>LR736867.1:5083206-5214116 GCA_902654985.2 Oryctes borbonicus | reverse complement strand
TTACTCACCAGATCTCGCACCCAGTGATTTTCATCTGTTCCCAGTTTTAAAAAAATCTTTGCGGGGTGTTCGATTTGAGTGTAAAAGATGTTATAAATAAAGTGGACTGCGGGGACACCGAAAAAGTTCTTTGAGGACGGCTTAAAAAAAATTGTATTCAGTTAAACGGAGATTATGTAGAGAAACTACGTTGTAATATTGATGAAAATTGACAAAATAAAAATATTATAGCTCAATTCCCAGAATTTTGGAAACATCTCTCGTATAAGGAGTAGATTGTCAAGCCGTAGTTAAGTGCTATGTGCAAGTTATGTTCGAAGTGTTTTTGACGTTTCTGTACAAAATTTTGAATGGTAAAGGAGCACTCAGACTAAAAGTTACTAAAAATAGCATAATAATTTATACCATAACTTACACATAATAAAAGCCAGATGCAAAAACGAACCAGAGATTAACA
Organism: Oryctes borbonicus; assembly: GCA_902654985.2. NCBI lineage: Eukaryota > Metazoa > Arthropoda > Insecta > Coleoptera > Scarabaeidae > Oryctes > Oryctes borbonicus. Next base: position 5,213,659 of record LR736867.1, on the reverse strand, counting down.
CTTGATGAGAAAACAATTTTGGTAAAGATTTTTTGAAGACCTTTTGTATAACTTGGATAAAAAGGTAATTTAGCATATTTCCTATTCGTATATTGTGTTTCTATTCTTATGTTTCCTAATAATATTATGCACAACATCTCTAGAATATTCGTTAAAACTGGCAATTTTGATGATTTCTTTGAGTTTATTATTGTACTGGGTTTAGTTAAAAGGAAATTAAACAACCTATGTACATACTAAACCCATAATTGTCTGAACGAGTGATTAAAATTATGTACGGCGAATCTATTATTACTAGTAGATCTTCTACATTCCAACTATGGTACAGGCTATTTCCCAAAACTCGTTAGTTAGTGATGTTATTGTGAATGGAAACGCAATTTACAATGCAGGTTTCGAGCTAGCTCCTGATTTTTGTTGCAGTAATACTGAACCGAAGCAACAGTTCAGTACTGCTGCTGAAGATGATAGCTTATCTATCGAAACGTGCATCCAGTTTTAGTAAAGTGTTATGATAAGGAGTAATAGTGAAGTGTTTCAGCATTCCAGTGCCACAGTGTTCGAGTACGTGATTTAGTACTGATTTTTGTTGTTTTCCAAAACTAAAAGAAAGCCTTCGGGGAACCAAGTTTAGCAGTGACCACAACGCTACCACAGCAATTTAAGAATTTTTTTCTAATCGAAACCGTGCGTTTTTTCAAAAAGGTGTATGTATATTTTAGATCGTCGGTGGAATAAGTGTCTTCAAGTGCACATTGATTATGTTGCAAAATAATATTGCTTAATATGTTAATGACAATAAATACTGTACAAACCTCTTAGCTATAACGGGATACCTTTTCACTACCATTCTTGAGAAGAACCTATCCTCATTTATCTTATTAGGTGTAGTCTGTAATTTATCTAGAATTGGTAAGCACTATTCCTAAAGGAATAAGTGCTTACCTTACTTAAAGGTGGCTGCTGAATCTAATGTAATTATAATCATGCTCCCTTTTAATACTCATTTAATATAATTATTTGACCAGTTTATTATATAAACATTACGCAGGAATTGTTATAGAATTTAGCGTAACATTTTGGGAAATATCTGACAAGCAATCATGAAAATTAATTTTAAGTGCTCCATCTAGTACGAATTAATAAAGACACAGTTTTAATGACGCTATTCGCTTTGCTCTTTTCCCGTTTCCCGATTTTTCCTGAGCATCACTTGCGCTACGGAAATGCTGATTTCTTTATTAATCCGCCCCTTGCAGAGACCGTTCGCTCTTTTTGTGTCACGGAATTCTGCCGCTGCACGGATGAATGGCTGAGATTTCCGGATAGCAGAATGAGTTACAATCAGTGCGCAGAGGGTCATGTAATGGATTCTTAGTGGGTTATGCGCGTATATTGCCAATTAACTAACCCTTCCAGTTAATGCCTTTCAATGAGTGTACCGGGTTATTGATTTGCTGTAATTACGCGGTTTGTCTTTGAACATTCAATAGAGTTGATGTTAATGCTCTTTTTTTCCAATTGGTGCTTGGTATGCGCGTAGGCAAGCGAAAATGTATTTGTTGTTTGAGTTTAAAAGTTATGGAAATATCGAAAATATAATTTTTGTAATTAATAATTACTTTTTGAAAAAGACTTTAAGAATATACAATTGGGTCCTAAAGTATTCATCCTTCCCATATTAGCTGTTGAACGACAGAAGTTAACGTTATTAGAGAAAAGTATGAGGATTCCTATTTTTTGCGAACTCATTTTTGATCTTATCGTCAGCTTAATTGCATTTCCGGTGTTAAGGGAAGTGACGTCAATGTCTTTATCTTAAATAAAATATACTGTACATCTGGACATTTTCGAAAATAAAATCGAAAGACTCATCTAAATGACTGTTGCCATGTTATACTTTAACTTATGAAATATCGATATATGCAGCAATAAAGGTTTTAGTAATATATTTTTGTTATTTTAAAAAGTTGGACAGGATACAGCGCAAAATTGTCTTGTATACCGCCGGGCTAATCGAAAGTGCTTGTTGCTAGAAAATGTAATCAAGCATAAATTTCGCATTTCATATTTCCATCCTCTAATCTCAATGTTATTTTCTCGTTGTTATTTCTGCACTCTACCGAACGAATTAATTAGTTATGATAGTTTTTTTTTAATTTATTAGTTTTTGGTAGATAATATGCATGCTTTTAAGCATTTTATATCGTTACCTTTAGCTCGACTTTTGCACAAACCATGTAAGAATGCCGGATAAATTCTAATATTTGGTAAATCTGGTAACAATCATCACCTAGTTTGTCGTGGTTGCATAACAAATTGTCCAATAACCTAAATCTTTTATAATAATAATTATCTCCTATCAAAACACTTTCCAGTGTAGTTTTTATCCGATCTATTCCGCCTGAGTCTGAAGTTCAAATATTTTTAGTTCCGTTAGTGAGCATTCAGCATGTTCTACTTTATGGTAATTTTTGTTAGATCCACTGAATTTAGGAATTATTTGAAATTTACCTGGCATGTTCCCACGTTTGGTTTGAACTAATCTTATTTGTTCTTTACCATGAAGTAAACTCTTATAAGAAAGAGAACTTCTATCTTATTGTTTCAATTCATTCTTTATTGATTCTGTATGTTTATCATTGTATCTCCGCTTATCGACTAAAGCTTATTGACTATCGCAATATATTCTTCGATTTTTCTTCAACATCTTTTCTTAATACTATTAGAGTTTCGTAAGACATTAGAGGATATTACTCCGACATGTTGGTAATAAAAGCAATAGCGTCCGTCAATGCACTACGTCTTCCAACGTGTTTAAATTAATGATAATTTCTCTTTCTAACATCTTTTTAGTCTATTTTTATGTACTTTCTCAAGTTTTTTTATATTAAACGAAAGAAATACAATAAAAAAGTACGTTGATCAAAAGTGGCTATTTATTATATAAAATCAACACATACTTTAGTATATACACTATGTACAATAAATTGATTTATTGATATAAAGAATATATTTGTTAATGTGTAATAGAAAACTCCCGAAGTTTGTTCCGCTTCTCATAAACCTCATCATTAAACCTATGACTTACATTACTTTTCTTATGAAATTTATTTTTTCTTACGATTTTAGAATATACTAAATTACCTTTCACATCATTCCTTATAGTTCATAACTTAAAGAAAGTTCGTTAACGTAATTGTCGACGTCTTATGTACTAAGAGTACAAGGGTATGTACTAACAAGGAAAGGCACCCAAGTGCCTCCGATTTTGATAAAATTTGGTAGGAACGTAGAACACCGAAAAATATTTGACACGTATTTTTTAGCGTTCCATTTTTGGTTTTAGGGGGTAAAATGGGGGCTCAAAGCTACCCCCAAGAACACATTTTTCGCAATATTTCAGAAACGAGAAGAGATATCGAGATCGGCTACAGACGAGATCGTTCCGTGTTAGCAGCCGTGCGTTTTAGGTTAAAAAAAGAACCGGCGTCGCAAAGCATCCCGGACGTTCTTGAAGGTTTTTATACCAACCGTATTGGATGAACTCGGTATATGTTGGCGAAGAGAATTGCAAGTGTGTTAAGCCTTGTATACGTAGTATGTTGTCTCGTTGATCTAATTGAATAGCAAATGATGAGAAAGCAATTATAACTGGTAACTGATAAACAAATTGCTTTCAGAAGCTGAAACCATAAACATCCAAAGGTTGTGTGTCAGGGCTTCGACCTTTCTTCGACCTTCGACATTAGTAAGAGGGTATTACGATCAACATGGGGAGCATATATAATAATAATAATAATAAGTTTATTCGTCCAACAGCGAAAGCCAAGGACAGCTTAATAAAAAAGAAAAAATACATGTGCTACAATTGCTACAAAGAATAAATAAACGAGCAAAATAGCAATACAAGAGTACAAAAACCTTAGTACTAACAAACATAAATAATTTACAGTTCCAAGTAATTGGAATAGAAGACATTAAAATTCTTTGACATAACGTAAATTGGAGACTTCATCATAATGTTCGTCCTAGCCCTTGGTGTATTAATTATAGCACCATATCTTGTACTATGCGGTGGAACATTAAAATTAACCGCAGCAAGCAAGGATGGAGAATCAATTTTGTTTTGTAGCAATTTAAGCATGAATGTGGCACTACATCGCTCACGACGGTGAGATAAACTTTCAACATTATGATGATTTACCAAACTAATGTAATCTACATTTCTTTCAGGGTACACACCAGTGATCTTAAAAGACAAATATTTGAGAAATCTTTTCTGTATTCTTTCAACAGAAAATTGTTGATTAATGTAGTAGGGAAACCATACCAGGGATGCATATTCCACTTTACTACGTACAGTAGCATAATAAACAGTTTTAATTGCAGATATATTATGGAAAGACTTACATGATCGTATAAGAAAACCTAAAGATCTGGACGCTGACAAGCAGAGCGTTGTTACATGTTGAGAAAAAGTAAGCTGTAAATCAAATAATACACCCAAGTCCGAAACTTCAAATTTTCTGATAATAGATTCTGTGTTTAGAGAATAGTTAAAAAATACCGGAGAAATACATCTAGTGTAAGATACAACTGAATACTTGGCAATATTCAGGGAGATTTTGTTCTGTTTACACCATTCATTAATAAGGGAAAGATTAGCCTGCAGTTTTACGCAATCCATTTCTGTATTAATTACGCTATATATTTCTAGATCATCTGCATATAAATTGTGTAAACTTCTGACAAATAGAGTTGCCTCTGCAGCAATATTTGCGGCATTACTCACTTAGCCCCTTGTTCACACTTTCGTAATTTCGCGGGAAACTATATTGTGGTTTCGTTTGAATTTCTGTATCCACCAATGTGATGCTTGAAAGTTTGTAATGTGCAACTCTTCTTGAGCCTCTAAAGCCCATCTTTTTATATTCGAGTCGTGAACAACCATTTGATGGTCTATAGCACATCGGTGGTGATAAGACGTCAAAAAGCAATTTATATTTACAAGATGACCAACTACGCACGAACTTTCTTGGCTGTTACTGTTTGTATGTATCATATTACTTTTTTTATATTGTAGTATAACGAACACTGTTAATTTAAATACAATGCGACATTAGATTTAATTCCAAAAATATGAAGAGGAGTCTTTGGCGAGTTTCTCGGACTTCAAAGTTAAAAAAAGGAATTATCATTTTTCAACTTTGGGACACCGTAGCGTCCGAGCGGTTAGAGCTAGGGAATTGAGATTTCCCTCCTGAAACCTTTCGAACGAGTCCGAACTTGTCCTCGTAGCTCATCCGGTTGCCGAGATCTAGACAAGCCGTAAAAGTTTGAACCCAAAGTCATGGAATTTTTGAAAGGCAAAAAAAGTTCGGAGTTCCGCCGATGTAACGGCGCTAATCGATGGCCCTATGGCTGTATATGTTCCGCAAAAAATTTCAGCCCGCTACTTCTAACGGCTTAGGAGATTTGGCCGTATAAATTTCTCGGAAACTTCGCCGGAGACGATCGGAAACGGACGAAAAATCGACATTGCTTCAAGGTTGAAAAAATGACGATAACTTCCCAAAATGGACATTTAGAGAAAAATCCGAAACCCTCTAACATTTATTTTTTCATGTAGTTTAAAGATTAAAAAAAGAAAAATTAAATTTATAATATACAAGAGTAGGGGTGAGAAAAAAATATTTTTTAAGCAGTAACGAGCCCGCGGGCGTGCCAGTGTTCTTTTTTTAACCTAAAATGTACGGCTGCTGACAAGCAACGATCTGGACTTCAATCGATCTCGATATCTCTTGTCGTTTCTGAAATATTACAAAACATGTGTTTTGGGGGGTAACTTTGAGCCCCCATTACACCCCCTAAAACCAAAAACGAGACGCTAAAAAAAAATATGTGTCAAATATTTTTCGGTGTTCTTCTCATTCCTACCAAATTTTATCAAAATCGGAGAGATATACTTGGGTGCCTTTCTCGGTAAGAGAAGCAGGACTTTTCGCTCTCATACTATGCAGTAGAGCTACTAAAGATCTACTGGACTGTATTTGGTACCTTATTATTGATTTAATGCAGTAACTGGCAGAATAGTGATGTTATTATTAACTGACACGTTTTGCTTAATTTCGTGATTGATAGTTTTCCACATCGCTTTTGCTTCATTAGCTGATTGTTTAATGTACTCTTCGTTAGCTTCTTGTTTTAATTCAGTCGATATTCTAATGGATTTTTGTTTTAATTCCCATTACTTTAGCAACACATGCTCAACCGTCCAAACTGTTTCGGAAGTTATAGAATGAATAACAGTAAATGAGAAGGTACACTGCAGTACGCAGTTTTTGATATAATTCAGAACGCTGTATTTATTTCTTTGAGTCCTGGTAAATTAAAGAAATCTCTACACCAGCATCTCACACAATGTAGTATAGTATTTGTAAAAATATTTTTTACCTAAGACACGTGTAGTTAATCTACGCTATTTATAGAAAAACACGCCACTCGAAAACGCAATTTTGCAGTGCACCTCCTCAAATGTAATAGATGAATATATTTTAAATATATTTTACATTGCAGAAGAGAATCTTACTCAAAAGTTTGTATTTACTAAATATTCCACATAGTCAACTAAATTATAGAAGCGTAAGAAGACGTGAAATATTAATGAAGGGCGTAAGCTTCATTAATATTTCGTGTCTTTTTAATATTATTATTGTCTGCAATATAGAGTTTCTTATTCATATTTTAAGCTTTTAAGATGTGTATTCCAAGTATGTATACCTTAGTAATTCGATTATTCTCTCAGTAGATGATTTGTGTGTTTGTTTGCTTGTGCGTTCTACGTAAATATTTGATAAATGTGTTTGGTAATTTCCTCCGGGTAAACATATTTGCTTCAAATAATATTAGGCCGTGTAGAGAAGTATGCTGTACACATATACATAAATGTGTATATATATATACATACGTAGTTGGAATTCTCTTCGATCGAATAAAATGTTTGTTTATATACCTGAATGTTTTTTTTTCTTGTTTACTTCGGTTATAAAGGACGATGAATAAAAACTAAACGTCTTTTAACGTCGACGTGAAGATATATGAGATGGATACTCGACAAGTATCTATCAAATAAACAGGAAAAAGCTCCCTATTAGCTGACGGTAAGAAGTATCTCGCAATATCTTAAATTACGTTATGGATATTTCGTAAGCTCCAATTAGAGTTCGAGTTCGTCATACGGTAATACGGTAGAAACCCTTGATGTTAGAATTGCTATTTCGCTTCCTGATTTTGCCTTGAAAGACTGCGTAATGTGTTATTATGCCTTTACATTCATCGATGGTACGTTATTTTTTAACTACCTCACTTTTGGAAGAAAGCGAATTTAAGCTGCCAATTAATTGGCACTATTAGGTTATTTTATGTGTAAGTAGATTCTATAAAATGGGCAAAGAAATTGCTAAGTTCGATTCATGTTACTTGTTTGGAATGGAATGTTTTGTATATTATTAAAAAATCCGTAGTAAGCCTTCCATGTTTTTATATATACATACACTACAAAAAAAGTTTGGGGAATTTTACACCAGAAATAGGAGACAAATTTGTTAACTCCTATTTTTTATGTAAATGAGAATTTACACACATCACTCCAAAAATATTCAATTTTTAAAAATTCTATTCGAGGAAGTCATTTTCTTTGGGGTTTTTACACTTCATGGGGAACTTCAACAGTAATATTTCCTTGCTTATTGAATACTATCGAAGTAGTGTTTAATCTTACATTCTAATAGTTATTTTTTTATTGAAATTTTACAGTGCGAGGTAAACCTCCCCAGGATTTAGAACTTTCAGTGTAACTTTGAAAGTGATTTTTACTTTCGGTGTTATATTGTAAGGCAATTTTACCTAGAAATTTTAACCTTGTATTTTTGTATGGGATAATTCTCAGGATAACCTATATCGTGGCTGTTTTGGGATCCCTGGGCAACGATAAAATGTTCTTAACGAGACTAGTGCGTTATCTGCTACCATGAGAAATCAAGAATGTTAGTGTTAATAAAGACATATTTATATGCGATATGTCGCTGGTGGTTCGACTTGCATATTCCAACAAAGATTAGAATCGATTAACCGGAAGTATAATTTTCTTTCGTCCATTTCAATTTTTTTTAAAGATTTTCTACTTTGATAAATCTTTTAGGAACCAATTTAAACATTGCTGAAAAACAAAATCCACAGTTAAACGAAGAGAGTGAGACTATTTTCAATTTAAGCACCTACCTTTCATTCTTTATAAATTAATTGTTTTCTTCTTCATTCCGTTTGATTTGTTTAATGCAAAAGTGTAAATGAAATATAATGTTCCTGTAAAAAAAACATTGCAGTTGATTTGTTACTTGAATTCTGCAATTGACATTGACATTGACATTCTTTTATGGAGAACTCTAAGAACTAGTTCTTAAATTGTTCATTAAAGAAGCGATTTTGGTTTCCCCAGTAATAAATAAAATATAATATATACAAACACAATATTCCTGTGAAAAAAAAGTTGTTGATATGTTATTGCCTCTTCAATTCAGTTTGATAAATAAAAGGATTAGTCGTAATTGGAAACTTAATAAAAGATTGAATCTATTTTATTCGTACCTACATAGATATGAGATAAATATTCTAATCCACAACAGAAAGAATTTAAAATATGCTTATCTACATTTAATAAGAACAATAAACTTACATGCTAATATGTTCAAACTTCCAGACCTTTACCACTATTATCTAGCAAGAGAGAAATGTAGTAATATACGCAGTGTTGTATCAGAAATGGGAAAACGTATAATGATCATCTTGTTGAATCTTCTCTTTTCTAATATACGCACACAGATTCAACAGAATTTCCGCACGTCTTGTGCACGTTCAAGAAAGAGATACATGATGCGATCGTTTGTATGGTTACCGTTCCACTTTTCCACTGCTTCGCATCTGACTACATTTTACGTAAACACTCTTGCATCTTGTGAAATCTATTTCTTTCAAAGTTCTCTAATTATTTGAAAATAGTTAGCAGTTATCACACCGCTAATTGCAACATAAATAAGAAAACCATACATCAAAATATATCCGTTTGTCGGTAATCCTACTCCCCTTTATGGAAGTAAAGATCAATTTGTTATACCTTAACAATGAGGAATTCTCCTACTTCGTAGATGAAAAATGTTAAAGAATACAAGAGCTGGTAATTAATACTATTAAAGTGTAAAATAATTCAACTCCTGGGTTTTTAATTTTATAAGGATAAATTTGTACCAATGACTACTTTTTAGAGAATTTTTAAGTTAAAATTTGATTTACCCAAAATTTCAGGTAACATTCGACTATTTTTGGATTATAATTACAGCTTGCAGTGGTAAAAATATACATTTTACTTTGGGTAGGTTTTAGCAAATTAAATATGTTCATTATGTAGATTGCCGCGCTTATAATGCAAATATAATGCCGATATTATTATATTTTAAAATTCTACATTGAATTTTAAATGAACTATAAGTAAGTTTATATGCACCTACAAACATTTAACTGTTTTTGAGATATTTAATATTAGGGGGAAAAAAAAACATGTGAAGCCCAAATGAGAAATGTCCTTTTCTCACGAACGCACCCATATTTCTAATGCATTTTTTGACTTTTGTAGTATAGACGGTTCGATTACAGAAAAAATTACACAGCCAACATTCAAACTGAAACTACCGAGCGAGAAAGAAGAAATATTCTACGCGAGGCTTCTAATTTCTGTTGTACGGCCGGTTTGAGGACTGTACAAAAATTAATTCAAAACATAAGATTGGAAATAAAAAGAGTATTTTTTCTCACAAATCTATGGTATCGTGTAAGAAAAGTCAAAACTGTCATATATATTTTTTACAGTCTTTTACTTCTTATTTAGTAGTTGTTCATTACCGGGTATTGAAATCGCAACTGTCCCAAGCCGATAATAATAAGCGCAATCCACTCTAATATTTTTGAGGATCTAAAGTATTATACAGTATTAGTTTTGTTAATTAATGTTTTCCAGAATTTTTTGTGGAATAACATAGATAACCACAAAATGTTATTTTATTCTCAAATTGATTTTATATAAACTTATGCTCATAAAACACTCACAATGAACCGGAAATAAAGCAGTTTTTAACGTACTTCGGCTACCTTACTGAATTTAACCGAACAATTTTTCGTGTAAAGCAAGGTCGTTGTAAGTTAGATAATTTAACTTTGTTACTTACCGTGTTTTGCCCTACGGTGTACTTTAGTTTATTGGATCCTTATTTATTAGTTTCTATCTCGAAATTTGATAACAATAATTTGCCCATCTCAGTTTGTTTGAAATGTAATATGCTTGGAAGGGATTATATATATTTAACGTTTTGGAACGTTTTATTCTTCTTCGCACTGTTTTGTTTATAATTTTTCCCATTGTTTATTAAAGGTTATAATGTGACTTTAAAAATTAATTAAAAAATTAAAAAACAACTTGCGTTTCCGAGCGTTTTGGTTTAATGTCGTTATTTGTAAACTTCAACTTTGTTTATGTCGCCAAAAAGTGCCGATAATAATGTAATACATGCAATTGGACGATTTAGCAACCGTGATTCAAATTCCCGTAGATGTATATTGCATACGATGGTTGAGGCACTCTCTAGTTGATAAAGCTGCATCGATTATCAAACCAAGATACCTTGTTTTGTAATTGATCTAGTTGCGCGTGCAGTGATAAATAGAGCGGGTATTACTCTGCCTATGTTTGCGCGCTATTTGTATGCCTATTATAAATTAATAACAAAATTAATATCTATATGTATAAGCATAGTTATATTGCTGTTAGTAATTACAGTAACAGAAAGTAAATAATAGAATAAATAATCGCTCATAATTGTAAAAATCACTTACCATCTTAATCGGCGCTATCTGGTTATTATCGAGCACTGAATGAGGTACAAGCGACATTATTACAAGGTGTAAACATCAAATACATACGTTTCCACAGTTCTCTCGCCAAATAACGTTCGCCGTGATGTTAATTATTTTTATATCTTGAAAAAGACCGTTCGACATTCACTGATGTCGGACAGGTATAAATGAAATAATCTTTATAAATAGATAAGGGATCTATAAATGCGCCATCACAAATTTGTCTTAATCTAGTAAAATCAAAATCTTTGTTTATAACACTTTCGAATTTTTCTATTTTAATTTTTATGATACTTATAGCACATAGCAATTAGTGCACATCGTTCACTATTTGCACCGACTCCCCTAATGACAACGAAGTATTTTGTAATTGTTTTATTGCGTCATGTAAACCAAAACCAAAAAAAAAAAAAACAAAAATTATTCATGACAATTATGTCATGAATAATTTTTACATCAGCTTCTACGGAAGTATCATGGAATTGTTTCTCACTTTCCTTAATATCTGCTGCTTCATTAGTATTAAACTCGAGAATCACTGATTTGATTTCTTGATAATATTTTGAATAATAAGAAATTGCCTTCAACCAAGTTCCCCAACGTGTAACAATCGGCTGTGGTGGTTGGGGAATATCGGGACACTGTATTCCCGTCGAATACGCTTAGGAGATTTAAGAAACACCTTTTTCGAATTTGCTATTAGTGCATCTACTTTTGGATAAGAATCTCTAATAATTTGTGTTACAATATGTAAACCATGAACATTACACAAACCTTCCACCATTTTCTTTAAGAAAACGGCTTACACTAAGCATTGTTCTGGCGCCATTGCTCATAAACATCAACACTTCAGTTAGTGAGACATCAAATTGTTTTAAAGTATGGTGCACCACCCTTGTATTTGTTTCAGCTGTACAATTATCTATATTTTTGCTTGCTAATAATATTGCAGATGTAGGTTTAGTAGGCTCTACGCACTATAACATGCATAACAGATTACTTTTTATAATTGGTGGTTTCGTCGGCACCTAACCAAAACAGTTCATTTTTTAATGCTAATTTCATTCTCTTTTCATAACCGACAAACCTCCTTCAATTTATGCCCGACGGCGCTGCTATAAGTAAGGGTAATGCCAGATCTAGTGATAAAATATTCGAAATAAACCAGAAAAACAAGTATTTCTTTAACTAAGCGAACGGATAGCCAGATATTACAAAAATTGTTACATTAAATATTCAATATTATATGTCAGTGTATATAATATATTAATAATTAAGATAATGCACACAATAACTAAGTAAATTTAAATATATTTTTTATTATGTTTATAAAAAATTGTCCAAAATAAGATACATAATCAGGAGAAAAATTTCTCAATAACCATTAGAATAAAAACTAAATTCATCGAACGTATAAAAAACACAAAGTTACCACAATAAATTGTAATTGTTAATAAGTTAAAGTTAAATTTACGGGAAAATCCGTAAAACATGGTAACGTGTGTTTACAAATCTGTAGAATAGCGCTGCGGAGATAAAATCTTGGCAGGATTTTCTGCTTTCATGTTGGAGAAGTTCGAATTCAAGATTTACTTTATGTAGCTAATAACTGAAATCCTCTGTTATGTATATTTTACTCATTTTTGTATGTAATCGAACGTAATTAATAAAATTATTAATTACTTTATTAATAATTAATAAAAATTAGTTTAAATGTAATATTTGCTATATATTGTGAATAACAACATGCGTCCGTAATATTATTGGATGATAATCACCATACCGATGTAAAGAGATTAATTATTATTATACAGTTACACATTTGGCAGCATTTTAGAAGTAATCCCAAAATAGCACGTGACATTGGTTACACGTATTCTGAGTTTGCTTCTATTATTAGACAATTTAACGGTAGACATCATCGGTAGTTTTCCTCCTGTCCTTTGGGTGGTCGCCACTTGTCAGCTACGTGTATTCTCAAGCAATAACATCCCTGAATATGTGTTAATTACCCAAGAATACACGTGACCAACCAAGTTACAAAACGGTAATCCTCTCCTTTCCTTGTTGATGGTACCTTCTACGGCGGCGGGTAGTATTGCAGAAAGGGCCTATAAAGGTAAACAATACATTTCCATAATAATGTGAGTAATAATAGCCGGGGGCTGTTCAGGTAAACAGTAAGAGTTTTGATAACCTAATAGTACGTAAGGGAAGTTTACATTCCATTTAAATAATTCTACAAAATGCCAATAACTTCCTTTACCCTACCATCCGAAATACGTTAAAAATGCCCTTCATATCCATATCTTAATAATTTATAGAAACAACTTCTTGATTTGCTCCAAATGTAAAAAAATTATAAGGTAGTAGACATTCTTTGACTCTTTGCTGTGTTATTTTCAATTACTTCATTTGTAACTTGGAAGGATGCACACTCATTCAGAAATTGTTTTACTAAGAAAATCCCTTTGGTATGTATGGTATGTTTTTGATGGAAACTATTTGACGATCAACAGTAGTCTGTGAACAACATCCTGAAGAGTATTCTTCTTTTAAAATATTACTACCTGTTAGTGACTTAGAAAGGATAAAAAAATCAGATCTATGGCCTTCTGGCACTTGTGTTAACCGTTTTTTTTTTATGGAGAGAATGCCCCCGAATCGGCTAAATACGTAGCGTTTAATGTTAACATTAATATTAATAGAAGAAACGTGGGCAGATGTAATTAATGCTTCAGAGAATAATGATAAATTTGATTGTTTTCTACACAAACATGTTTTCCTTTTAAACGTACTAATAACTGCATTAAGAAAGTTTTTTGGGTAACAACCACTGTTGGTAGGATGCACGAAAATCTTACAGATATATTACAAAGGAAATATCCAGTTCTGAAACATATTTATGATATACAAAAAAGAATTATGACACACATTGTAGCAATATCAAAAAACAATACTTCTCCAATAAAATAATAAAATCTGGTAACAAAAGCAAAACCTGCTGGAGTGTGATTAATAATCTATCAAATAAAAGTTAAAGCGGCTGGCTCTGCAACTAATCCTGATATGCTAGTCTCTATTTTCAACACCTTTGTGCGCGGGTACTTCATCGGACTGCAGCTCGTGTACCTAATATGTACATTCTAAATCTTATATAATATCTTAATCATAATAATATCAAATCTATGGTACTGTTGGAGTACTCGGAGGAGGAATTTCTATTGATTTTCAATAGGTTGAAGAACAAGAGATCCCGTGGGCCTGATGGAATTCCTTCTTTTTTGGCGAAGTCTATGAAACCTAATCTCTTACAAATCTGTCCTTTCAATTGGGTATCTTTCCTAATGTCCTTAAAATAGCTTCTGTTAAACCTATATTCAAGAAAGGTGACAAACTATCTCCTGATAATTATCGTCCAGTTTCCGCTACTTCAGCAATAGCAAGGCATTTCGAATACGGTATGCTGAAAAGACTTTCCTGGATCATTCTAATATTATTTCTTCCCTGCAACATGGATTATTTCGCGTTGGAAAGTCGATTATTTCCGCCATACATCAATTTTATAATATGCTTCTTCAGTTCATTCAAGAAAAGTGCTTTCCTGTTGGTATTTTTTGCGATCTTAGTCCGAGCCTTCGATTGCGTACCTCGAGATCGCTTGTTAGAAAAGTTATCAGTTTATGGAATTTGAGGAAGAGCGGGACAGTGGTTTGCATCCTACTTGGGTTACTGGGCGTTACTCATAAATCTGGAATCTTGTCTGGATGCTATGGATGTTGGTAATTCGCAAGAAGAAGTGATTCGTGCCGGTAATTTATTCCATATAAAAGTTATTTTATATGGCTCTCCGCTAACAAGCTCTATTTAAATCCCTCTAAAACATTAACTCTCCTATTACACACAAGGCAAAGATTCATTACTTCAAATTTTCAACTACTAACTTGTCGTGATTCCTGCCTCAAGTTTCAGCAAAAAATTTATTTATTAGGGCTGACTTTTATTAATATTTTGTCGTGGAAACCTCATTGTGAATGGCTATGCAGTAAGTTAAGTCAAACCATGTATTAAATTCGTTCCTTGTGCAATGTTGTTGACGTAGATGTACTGCGTGTTTCCAATAAACTTATTATTATTATTATCAACAGTAGTGTTAAAAGTTAATTTTCTAAATTCGCCTTTTAAATCGTCTTTTCTTGCTTCCTTTTAAATCAGGTAATTGCAGGTACTTTTCTTATAACACCTCCAGTCGTTTTTCCTAGCCTTTCTACTTCGTTTTCTCGCTTATTTTCCTCAGAATAATTGTTGAATTACTTTTAACGGCTTTAAATAATTATGATATTACGATTGTTGTTTAAATTTGAATTTCTAAATACATTTTTCGAAAAAATGTCTGTTGTCAAAAGTATGTTTTTCTATCTCACTACGTGTTTACTCTTTGTTGCAAGAGTGCTAATCCCATGACTTGATACCTTTGTGTTTGGCGCAACGATTATCATTTTTGATGTTGTAGACTACATTGGGAATTTCGACTACTACATTCAGTAATTCCAGAATTTTGACATGGTTAAAATCAAAAGAATGACCAGTCTCACTACTGTGTTATTGGACTGTGGTACTTTACATTGCTTTTGTCGGAAGAAGTTTGCCCTATGTAGCACACATTACATCCTTTACGTTGAATGCGATGGATAACATTGCCTTTTTCTACAGTGTTCATCTTATCTTTTTTATCTTCTAAAAAGGATCACGGAACTGGAATTGGGAAAAGGTCAGAATCGGTAGTTAAGTGACCGGTGGGTGATCGAAACAGGATTTTGTCAATTCTGCTATTGAGGTGACAGTTCTTTCTCAAGGGTTTTCTTGAGTTTATTGAGATTCGGTTGCTAAAAGGAAAGACTACAGATCTTTAAAGTCCTATACCTCAATGCTTGAACTAAAACGATCTTATATTTTAAGGAATGGTTATAGTATAGTCATCTTACTGAGTTAGTTGGGTTTCGATACCAATCAAGTTGGTATCTCTGAACAATTTAGTATCGAGGAAAGGAGCGGAGTTATACGATTCTATTTCAATGGTGTATTGGAGTTTGCTAATAAATCATCTACATATTGGTAATTAAATCCTTTTACCGCCTCATTCGATAGAATATATAATATTGGCGTTAAATTTTCTAGTTAAATAACTTACATATTGTACAGGATGCATTGAAAACAGTATTGAATGGACGGTCGCGGACGTCTTCTTAAAAGAGGAACTTTGGTATGGCACACGGATGGTTTGAGAATACTAAAAGTCCTATGAGACTTCAAGCTAACATTTTCCAAGTAGAGAGAACTTCGAGAATGAGATACGAGGTGCAACCATATACATGTTCACATATAAATGTGAGGCGGTTGGCGTAATCCCTACAGGTCTGCTAAAGAGTTACATAAAACAGGAAATCAACAAATGGGAGGATAACCAAAAAGCCTCACACTGACGAAGGATACCAGGATAAAAGCAGGTGAACGCATTTGTATCAAATTCGCTAAAGACAGTGAAAACAGTATTATCATTCAGTAATGGGGATCTTAGTCTACTAATGCAGCCTACTAATACTACTTATTTAAACCAAGAAAAGCTGAAATCTGTCGTTTATGCCGAGCAGATCATTAGTCGAGCCAAGCCTAGCATTAGTCATACTTGACATCAACACTAGGACATCTCTCACACCTTCTCAATTGAAGGAAGAATATCCTGGAGTGGTATTAAGATTCATCAAAAAGAACCAGAACCTGTCATTCCAAGAGAACCATATATTTTTTTATTTCTATTTCTTGTTGTTTTTTTTACCTAAGTATTTACACTTACTTGTGCTAAATAATTCAATAAATTATTATTATTATTATTAAGGTTTTTAAACACTCGGTAGTATATTGTATTAGAAATGAAGTGACCCTTAAGGATCCTGAGTTACTATCATGAAAATAACAACGGTATAAACGGGCATTATTGTAAACGTCCTCCCTATTGAAATTGTTGGTGTTCTTCATCGTTTTCAGCGAGACAATTACAATTCGCTGGTTTTAGTAGTTCCGTTTAACAAGCATCTCGACGTTGGCGTTGTTTAGTTATTTAATGTGTTTATATTGTGGACCAGGAAAATACTAAATTTTTGATCAAAACTACAACGAAATAAAGCAAACAGGTGCATTATTGCATTCATATACGTAAAACGGGCAATAAAGATGTTGTGTTGATAAACTTTATTTACTGATACGTGGTAAAGAGATGAGGTTGTGCCTTTGTAAAATTGCACAACATTCTAAAGCATCTTATTGGAGTTATTTTGATGAGTTTATTATAAAACCAAATTATCAAGCTAACAAACTTTTATAAAAGCATAAATATGGACATTCTAGTTTGGGGAGCAATTGCTATGTCTTTTGTAATACATTGACTTTGAATGTACATAATCCGATGAAGATTTTCCAAAATAGTCGTGAGCCATTTCCAATAACGAGAAGTAGTATTCGCTTTTCAAATCAATGCATACTTATGTCCCTCTAAATACATAGTTATAAGCAATAGAAGTGGTAGACATAGTAATCCATAAATGGACAATGAAATATCAATTAGAGCTGTTGAAAGTAGGCAAGTTTAAGAATTTGCGGAATCATGGAAAAAGAATAATTCTGACCAGTGATTTTTTTTTTGATCGAGAACCGTTTGCAAAAATCAAAGGAAGTTGGATGGAGTTTTTAAGGAAATTAAGCCTAGCAGAACATCCGTCCTTGATAAGGAGCAGCCAGGTCATCCCATTGAGGTGACGGACGATATGGTCAATAAAGTTCATGAAACCGTGTTAGCAGATCGCACGGTGAAGATTAGAGGGATTGCTAATATGAGAAAGATCTCAACTGAACGTGTGCAAAATATACTTCACGAAAATTTACTATGAGGAAGCTATCGGCAAAATGGATGTCGGGGAGCCCGTGGCATTATTTGGATACGATTGAGGATTTGCGGCGTTATGTGACTATAGATGATATATGGATACATCACCACATAGAATGTTAGAATAGGGAAAAACAGGGTTTTCTCAGATAACGTGCACCGAAGAAGAAGAAGACGATTACATCATCCGGAAAAGTTATGGCAACGATTTTTTGCAAAACATAGTCTAGTTGATTATTTGGAGAAGGAAAGGACAACAACGGAACAGTACTCTGTTGATGTATTAGACCGATTAGACGCTGAACCAAGAGAAAAAGGCCCTACCTACAGGAAACTGAATTCTTTACCATTGTGGTACAGCCTTGGCCCACTTATTGGCAATTGCGATAGCAGAACTATTTGGGTCCCTGTTTCTTTCTTTTTCCAAACTTGAAAAAATGGCTTGGCAGAAAGCGCTTCATGCCAAATGAAGAAGTCATTGCAGAAACAGAGGCCCATTTTGCAAAGTTTGACAGATCCTTGGACTGGGTGTATAGAGCTACAAAGAGATTATGTCGAGAAATAGATGCACTATGTCCAAAACACTTGTGTTGTCATCTTTAATAGAGGTCATCCTATTTATCATACCTTAGCCAGTATAGACTCCTTCAGTTTTGTTAGAATGATTTATGAAATTGTGGATGTTAACAGTATCAATTAAAATTAGATACCTAATCTCAAAATGCATTGAAGTATATAAGAAATAGAAAAGGAGATTATTTTTGAAAATTTAGAATGCAGTTCCAAAAAATTGCAATTGGCAAACTGTTTGACGCTACAAAATTGTTTTTAATTAAATAATACGTTTTTGGAGATTTCGAGTAAATAGGGATGATAACTTTCAACTCAACTATGGCATAGTTATGCCCTTAACTTTCTGTTGAAGACCTAGCCGTACTGTATTATGAAAAACATAGAGTAACGAGAAACAAATTTTTGATGCCTAAAATAAATTTGACAAAAATTTGAAATTTGATGCTTGACGTCTGTTATAGAATATCCTACGCTTTACAATTTAATTTTTTGGCAAAAAATGACAATCTTTAATACTTACCTTTAAGGAAAGCAAATATTTAATAAAAAAAGGCGATCCCGGACAGTAAACTTTGAACGATACTCTTACGTAAGGGACGGCGTAATTTGTATGTGATGTAAGTCATGGCATTGCAGGTATCGTAGTAAAGTCACGGTTGTATGAACGAGGTAATTTGTTAAATTCCCAAGTGTTACCGTTAGCAACGATGCCTTTAAAGGAGACTCGTCGCTTCCTCGTCCTTCGTTTTTACAGTTATTCCAGAGTCTGCTTTAGTATTCCAGTACGTAAAGGCTTGTTGGAAGGACAATTTTCTCACATCATACGCACTCTGTCACTTTATAGTCTTGTTTATAGGCGTAAAAGATTTATATTGTCCAATTTATTTTCCATTCAGTGTGAAATATAATCAATGGTAATGAACATAAAGCACAATTTCCGTGACGGTAATTGATTGAACTCAAAACTTAGAGTTTTTTTTTAAATGAAAGAGAATTTGTTATTAACACATAAATATATCGAGTATATACTTATATATAAATAGTATTTGTATATACTATTTATCTATTTAATGAAACTCATAGACAAAACAACATAAAGGTGACAGCTTTCGCGGTTTTTTAAGTACAATTTTAATAGTGCAGCAAAATCAAAATATTTATACTACTGACTGTAACTGTTTGGTTTTGACAGAAACTCTAATCTTATTCATTTTTAAAGATGAGAGACTTAAATATAAACATGATATTGTATATAAATTCATATAAATCTCCATTTTTCTTCTATGTATCTACATTTTTGAGTTCTTTGATTAATTCAAGTAAGATTTTGAGGAATATTTTTGCTTTTTACATTTCAATTGAAAGCAATCACTTAAATGCAAAAAATAGCAAAAAAAAAATGAAAATAAATATTATTTGGATTATCAATCCTTAACTTAGTAGTGCCCCAAGCTTTCCATAAACGTAGTACTAAAGTACACAATACACCGTCATAAAAATGTATATACAAATACACGTAAGCATACATGTAAAGATTTAATTTAATTTAAAACAATGAATTTGTTAAAATACACGTTTATATTTCCCATAATAAAATTCTGGGATAAAAAACGGAATTAAAATTTAGTTGGTACATGGCGCATGTGTTTAAAGATATTTCTGAAAATTTCAGCTATGGTCGACGCTCCGTTGTTGTGTAACAGTCGTTTGTATCAGTCGATGTTAGTGTTTCTGTAAAAATGGAAAAAATTGAATATCGAGTCGTCATTAAATTCTTTGAAAGGCGCCTACGCAAATTAAAGCCGAGATGGACGCTGTTACGGCGACTCTGCATTGCATCATCCGCCACAGTGAAATTTTGGGTAACTAAATTTAAACGTGGTTGTACCAGCTAGGTTGCCGATGAAGGTTGGGGACTTATGACATAGGAAAAGTTCACCGAATGGTTTTGGAAGACCGCCAAATTAAGATTAGACAGAGAGTGAAGGTTGTAGGTAAAAAACGTGTTTTGTCACATTGATTGGAGATGAAAAAGCTCATTCAAATTTTTCCAAAGATTTCCAAAGCCCTGTTGAAGCAATTTCAGAGAAATAAGTCGAAGTTTTGGCATCGATTAATATCTATAGATGAAACTCGGATACACGAGTATACTCTTGAAGCCAGAACACAATTGACACGGTGGAGTGCGAAGGGTGAATCTGCTCCGAAAGAGGCGAAGACTGTTCTATCGGCCACAAAATTCAATAAAAAAAGATAAATCCAACAGTTGAGTAATTACAAGAGCAGACAAGAGGAAGGGAGTGATTGTTTTGAATAGATATGATTGTAGCACCAAGATTAGATTTTATCAGAGATAATGATGTCCAGAACATTAATTTATCTACTAATACGTGTATCAGGAAAGTAGAAAACGTATTAAATTTTTGCCATGACTTGCTAGATGATAGAGTTAGAAAAGAACTAACTCCAGATTATCCAGATTATACTTTATCACCTTGACTACATGGTTCACTTGAACTCCATAAATAAGAGAATTTTTTGGAAATGCCAAAGAGGTCCGTAGTTTAATGTATAAATTCACCAGTTTACTCTCTCTCAAAATGGCTGAATGCTTATTTGAAACGAATATTTGCTAATATTTTCTAATTTCTTCACAGTGAATAATACTTTACATCTGACTAATGAGCTTATTTTAGTTAAAACTAAATATGTTCCGGGTTGTGCTCCAGTTACTGGAAAGGGAAATGTTGAGGAAAAATTATGAGCGTAAAAAATAGACGATATATCAATAAGAAGAACAAACCAAGAAATTAGAGATTTATATAAAGAACCTACAGACAGGAAAAATTAATACCAAAAATTATAATGGAAATAATATCGATGAGAGAAAAAGAAAAGTGAGACCAAGAATCAGATGAAAGATCGAAGTGGAGAAAGATCTGAGATTGTTGGGAGTCGCTAAATAGAGAAAAAAGGCTAAAGATAAGAAGACCTGGAAAAAGATTGTAACCCAAGCCATGAGGCTTCTAGGCTCGGAGTGCTAACCTACATACAGTTTTACCTTTGCAGAACCTATATTTTACGCTAAAATGAAACAATTTTTTTTAATACAGAGTGGATAAAAAGTTTACTTCACACAAAAGTTCATCTACATTTTCAAGGTGTACTATGACTACGAAAATAACGAAAATTTATTAGCGATATTCATGGGTACACCACTGAATTCTGGTCCCAAAATGGTTTCATCCAAAATTTCAATGAAATATGTTTATTAATAAAAAAGGTAAGAAGTTATCAGGATATATAAGTATAATTTTTTACACTTTACCACGAATTATTTCATAAATTTGCTTCTTGTAACATCTTATAACATCTACTGACCAAGGTAGGTCAAAATTTATAGAAAGAACTAACAGAAACTCTTTATCAAATACCATAAAATTGCAAACAATCATGTTTAAAAAATCTAACCAAAATTAAAGAAGTGATTATAAGAACACATCTACTAAATTCCAAATATTAAACAAATAAGCAGTACCTATTAGCAACATTGGTTTTTTAAATAATTTCGTTTTACCTTCATTTAGTGCATTTTTATATGGTAGTATTAAAAAGAATGAATTATTTATAGTAATTGTTGTTACATCCAAAGACTAACTGTAATTTAAGTTAAATCCAAAGTAAACTGTGACGTCGATCTTAATAACTTATAAACTAAGTCAAATGCAAGTTAAAGAATTGTTCAAACTTAATAGTTAAGTAATTGCAAACTAGTTTTGATAATTACTGAAGTAAATATAAATAAGGAATTACATTTGTTTCTTCCTAATTTTCCAGGAAAATGTCGATGATAGCTGTTCAATTACCACTACTAGAAAAAATTTAAAATGAACATCGTTCTGGAGACAACGACAGGAGTGAACGAGAAGTAACTAGAATATTTAATTATAGTCATTGAAATCGTTCCACCATTAGTAATAGCCCGGTTCATAAAATTAACAAACTATTTAATGAAGCTGAAGCACATATTTTAAGAAATAATGTACCAAGAAGAAATGGACAGGATCAGGTCTGGTCTGCATTGCTTCAGTAATAGTTCAAATGCTAATCTAAGAGTGGCTAGCTTAGATCTGAATATGCCAAGGGAGAATATTCGGCGATGTCTTAAAAAGAACAAAATAAAACCATTTAAACCAACATTCCTTTATACTCTAGAACAAGGGAAGAATGGAAAACGCCCTAAATTTTATTTATGGATGCAAAGCGAGTATAAATGATAGACATTTTTTAAATAATATTTTATTTAGTGACGACTCGGTATTGGGCCATGAAAACACAAAGTGGGTGATTAACTGCAAAAGACAGTATTAGAAAAAGTGAACGTTTGGTGCGAGATATTGAACAAAATAGTAATAGATATCCTTGCTTTTTGATTGGAATATCAATGCGGAAACATCTTTACAATTTATAAGAAATGATTTATCGGACGCAATAGAAAAACTTCCCATTCCAGAAGAAATTTATTTTAAATTAGACGGTTCATAACGCTAAAATTGTGAAACGATGGTTAAAGGAACATTTCTCAAGTTGTTGAATAGATCGAGGTAATGAATTAGTTAAATGGCCACTCAGATCGCCTGATCCGAGGATACTACATTTTTCGTATGGAGTTTTCTACTTAAAAAAGTTTATAAAGCACGTGTAAGGAATCAAGCAGAACTTCGTGCAATAATACAACAAGCTTGTGTGGAAGTTACACCTCGCCAAATGAGAAATGGTTTAATATACATTCGAAAAGGATGCGATAAATGCATTAAAGTAAATAGAGGATTGATGAAAACTACAAAATTTACGTTTTATTTAAATACCATTAATCGTTTTTTTACGACAATTCAGCAAATGATGTTTTTCTTTTTGCTTGTTCTATGGTGTTTAATAAGAAGCTTAATTAATTTCTAGTTATGTATGTATAAATGTTATAAAAGCGAATTTATGAAATAATGAGCGGTAAAGGTTAAGGTAATGTCACAAGTGTAAAAAATTATTCTCCCAAGAATAATACAGATTTCAATAAAATCCTGGATAAAACCATTTTAAGGCCTTCTGAATTTAGTGATGTAGTCAAATTTTTAATAAAAAAAATCGCTAATAAAATTTTGCTATTTTCGGACTGGAAGAATAATTATAGCATGCTTTAAAAATGTAAATGATCTGAAATTTTCTATGGAAATAGACATTTTGATCCACTGCATTAAAAAAAATCATTTTATTCATGCTTCCATTTCAAGTTGGTCACATAGTATAATAATTTTAGATGATTTGTAAAGTACGTGGGCCTGAAAGTCTGACTTCTTGTAATAAATTGCCGCATACATTAAGCATTTCCCTATTCTATTCTTTGGTCCTCCAGAAATTATCCTAAATTTATCTACAGCATTGTAGCTATTATTTTATTTCCTTTGGTAACCTCACTATTTTTTGTAAAAAATAACGATCGTTTTCCTCTTATCTCTAAGGCCAACATACAAACACATTTCCTTGGGCTAGTTAATTAGTGGTAGTTGTCTGGTGTGAACCTCCTTGTATCACTTATTACTACGACAAATATATCTCTGGTAATGATATTTATGAAAGTATTGTGCCTTCGAATGCAATTGCATGTTATACGCCGAATTTTTTTGCAATTCAAAATGGTCCTCATGAAAACAAACTCATATAGGCTCATTCACAACGATGGCGCTTTAAAAGTATCGCTAGAAATAATTGAATTATATTTTTGAAATTTGGTAAGTGATATTATGGATAATGATGTATTTCCTAAAAATATTTTCAACTTCATGACACTTTTCATTAAACTGGAAAGCAATATTATGGATGTAGGATGTGCTATCTTTGAGATATTAATTTTTTTTTTGAAAATTTCACAAACCTGTTTAAATTAAACATCAATATCTTCTATTGCATATTACCCATGTAGACCAGTTTTGAGATTTTTATTGATAATTTAAATTCCGGTTTTTTTTACTATAGATACGCATAAATATGTTATACAGAGTGTTCCAAAAATTTTGTCCAAACACCACAAAATATATTTTAATTCCTATATTTAAATTGGATCGTTTCCAGGGTATTAAAAAAAATATATGAAAACAATTATTTATTAACAATAACCAGAAATGACAAGGTAGTTTTTGTTTTGCTTAAGTTAATGATAAATAAACACTGTAATAATCACATTTTGTTTCTGTATTTATTTTTTGATGAATGTAATAAAGTAATAAAGTAATTGATAGAATTTGTAAGGCGCTTAATGATCAGTACCCTTATTTAGCAAAATTGGCAGCAAAAAAATTTAAAAGAATAGAAGCAATTTTTTTGAAATGTGCGAAAGTGAATTTATTTCAGTTATAAGAAACCCGGTTGCTTCATGTGATGTTCTAAATCTTCTATTTATGATTTAGAACATCATAAATATTATGACATCTCATTGGACATCCTGAAGCTTTAATTTATATGCTTTCGCATTCGTCAATACAGCGAATACTACGAAAAAAAGAAATGTACGATTTTAAAGTTGCTGCAATTAGATGAACATTCTAGTATATTTTTTTAACTTGTACGATAATTTATTCAACAGTTGAGTTAACACTGTCATATTTCTATTTTTGGTATCGGGTTCCCAATTTATGTTACTGCTGTTAATTAAATATTTACTATTAATCGATATTTATTTTACTTAAATGACAGAACATAAATACAATTTTTATTGAATATATAACCTTCAAAGAAAAGCAGGTAGGTAGGTCAATACCCAATAAACTGGGACACGTTAAAGCAATGTCACAATGTTCACATGTCATTAGCTTAACCTACACAAAGGTTACCTTACCAATTCTGGTTCTTATAAACAATCAATTGCAATTTAGATGTAGGAAGTAAAATGTGTTTTACCTGTTTTTTTTTTTTAGTAGAATATGAAGACATTCTCGAAAATAGCCATTGATTTCCAAGATTGCTATTTAAAAAAATTGAAATTCCTTTACTTAAATGTGTTACTGTTGGAATAAAGTTTTTGAGACTTTCTGTATATTTTTGATATATTATATTTATAGCAATAAAGAGGAATTTATGTTGTCAATAAAAATCTCAAAATTGGTTTGGATGGATAATATCGAATAAGCAATATTAATATTTAAGTTAAATTCTGCGTTTGTCAAATTTTTGAGAAAAAAAAATTAATACCTCAGAGACGGTACATCCAACATCCATGTTGACACTGTGTGACTAATTCATAATGAGGTGATACAAAAAATATGGTCCAAACCTCACAAAACTTCAACGATGAACCCATGTAGTAAGCCATAAAGTTGGTTGTTAAACTGAAAAAGCTTTGCTTAAGACAAATTTTGAGTGAGTTAATTAATTCGTTGTGATTTTCTAATGGCTATTTGACGGAGTGAAGCCTGTCAATAAGAAGGTTGATAGCTTTTTGTTTAAGAACAGATTGGAGGCGTCTAAAGAAATAAGAACATCTAAATTGTCAGTTTCTATTTTACTAAGTTCATTGGTTATATCCAAAGAGTTCTTATTAGTAAATGACAAGCAATCATTTAATATCTCTTGCAAAATAACATTTAGCTCTCTCTAGAGAGTGGATATACGGGCGAATTTATATAAAACGCCACTGGTTTAATCGGTATCTCGATAATATCTGATTTGTGGATCTCAAGAGGTCCGTATAATCTGGATGGTAAGATGTGATTAGGTGACAATTGTTCATTTAATTTGTGATCCAATAAGGAACTGCAAGACGCAATTATTTTTTGTGATTTGTAGAATGTTATTAACTCTTGTAAAGTTCAATATTTTTGAATTGCAATCTTGCCTTTTGAGAACAATTTTTTGAGTGTTCTGTGATTTGCACCATTCTTTTTCTATTACTCCATCATATTGTATCTTGTTGAACTTGTATATCTAGGGATTCCTGCAGGATATATCACTTAAAATAAGAAAGTTGATATTTGTTTCCGGTTTAATCAAGAGTGCCATAAAGTTGAAAATATTTAATTATCCATGATATCCCTCACTAAAATTTCCAAGAGAGTCTCTAATTATTTTCAGAGATATTCTTAATGGACCATCATCGTAAATGGTTCTGTATAAACGAAAGAAGACGTACAGACTAGTTAGATCAAGAACTCAAGGAATGATGTTCAGATGTTAGGGATTATAATTAAAGGAATATTAACAAACAAGAATATCTGCGAAGCAACAAGATAAAATTTTATAAAACAGTGATAAGGCCGACAGTGACGCATGTGCCGGTATAAGTGAGACATGCATATTAAACTAACTATAACAAATAAAATTGGCGCTGTAGGAAAAAAAAGCAGCAAGGAAAATATTCAATGAAAGAAGATGTTGAAGATAGAGAAAGAAGGGTAGAAGAATAAATACGAAATTGATAAAGTTTTATAAAGAAAGAAATGCAATTAAAGCTCAATGACCGCAAGAAAGAAAGCAAGAATACCAGTCAAAATATGAAGGCAAACGCTAGAGTGCTAAGAGGAAATTGGAGACAGAAACCCTTTTCTGTTTCCCTAGATTCTCACTTCTTAAGATTATAGAGCTAAATTATACGCGAGATTATAAGCGTGCAAAGCATGGAGGTATGACGGCTTGAGTGATTTCAACAAAAAAAAATTATTTTTGAAATACAATTACCAACTTTTTAATTTGAAACGAGACACTGTAAAATTCACGGAAAATTCTTCAGGCAGTGTTGGACGTGCGAAGCGCATATGAAATAATTTAAACAATCTCAAAAGCGCTAAAGAATTGGTTGTTCTCTTGGATATAAATTTCGGTTTTACATTTCGAATTGTATTTTGCGGCCACTTATTGTTGGTTCCGGAATTCATAACAATATCAAAATATCTAACACACAAGTTCATGTCTAATACCTGTCTAGTCGTATATAGAATAGGCTTGTATTATGTGGGAGGATATACACAAGTTGGTGTACAGTGTATTACAACACAAAAGCGAATCGCGAGTCCGGATGCGTGTCGAGTATACGCCAAGCAAGCGAAACGCGTATTTGTTCGAAACCCAGTTGAAAGGCACCGCAAGTGTTGTGAGAACTATTTTGGAACTGGGATAACGGATTTTCGACGAGGGTTAACATCCCCTCTCTAACACGACGATGCCCATGGTGGGGGTACCTGCTGTTCCTTCATTTACTTTAGCTCATATTTTTTTGATTTGCTTGCTTTTCAATTTTGTTGCACTTGCGAATGATAACGTGAAATTTTTATGCATCTAAAATAAGATGAACGAATTTTAGCTTGTTATAGGAAGATAAATAAATGTACATGTTTTTATATTTTGTTTTTGAATACATATTACACGTTATGAGTCATCGTAGTAAGTCTAGCATAGTTGCAAGTTGGAATACTCGCAAAGCTAAGGCTTTGGCAGAAGGTACACTTTATGAATGATGACTGTTTGTAAAATACAATAAATGGTGGAGGTGCCGGACGGTATTCCGGCAATTAAATATTTACAATGGATAGTTTGTTTTCATTACCTTCAATGTACGCCAAATTTTAACTACAATTTAAAGTTTTCGGACTTACGCAAAGAAAAAGTTTCAGTAGTCTAAATATTTGTGAAAAATTATTGCGCTTTTTCTAAAACAGAACTAATAATAGAGTAGCAAATAAATTCCCTTTAAATATGGAAAATATATTGGTTATAAATTTCGACTATTAACAAGCTCCAAGGTAAGTATTAGTTACCCATAATAATATCGATCACCTAATTGTAAATGTACCTCTAAAAAACATCAGAAATGTTCAATATTTTATTCTTTTAGCAAGTGATTCGATTTATTCGATAGTCGCACTACAATTGTTTATTGCCCGTGTTGTTGGATGTACTTGCAACCTGCATCCATAGGTACGTTACGTAGGATCTGCGATAGCCAGGTATTATATATTGTAATGTTTTGACATCTGGAAATTTTGAAAATTTTAGGAAATTTTAAATTTTTCTTTGAAAATTGCGGGTCGTGAATCCGGGTCCCTACACACTCTTTTGGCAGATGAAAAGAGACATGTTAAGACGTAGAAATGAAAATCACTACTAACCTCGTGACTTTCTATTACATAAATATCAGGTTTATGTCCTTCTTCGAACCTCTTTTCTTCACTAATAGACTACTGAACACACTTATTAAAAACTTTTAAATTGAAATATTTACTCAAGACTATGTAACTTGGAGGAAATGCTACGTACAACTTGCCTGGACGACAGCTAGACCTAAAGTCACAAACAAAATTGGCGTTGTTTTTCACCATTGTTCAAATACGTAGGCAACTGTTTTATTCCATAGATACCTATGATAAATTTTTTTTATCCATTGAAAATGTACTATTATTGAAATATATGTCGAAAGGAAATATTTTTGCTGTAGCATGATGCAGGGACGCAACCGATGCTGAGATGCTGGGAAATGGACCGTAAGACATTTAATTGACAAAGAAAACTTTTATCCGACTAACGTATGCACTAGAACTTGCTGTAGAAATTTTAGACATTAATTTGATGATAAGAGAATGACGGATAAAAGTAGTTAATATAAATCTTC
The DNA here is from genome assembly GCA_902654985.2 of Oryctes borbonicus. Taxonomy (NCBI): domain Eukaryota; kingdom Metazoa; phylum Arthropoda; class Insecta; order Coleoptera; family Scarabaeidae; genus Oryctes; species Oryctes borbonicus. The sequence goes on along the minus strand of LR736867.1, from coordinate 5,184,530 downwards.
CCCACGATTATCATTGGCTGAACTTCTATTAATTTTCTATATTAATTTTCTTATTTTTACGCCCCAGAAATATTCGCCTAAACACAGGGATCTTTCTCTAGGGATCAACAGATGGACCCTCATACCCAATAGGTTGACAAGCCAAAATGAGAAGTGAATCTGGCTCTGATGAAGCTAACCTCGTTGTTGCTATTTTGTAACATTACAGTACATACAATATAATAAACATAGCAATATTCCTTTATTATAAAAATTTTGCCGAGTGACATTACAAACGCGTTGCGTTGTAAGTACGAACATTTCTGTTATTTATTACTAGATTTTCTTAACAACACTATTTACCGCTTTTCTCCAAGTAGATGGTTGGTTTTTGGTTTGTTTCGCGTAATTTGGACCAGATTGCCTCGCAATAAGGCAAGGTGAGCGATCACCTTGCCTCGCGATTCATTCGATAAAGGCTGAGGTAAATTGTTATAACTGTTATTGTTTTTTTGCCCTCCGTATAAACTCTAAATATGCAAATATATCAAGCATGGTTAATGCGAATTGTAAGCCGTAAATAATAAATTCAAATGGACATCAATGATATACTTCCTCAAACGAAACCAAAAGCCTTTTGATTTTCGAAATATTAAATAATATACGAAGAAGGTTAAATATAATTCTATCAAGGAAAATACTTCTATTCTATTCTATAAATACTTCTATTTCAATGTGTATTAATACACATTGGCAACAGAGAGAAACGAAGCCGTATTTCTTAACGGAGGTTAATTCGCTATGGCTTGATTACTTTTCAGGAATTCTTTTGTATCCACAAAGAGGTTTTATTATCTCTACGAAGTATTTGATGTCAACTTTTAGTATAGTACACGTAATTCGTTCGTGAATCTAATTTCTGCGTTGCTTTTTTGTTGGGATTCCTACGTTTATATAACATTTTATAACGTAAAGGTTGTTTTGCGGTTTCATATATTCCAATCAAAATTATAATTTCCACAAAGAAAAGCAATTTCTTGGCAATTTGTGGAATGAAATTATCAATGGTTTTCGTTGTGAATATATTAGATGATTTAGTAATATTTAATATTTTATAAATTTATTTGCCACAGACTTTTAAATTTATCCGTTTTGTAAGTATGAAATGCGTCTGCAAAGACTGTTATCTGTTGTATGATAGATGGGACGGTAAACAAAACTTGGTGTATCCCAAAATACAATATTAGATATTTTATAAATCGAGGAATCTTCGAAATATCGTACAAGTAGGTTAAGATATGAAGTAAGAAGTAGCAAGTAAAGGTTGATGAATTTAAAAACCATAAATTGATTAAACAAAAATGCTTTTGTTGTCTATCAAAAGTATAGTGACAAAAAATAGTTCAGGATATTGAAATTATTGAAAGAGATTTATAAAAACCGTACGTCCATTTTATATTATTATTAACAGTTCAGTAAAATTAGTTGTTTGTTACTTGAAGATGAACTTGTAGGTACGAAACTGGTAGTAGTTTCTTGATAGAGAATTACGAGAATCTAGACCTATTTTTTTCTATTCCTTTGGATATTAGTTCACTACAGTACGTTATTCATCTAATAATCATATAGTTGCAAATAAAATTGTACATGTCGTTGGCACGACGAGTAGTTAAAAGAAAATAAAGGAAAGTGTAAAAGTGCATTTACTACAAGCTGTAGTTAATTTGGCATCAAGTACACGTTCACGCCATGAATTTACAGAATGTCTTGCAAGGAACTAATTTATCGAGATGTGAAAAATTCTGTAAACTATGCATGGCAATGTACTAAAGTCTCTATGTACTGTTGACCGTATAGGGCGGGTTTAAAAACCGAACAACTTTTCTGAATACAATGTACCGCATGTCTGTTAATTACAAATAAACTTTCAGATGGAAACTTTATCTTCTTAAATACCTAAAATTGCTTTTTCATTATATTTAATAATAAATTGTATAGTTAGTTGCAGTTGCAGGTTTCGCGAAAAGAAGCTTATTAATTCTTTTTAAATTAAAAATTAGTTTCTGGAGTATAATCAAAATTTTACCCGCGATATCTTAGAAAAGTTACAGAACACAACCACATACTGCATTTTTTTTTAATGCTGTACAATTATAAAATGAATTAGTAAATTTTTTTTCTGGTACAGAAAAACTCTTATCGCCTCACTGCCTTTTGAGACATGGTGTAGACCACGAATTAATGTTATCTATCAATAAACCGCAAAACTCCTACAATTAGTGCTTGCAATGGTAATAAAACGAGTATGAAGTGCGTTCGAGCGTATTGAAGAATTATTAAGCGAAATGTATAATGGTTAAGCTTGCAGAAACGAGTGCGCACTCATTGGCGGTGATGAGCGAAAGCGGTCAGACATACCCGAACTCGGGATTCATATGCGTACGTATGAATGACGGGGTTGTATTGATGGTGGCGAATCGACGGCTACTTTGCTATGTTTGACGAGTGTTAGTAGATTTCTTAGCCGATTTCCGACATTAGAATACACTGGCACTATTATTAAATGTATTGTTTGCAATATCAATACTTTACGATACAGTATTTTTGTTTGTAAGACATGTTAATAGCAAACAACACCTGTTAAATGCGAAACGTGATATACCCTATTATAAATTTCTATATGATATTATTTTTATGTTAAGTGTGTGCAACATTCCACAAAATATTGTAAACAATGAAGAATTTCGAAAGTTTTGGGGGAAATATATTCCGGAATGGAGACTGCAACAAGCGGTCAATTATACCGCGGGTGAAAAACACGATTACGGATGAAATCAAAGCAGAGTTAAAAAATAAAAAAAAATATAGGGCTGACGGTGGATAAAATAACGGATGCAAGAAAGAATTGTATTTTAAATGTGTTAGTGCGCAACATGGGTAAAATTGGAAAAGCTACTAAAACAATCTCATCCTCAATTACATCATGTAACCTGTTTGGTCCATGCATGTCATTTTGTAGCTGAACTTATTAGAAACAATTATCCAAAAGTAGATCAACTAATAGTTTTTACCAAAAAATAATATAATAAATAAATAGTTTCTACCATAACGCATTCGTAAGTTTAAACAGGCTTGTCCAGGCACTCCTCAGCCACTACAGCCGGTATTGACAAGATGGGGAACGTGTCTTAAAACTGTTTTATATTATGAAAAGTTGTTGCACACTACTAAACCATGTATCTTCAATTTAAATTCCCAAGAAGCCCAAGCAATACTCAAATAGAGCAAATTTCCGAAAATTCTCTTAAATATTTTCAAATTAGAGAACACCAAGCTTTCATTACGTGAAGCGCTAAATATAGTAAATGATCTCAAAGCCTCGTTAGGAAATCTAACAGATAATGTAGGAAGATTAACCACCGATAGATTATGTGAGGTTATAAATAAGACTCCCGATTTTCAAATTATAGTGCGTATAGACAAAAGTTCAAGTGAAAACCAAAAGTGCGAATGTAATGTGAACGACGTTCTTAAATTCGCGAACATCACAACATTAGACGCAGAACGCTCATTTTTCAAATACACCAACACATTTTCACCTCGCCGTAGGAGTATGACTGAGTCATCAATGGAAATCATGCTAATGATGCAATACTACGGCGAATGTTTACGCCTGTCTACATAAACAACATAATCAAATTAAAATAGTAAGTAATTACACACATTATTTTTAATATGGATAGTACCGAGCCATACGCTACTGAGAAAGCACTCGTTTCTGGAGGCTAACATAGGACTGCATAAAACCATCTGCACAGGTGTAGGCCTGTAGAAACGAGTGCGCAGCTTTTCTGCAGGCTTACTAATGATCACACCTTTCAAAAAACTTTTTGATAAGACGAAAGCAAAACGAATTAATAATATAAATATTTTCCATTTTAAATCTTTAGTGTTCCCAACATAAATCACGTGCTTCGTCATTGTAATCCGAAAGTGATTGATTATAATAACTGGGGTCAATCGCATCAAATAAAAAGAAATGTCAACATTCTTTGAAAACCTATTCGAAATAAAAATGCGTACGGTTTTTGATTCGTTCGAAAATTAATACTAACCTTGCTGGTGCACGGCATGTAATATTTCTCCGACATTCTATTTTGATATCTGTTCTCGAATTTATAAAACTTGCATGACGGTGTATACAAATAACACCAGAACAATTCGCTCGTGGGACTTTATGTATGAAAAAAAGATGAAACACGCGGTGTTTTGAAAATTCCCTAAATATGTTGATAAATGAGAATTTTCCGTCTTGCTTGCTTCTTTTTCACGAAGACCCTACTGAAAGTTCTATAATATATACCATAACAATTTTTATATGAATTGTTAACAATATCTATACTATTCTGGAATAAATTTAATTGTTAATTTCGCAGTTTTTGTTTGTAAGGTACATTTTTTCTCTTACACGAACTATACTCCCCTTAAAAGTGAGCTACCTATTAAAAGGATTAATTTACAGTTCATTGCATTGTGCCATAAATTTTTGCTTTGCGTCATGAAGAATGGAGCTTCAAAGCAAAATGCAAACTATAAAAATCACATAAAAACAGTAAACTAATGAAATAAGCGCTAAAAATATTTAATTATATATACATAAAAACAATTGACAAATAAATTTTCATTTAAATCTTGCAATTACTTAGTAAATGTATGATTTAATGTAAAAAATAAAAGTAAAAAGTAGGAGGAATACATATAATACAATACATGCAAAGATATTCGTTCTCGCTATAGGCAATGGCAAATAACCTCTTACCTCAAACATACATATATCTGAATGTTGATGATTATTAGAGCGCAACAAGTCGATTGCTGAGCGGTAGCGGCACTGCGCTGGGTTAACCGAAATAAACGTGCGTGTTATTTAGAACAAAAAACAATAAGAGAATTTATGAAAAGGTAAACATAATATGGTAAACAACTTACCGAATATGCTTAGATGGCCGACAAGAGATCCGGAAGTGAGGCCTTCAATACCTGTATCATAGCGTACGTTTCTACAGTGGTCTCTTTGAGACCTGTTCGTTGCGGCGCATATATCTGCTTATACGCAGAAAAAATTCGTTCTACATCTAGCGATGTAATATTCGCGTTCTTAAAGTGGTCTTTGAATTTCTATAACGGATCTTCCGTAACACTATTGTTAAAAAGATGGCGCAACCTAGAAAAATCGACATTTTTACGTAATATAGTATTAAATTTTTCTCTAACGGAAACAATTTTTTCCTCATCTAAAATATGTAGCACTGCATATACGTGGTCAACAATTTCACACGAATCCCGTAATGACAACGAAGTGTTTTGCAATTTCTTTTTGCGTCGGCTATTGGAACATAATTGTCGTTAACAGTTTTTAAATCTGCTGCAACTTGAGGATTTTGGAATTGCATTTGACTTAGCTTTATTGCAGTTGCTTCTTTAGCATCCAGTTGTAAAATCACTAAATTGATCTTTTCAAAATCTTGAAAATATTAGAATGCTGCTTCTAACCATGTATCCCATTATGTAAGAATTGGCTGCGTCGGTTCCGGTATGTCAGGACACTGTCCGAATACGTTTTGGTGATTTAGGAAAAACCGCTTTCCTCTGTGCTATTAGTTGATCCAAATAAGGATATGATGGTCCTTTCAAGGTCATTATCCGTGCTACAATCGACACTACGGATTTTTTTTAATGTCTGTAGTTTCATCTATAGTTATCTATTCGAAACAAGTATCGTAACTGGCCGTGAAGATTGACAAATGGTATCGCCAACAAAAGAGCGTATTTTGCTAAGTGTTTTCTAGCAAACTCAAGTGTTGTAGTGCTCTAATTTCACTTCAATTACAAGTTTAATTCAAGCTTGATTGTTCAAAAGAATGCACAGTTTTTCTTACGTGACGTATTACATGAGAGCGCAGTAACTGTCAAATTTCGAAGTTGGTTGAGGTTTTATTTTTTTTTGAATTGCTGAGAGTGTCTGGGGGACACTCCCGGATCTAACGACTGCAAAAAATTAATTTCTAATTTAAAAAAAATCAATGCCTGATATTTATAACATTATCGTATATGCGTAACTTTAATCGGACCTATTGATTGAACGATATGGCGTTCCTCGTCAATAAATGTATTTCGTATTTTGCTTTATATTACTTTTGAAGCGTACAAATTCCTATGTATGATACGCGGATATGCATACATCTAGTTGAATATAAACCTCATGCATTCATTACTTATCCGTTTAAAATATGGAAACTAGGATATCGCATGTGTATAGTTCAGTGGTCCTCTGCTTTCGTCTCTTTTGTGCCGATGCGATGTTGCGTTGCCCGGTCTTTCGGACGCCCATTCTAGATGGAGCGCGGCGAGTAATGAGAGAAGCAGAACGGAGACGGTCGACATCGGTCGCATACTTCACATTCCTTACTGACTCGCCCTCAATTATTATATTCCGTGTTTATTCCGGCGACTCGGGGACCTTCCTGAAACCGGACAGATATTGTCGCTTAGACTGTGATAAAAGGCAGTCGGATGCTATGTGCTAAGAATTGAAATTGATCATTACTATTATATAATATCTTTATTGCCGCTGAAACTCACATTTAACTTATAAATCCACGAAAAGTGTAATAAAGCCCGAGGAGAGATTAAAAATAAATAGACGGCATTGGAATTTAAAAACCGCTGGCAATAAAAATTAGCTCAGAAAATTTGTAAAGAAAAATGTGGTTAGGAGGAAAGAAAAAAAATCTATCATCCAATAGAAGTTTGGAACTGCAGCAAAAAGGAAAATGTCAAAGAGATATGTATAACTTAATTACTTCTTTTAGTATGGTTTTGTAAAGTAGTGAAAATTAGAAACAATTAACAAAATGATTACAACTGAAAAAAGAGGAAGTAGAAGTATTCAACATTAATTTACACGTCAAAGAAGTTAAATCAACGAAGGGAGTTGTTTACATTTTCGTGTATAACCTACATAAGAACAAAATATCTATATCAAAGTCTCCTAGAGTTTGGATAAAAAACAAGATTGAATATTATCGATTCTAAATGTAACTTGTGTCTGTTCGGGGCCCAAAATGTTAAATGGGAAAATTTTCGTCGAGCTATTATTGGCGATAAAATTAGCTGCGTTTACTACAGCAAATTGTGACGAGTTATGATTGTATTTGAAGACGAAAACGTCATTTACATGTTTATCAGATTATTAGGGGCGCAGGTGATGTTCCTTGAAGACTACTTTAAGCTTCTGAATCAGAAATCTCCAAAACATTGTTTTTGAAAGCTTCCTTAGATGATAAAAATCGATGTCCACGCACTTATCGTTTGATATTCGGGAAAGAAGGAAGTCGTTAGGCGACAAATTAGGTGAATACGGGCAATGAAACATGAATTCCATACATATATACAGTTGTTGCCTAGCTTCCGGCTCGTACGAATATATACAAGTTTCGTTACCTCTTACAATGTTATATACAGATTTTGAAGCATTTTTGGGCATTTTTTACACCAATTACCACGAGCCCTTTTGTGTTTGGGTCAAATTTTGCAGAGACTACCAAGATCACATCTAGCTGTTCATGCAAAATTGAATGAACTGCAGTCTTCGATATGCCGAAATATGTCCCTATTTCACAGTGAGCCACACGTCGATCATTTTCAATCAGGTTGCACACGGCATCGATGTTTTTTGGAACAACAACCGATTTTGGTAAATTACGAAGTGCATCATTGACCGATGCACGATCACGACGAAATTCAGCAAACCAGTTGTAAAAAGTTTTTGGTAATCGTGTTTCATGAGTAAAATTTGAACGGAGCGATTCGTTAGTGAAGACGACAACATCGTTGTTGCCTTTACTAAAATCGCAAAAAATCATTCAATGAAAGCCTTCACGTGAAATTTCCATTGTTTTTGCAAAATTGTTTTTTTTTTTAATGTTGATTGTAAACTACTTGACCGATTTCTGTGTTGTCATTGCTTTAACAATAACAACATGGTAATGTCAATTCTCAATAGCGCCATCTAGCGGTCGTTTGTAAAAACCTGGGACGGTGTTCTCGTATACAACGATTTTCCAAAATTCAGTTCCAGTAAATGTCCATAAAGATCACTGTAGAAAAGAACATTAGATAAATTGTCTTTCAACCAGGCTGGGGTATTGAATGGTCTCTTTTAAAAAACGAGCAGTATCCTACTTAAAAATACCATGTCGTATATCTGAACACATTTTGCTTTGTTTCGTTCAATTGGCGTTGACAATGTGGCGAATTTAAAATAGATTTCGAACGAAGGCAGTTCTCGTTCGGATTGGACAAGCTGTGAGTGAGAATAAGCTTTTGTGTCGCCGGTTCATAGGATAATTGCATTGGAAACGTGTGCTGACACCAGGAGCTCCGCGACGGTCCCTCCGACGAACACAATATGGTCGTAATTGAGGTAGAACACGATCACGCAACGGGTACAGCATTTCATACCAGCTAGACACCTATCGGAGCAACTGCCGGTAGATTATGATGAAATGAATAATCAGCGGGCCTTACTGAAAGCATCCCGAATGTAATCAAGTTACTTCCGCGCGTTAAAATTTAAAAATGAAAATTTTAACGGCAATTCAGAATTTTTGGCTTTTATGCCACTCGGTAATTGGGCTCACATATGCTACGTATACTGGCTATAATTAACTTTCAGGTATAATTTGCGGAATAGAATGTGTTACTGACCTAACATGTGAAGTCTCACATTGGGTAATAGGATTTCGCTGGTACTATTACGGATTTACCTAAAGCAATTTTAACAGAGATTCTATACTCTTCATGCTAAAAAAATGTAAATTAGAAAGAAATTTCACTCTTGGAAATGAGACAAACTAATCTAAACAGAGGGGAGAGAACTTTAAAATGTAAAATTGTAACTTGCGGTTGTTTATGCTATAAAACACAGATTACCATCTCATTGCAAATATCGACGATGAGAGAAATAGATATATGTATGTATATATCTGTCTCAAGTAATGTAAAATTGTACGAGAATGGAGGAAGAGAATAAATCCGTAAATGGATGGTATCCAAGAATGCACAATTTTTCCACGAACTGTAAATTTGGAGAAAACTCGCAGCCAATTTTGAAGGACACATTTTTTATATTGATTAAAGAAAGGGATAATAAGACACCGTTTGTGTGACGAAAACGAAACAACCACCTTTGAAAAGATGCTTCGGATTACTTTAGCAAAGGAAATCACCCTAATATTGGACAAGAAGGAAGCAAACAATAAAAAGACAGAAGGATTTCAATAGAAAATCTGAAGAGGTATCAGATGCCAGGGCAGCGAAAGAGACATTACAGTAGGACAAGTGGAAATGTAAGTGTTGCAAAAATTTGCATACGGACCAGCAAATGTGTGAATATACTAAATACAAATGTAATATAGGTGGGGCATTTGCAAAAAGTTTGCCATTGTAATAAAAAGCAGCACTTATGGTGTAAAGAGAGGATAATGTATCGGAAGAAATGGTGCACTGCAGAAGATCTACAAAAAATATTTTTCAAATAAACAGAGAAATACATTAAGATCATTTACAGACAACAAAATTCAATCATTAGGTTGATAAATGCAAAAACACACAAAGTAAAAATATTATTATGTACATTGTAGAAAATGAAAGTCAAAATTTACCAGGAAGAAACTTTTTATCAAAATCTAATTTTACGCCGATAAACCATATTAATATCTTATATAAGACTTGTGTGTAATTCCGAAAGAATATGGCGATCAACAATAAATTAGGATCCTTTTAAAGAATTTATGTATTTGGGTTGAAACCGCGTTGAAATTGCATGAGTTTGCCGACGTTTCGCTCTCAGTCGCATGGAGCTTCTTCTAGCAAGCAACGACCGCGGAAATCTACATAACAATTTATGTCAACGGTAATTGTACCTCAATTAGACTAAAGCAGGCATGCGATCTTCTTGTGATAGATACCGTGACAAATTAAGTATGGATTCGTATATATCGAGTTTTCTTGGAATATTAACTCACAACAACTGCAAAATTAATTATCTGATATTAACATTCTGATTGATTTTCGAAGATCACAACCTAATCAGCTAAATTAACAATAAAAGCTTTAAAGGCGTACTAAACCGCCCTCCATTTATTCTTTCAAACGACCAGCGAATGAATTGACGCGCACTGACATACATATTTACAATTCTGGAGTCTTTAGCAGGAAAACGAGGCATCGTTTTAGATTAAACGTTTGGATGGTCATTTTGGCAAATCGTTTTATAGGATTAGTTATTTATGAAGAAATGAAAACTAAATCAATTATAACACTTATGGTGCTAACAACACGGTGCACCGATTTACAGTGCGTTAAGGGTTTAAAAACTGTTGGAAATAGCGGGGTTGTTGATTGAAATTTCCTAATTTAACTCCTTTGGGTTATCTTCTATGGGAAGTTGTTGAAAATAATATTTATAAATTTGATATCCCGGAAAATAATGAAGAACTTCGAAGGACTTCACAATGCCGATATAACTCCTAGAAGAACCATATAAAGGGCAGTTCAAAATGTCTGAAAGCGTACGCAATTGTGTATTATTGAAAATGGCCAGTTATTTGAAATATTTGCTGAAATATTGTTATTTTCATTCATTGTTACAAATGAGGTGCAAAACCCATATAAAATGAGCCATCAATTTACCATTTATAAAATATTCCGTTGGAGCTTATTCAAATTCCTGTTAAAGTGGTTCTGTAGATGTATGAAAGTTTTTATCAAGATCTAGAAAAATTATACGATGTCGTTGTTGCTAATTGTAAATATGTTTTACTCGTTATTGTTGTATTTCGGTTCGATGAATGAAAAATATCTCGTTTTTCTTTGTTTGTGTATGACAATTGCAATGTTTGTGCTACCATATAACTTAATTTGTATTTTCCATTAGAATATAATATTTAATATCAAAAATGTTGGTCAACACATTATGCAGGTCTAAACCAAAAGAAGAAACTAGTTCTGATGCTATCAAAATCCAATTTGGTAACAATTTGGTAATTCTCTCGTCGGGTTCATAACGAACACAAAATTTAGCAACTTTGTTAAATTTAGAAAATGCCTTTGAAAATAGTTCTGAGAGAGAACAATAAAGAAATAAAAACGACAACCATATGTTTCCTTACCTGTTTATTTGTTTTATGCTCTTATTATCGTATTTGCCATATTGATATGTTATTTCTACGTCGGTATTTATTAACGAAATTATTACGTAAACACACCTTACCTAAAATACCAAGTACAGTTCCATACAAATCTGGATAAATTAAAATAAAAACCTGGAAAACCATAGGGTGGGAATTTCAAATTATTTCATTCACCATTTTCTTATGCAGCTATAGTTATAAGTTCAGCCAAATTTGGCATTACAAAGTTTTTTTTAGTTCAAAGTTAATTAACAATTTAGTTATGTATTGTTATTTTATATTGTTTTTATTTGTTAATAAATTATTCTTTTATACTTTTGAAAAACGAGTTGTCGATTCATTTGATATGACCTAGTAAAAACCCAAGAAGACATGAGACCCAATAATTAAATAAATCTACTAAGCGTCCAACATATTTATGCTCACTAATTGTTTCTTACAGTGTTATGTATCATTATATAAATTTGGTGACCAATGTGTCAGCCGTTACAGTATATATCTCTATTGCTCACCAATATTGTATCAGTATAGCTTCTGCAATATTGACGGTGAAGTATGGTTCATCTTTTAGGAATATAGACTTATGTTTATTCCCATAACAGCATTTCATAGGGAGACATTGTCTCCTTATTACGTCTTGCTTTTTAATGTAACTATATTCAACTACTTGGCGTTATTATATTTAAGAATCTCATTTATCGTAGATATGGTTTTGCTAATAACCATGCCTGACTAATGCATTCACTGTTTCGTCTGTTTTGATTTGGAAATACTTCTTTCCTACACATTAAACTGAGTTCTGATGATGTCTGAATGGAAAGAAATGAATACCATGCTCACACTGAGCACGCTGCGTGAATTGTGCGTGCTGGAGAAATCCAACGACTGAAAAAATGTGACAGCTTAAATTTATTTGTTATTTTAAAGTGCATATAAAAAAACTAAACGAATAAATAAGTTGCGTAATTTTTAAGTTAAATTGCTACTAGGATTAGGTGACTAACAACAAAAGCGGTAGCTTATCAACGTTAACCAGATTTACCAATTCGTGCATAAGTTTGCTAACGATCAATTATTGAAACTAGGGGCAGATCCATGCTTTAGAGTTTTTCAATGAATTTAATGACGTTCTAAACGAAATTGATCTACTCGATGACTCGGAATTTAATTCAAACGAACGTGATATATCGTAGGTCAGTTTTATTCAACAGCTCAAAAAGCGCACATATTAGCAGCGCTCAGTCAAGCAAAATACCGGAAGCGTTATCGAACCGTGTTGAATCCCTAAATTCATTAAACACTACTAAATGCATCAAAGTCAAATAATGCACAGTGCTTTTAAAGTTTATAAAATGTTAATTGTATCCGTGATAGTGCTTTAAGATTAAATGATTTCTATTTGGAAACGCTACCTCAGAAGCTACGTGAAAGAATTCTAAATGTTATTTTACAGTCTTCTCTTGTTATCAGTTTAGAGAAAGAAAGGATGTTTTGTTTATTTTTTGTTTGTCTAATTTAGTTATTTGTTGTTGCTGCATGGATTCTGCTTCCATGATTTTTATAGACGAGTAAAAATAGAAAGCAGTAAGAAAAGAAAAAAGAATAACCACGACGATTCCAACATATCGTTAGTAAAGAAATTGCTTATATTCTCGGAAACAATTATATATCCCAAAGTGTGCATGTATACACCCAAAATTAACGATATACGATACCATTGAATTCACTTTTAGACTCCAGAGATGTATTGTACACGTGAAAATATGACAAATGTAACAAAGTTCTTGTTGTTCTTATCCGATTTTCATTGTTTTTCAAGCTATGGTGTAATTAAAAAAATTGAATCAGCATTCTTGTAAATGGCATAAATTTTCTCTTGTTTTCAAGTTAATACGTCTTAAATAAAATAGAAACATCCTTGCATCGGCTGCTCCTGTAAAGCAAAAAGTTACTTTCTACATTAAAAGTTTCCTTCGGTTTTCATCACATATGACGCATCAGCTATCTGAATCAATCTTTTCGAAGCGCAAAATCATTTAATTAGATTTGTTGTTTAAATATGTGTTAGTGTCAGTATATTGTGACAGTGATTTAAAGTTTATTTTCAAGTTTGTAGATCATTTTGTTACAAAATGCCGCACTTATTCAAATTTATAATATGCAAGTATAATGTTTGTTTATGCTTTTGTAATGAGAATGTTACAGTTGTTGTTGAAGAATATCGACAGTTTCCGCATTAGAGAAATCCTGGTAAAAACACATTTATCACAGTTCCCAACAAACTAGCAAGATCGGAATGTTTCTCATTGTTAACTTAGTGCACTTACAATCGGAAGATTATGGAGTGTATAAACGATAATAGACCTGCTGTATCGCGTATAATTTTTACGGGTGAAGCAAAATTCAGCCGCGACAGCATTAGTAATGCTCGAAGCTCCCATGTGCGGTAGGACGAAATTCCCTACGTAATAATCGAAAGTAATTTTTAGCATAAGTTTTCGGTAAACATGTGGCGTGGAATGGTCTATAGTTATTTAATTGGACCATTTATTTTGGAGAATCGCCTGAAAAGAGAGCACTACTTAAATTCTTTACAAAATAAATTGCAAGGACTACCAGAAAGTATTCTTCCAAATATCAGAATGCAAATTTAAACAATAATCCAAATTCACTTGTTAGTAAGATACTGTATTCCTTTCTTAGATCAACCAGTTCGGAAAACTTCATATATCCCGAATCTTAGCGGCAAGATTTCTAACTTATTTATTTTAAGTTGATAAGTAGCAGTTTAAAAATTGCTACTTATCAACTATAAAGAATGTTCAGGTTGTTATATCGGTCAAACGCCTCAAGAAAAATCGCACTTCAGGCTACAAAAGCGATGTCCGTAACAACTTACATCCTACCGCTTCATTCCTTGCAATATGTGTCAAAGCATCCTGATTCCATGAGTTATAGAAAGGACATCGAAAATTTAAGTTGTATTTTTGCAGATTTACTTCATTAACTTGAAATATGTGACTTGTTTATTCTTTTGGATAACCTTGTATATCAGGCATATCATTCCTTCAATATTTTGGAACTTTATACATTTGTATTTTTACTTTAATGGCAATAGCCTTTTTTTCCAAACAGATACTATTTCAATAATATAATGTTAAGTAAAATTTAACATTTAAAAATTTCAAGTTCCAGTAAATTCTGTTGATGTACATGTACAAATTTTCTAAAATTATAGATGCCTGGTTTTTAGCTTGAGTTTTACAATGCTAGAGATATTTAAAAAAATATTATACATGTAAGTTAATTTTTAAAATAAAAAACTTTTTGCTTTTCTAATTTGTGGGGTCTGTTGACGACGTTCCTTTTTAATATAATATCAAAATAAATTTAAGCTGAATTTAGATGGCAGCACATATGTTCAATTGAAAAAATAAAATTGATAATAAAATTGATTAAAAAATGTTAGTGCGTGGAATGTTATTTATTTGTAACTTGAAGACAAATGAATGTCGGTTAAAAACTTAGTTTTTTTTACATTATTTTCACGTATACAATACACTTTTCCCAACTTACCCTGTATACAATGCTGTTTTACATTCCCGAAGATCTCGAACCCGGAAATTCAAAAAATTATGAAATTTTAGGAACATGTAGATCACATATAGGTATGTACTACGCAATTTTTATTTTTTGCGGAAAACACTCTGATTGGGTGAAATTAATTTTTGAAAATTGGATAATAACTCGTTAACGGTAAGAGACACCGATCAAACCAAAAAATGTTTGTTTGGATAAGGTTTATCAAGCAGACAGGAAAAAAAAAACATTTACTATTAGATTAGATTGTCTAAAAGGTGTAGCTTGTCGAAGGAAGCTACATCAGACCAGTAAATAGTAAACATGTTTCTGTAAAGAAAATAGGCTGAATGAGATAAGCAAGTAGTATATATAACTCATTGGTTTAAAAAATTTTAAAGCATCACGACATTGGGTTTGGAATTTTAAGAGAGCTTACAAAATAGTTTGAAGAAAAAGAAATAAATTTATTACCCGATCATATGGTACGAACTTGTTGGAAAATATATAAAGAAATATTGATATATTTCACTTTTTTTCTTACCTGCTTAATAAAACTCATTCAAAGAAACATGTTTTGTGTTAAAACTTTTTCTCTACCTCTTAGGGTTAACGAGTTATGCGCAGAGGCGGAATGGAAAATTGCCAATTTTCAAAAATTCATTTCACCCAGTCAGAGTGTTTTTCCGCAGAAAAAAAGTTCCGTAGTACATACCATAATTACAGTAATACCAAATAAGTTCCATAATTTTTTGAATTTCCGTGTTCTGGATCTTCCTTTGTTAGTTAAATTTTATTAATTGATGTTAATTAAGTGTATGCCAGGCTAACGGTTCCATTATGGGAGTTAGTTACAATTGAAATACAAGAATAAAGTTTAATTTATAGAGTGCTCTTTCTAGTCAGTCAATGTATGCTAGTAAGGTTATAGAGTGCTAAGCATGTTTACGCAACACTTCAATGTACACTCGTTCCACACGTAATATTTCACTATAATGGAATTTATTTTTTACTCGTTTCAGCTACTTTTAAGCTGTATAATACGCCGAGTAGAATGTTTTCCCTTTTGTTCATGAAGTTTACATTGCAAAGTTAATTTATTAAACAACATAAACAAGCCCTAACCTAAAGTAAACAGATGCCTTTTCAAATATGTAAATTGCCGCAACGAAGAACAATGATCTTAAAATAACGATAAAAACGGAATACAGTACGTAATTATCTTCAAGAAAGCGCTTTTGAATATTTATGAAGCGACTAGTAAATATGAGGGCGTTTATTTGTTTATAATTTTGGAAATTAGTGTTCCGGCAATTTAGCAAATACTTTATTTTCATTTACCACCGTCTGAAATATTGTATTCATTCCTATTCTCAAGGACATAAGAGCTATAGTAACTATATTTATTCTAATGTAACTTCACGTTACATCCAGCTATATTCAGAAATAAATTGTAATAGTTATAGGCTTTTCAATCACGACGGCGACGCCCTACTATGCGTATCTCTGAAAATAGCGAAAATATTTTTTTTCAATTTCATGGTACCTTCGATTAAATCAGGAACAGATACCATGTCACTACAGATCCAAATGCACCTATAATAATTTATGAAGGAAAATTGTAGTTATTCAACCTAAATGCGTCATAAAAACAAATAATATAATACACAAATAGTGCTGAAAGCATATGCAAAATTGTATGTTGTAATAGGGCTCACTTTTTTAAATTAAAGAAAACTTATATACTAAACTTTGCTTAAATCAATTCTGCAAATCGGAATAATAAAAATTACTACTAGCACCACAATTTGTTCTCTGATTTCAGCATATATTTACAGTATTATAACTGATGCTTGGTCGAACTGCGAGCTTTAGATGGGAGAAAGACTTCCTTCAGACTCGTAGCTGAATACAGAAGCAGCAGAAGCAAGGGTTACTTTCGTTTGGACATCGGGACACATTGGCGACGATGGGGCCAATGCCCTTGACAGAGAGGGAGCTGAGCACATTCCGCTGGATCCAGAACCTTTAGCTGGCATATCTTTCCATATTGCCAAGATCTATGTTACCCACTGGGCTGAACAAGAAGTTTTTCGAACCTTGGGTGACTCCGAAAGTCTCTCTCAGAGAGCTCTAGCGGCAATCTTTACCGACCATGCTCGACTAAGGAAACACTTACACAGAGTAGAACTCGTTGGAGCGGAGAAGCGCTGTTCGTGTTTAGAAAAAAGGAAACAGCTAAGCGCATATTTTGCCTGTTTGATGAGGTTTTTGTGGCACTTGACGGTCTGAGAAAAACTGCTGTGTAAACTTGTGGAATTTGCCAAAAGGGCAGGCCAACTTATCAAGCTTTAGAGCTACATTGCTTGTAGAATAGATCTTGTTGGTTGATGAAGATAGATGGACTAAAATTATATTGTAATGTTATTAAATATTGTTTACAAAAGTAAATAATGTATACGCAAATATGTGTGAGCTCAACATTTCAGTTTTTGAGCATTTTTAACACTTGGTAACATTTGTCAGAATTATCTACCGACAGCATCTAAACATGCTTGAGTATGGGTTGCTGCTGCTTGAACGGCGTTACGTAACATCTGCTGTATTATCTGTTGCATGGTTTTTAGTTTTGAAGTAACTTTACCAGTCGTTCACTTAGTTAACCACCTTAAATATTTAAACCAAAGCTACGAATAACTACTGTGGATTCTCACAACTCCAGCAACGTTGATTTGAAAATATTGAAAATACCATCTTGAGTAAATGAACATTTATCATCCGCAGAATAGTATCTTAGATGTTCAGATCGTGATTTTAATATCATTCACAGAACACTTTTCCAAATGATGGATTCTTGTGAAATGATATGAATGCCGTGATGTTATGCTGTTGTTATGTTCGTATATGATACAGCCATATACGAAGTAACAATTTGTTCTCAACTCTGATCTGAATTGTTTCTTATCAAATCAATGATTGTAACATCACGTAAACGACGATGGCGAGAATTTCTATCTGGTTGTATTGTAACGCACCCGTTGAAAAGAATTCTGCCTTCTAGTCTTCTAAGACAAATGATGGCCAGGCAATCACATTGCATACTGTCGCGCTGCTTTGCATGTACATCATTTGAAGCACCGAAAGCCATCACTCACAATTTGAGTAGTTTTGAGCCATTATTTCAAACGTTAAAATACACCTTTTTCTATGAATGGCAAGAGTAGTAATGTCAACTGGTTATTTACGCATCACATTCGCTTTGAATGTGGCTTCTCAATATTTAGCTGCTACCAGAAAACGCTTGTCCAAATGTTATAAAATGTTTTGTGTTATACAGTTTTACTTGTCTAATACTAAATGTATTTACATGCTTTATTATTTATTCTTAAAAAAAATTAAAAAAGCATTGGTTAGATTAAAAAATGCCAAAGGAACGTTCTTGCCAGTTTTCCATACATACTCTAGTGGCATAGTTGGTTGGTTGACGGTTGGCCTTCAACTGGTACAACGTCGTATGGTCGACGCAATATCCGTAGCGGTTAGCCATGGCTGGTAGAGTGTCAGTAAGATATACAAAACCAATGGTACTTTTTCAACGTTGAATATCGATAGGCTCTAGGTTAGCAAAATCAGTTAACCGTTGATTGGCAATCGGGAAATCAAACTACGCTTGGCAGTAAACATTTGAGTGACATAAGCAAGTGGATCTTGAACTAATCCAGTTGCAGCGTCGGTTGAAGATCAGTTGCCAAGCGTTGTAAATGTGCGACGTCATGGTCGGCTGACAATAGTGAGCCAATTTTCAGGGAATGTTCTTTAAAGGTAGGTGCACGACAAAGGTAGATAGTTTGCCCAAAGATCAGGTAATTATGTGAACTATTGTTCGGCCATATGTGTAAAAAAACTTTCACGTAATAGATTCGTGATCGTTGCGCCAACTGTCTGTGCTACTAGGATAATGTCATCCTATAGTCTGTGCTCGCGAATTTCGTAACGCCTTTTATACTATTGCAGTACTTCGCCATATTAATGATAAAAAAATTATGAAATTTATGAATTTTAGAGGCTAAATAACTAAATGCATGTGTTGCGGTTGTTCGTAACTTCGGTATACATTCTAGGGCCAAGAGAAGTTAAATTAATTATCATTGTTATTAAACATTTATTTCGAAACTGATTTGCATAGCAAAAACCAACCATACTTAAATACTGGATCCCTCAAAATTAAAATTAATATATTTGAAAATTAGTAGATCTTAGATCCAAACATGCTATTCGTTGACAACAAGTGTGTTCTATTTGAAATAAGAAAGTTGATATTCGTTTCCACGTAATCTATCCTTCAAATATTCCACCAAAATTTTCAAAATGTATTTTCATTGCTTGCGACAGACCGCCTTTGTGAATGGCTTTGTATATTTACATTAATATTTTAATAAATGCTATATTACCGGCGCATCCACCAATGTACTTAAGTAGGTTACTTTCAACTTTACAAAAAAAACAAACAACTTTTTCTCTTCTAGTGCACACCAGAACACACGCATTCAAGTATTTGTTAACGAAATTAAATTTCTAACCATTTTCAGGAAGTAATTTAATATGCCACTTCAAATATCTTTGGAGAAAATAATTCGTCTGTTATGTAATTGTACGTCATGTATGTATATATTCCATCCAATTTCGTGACGAAATTTAAAATATTCATTATTGTGGAAATAGAAAACATTAATTCTTCACAAAAAGCTACAATGAGCCTTAGTTTTACAGTATTACGAATGAGCAATTAGATACATATAGTTAGTTTTAATGTTATTATTACGAATTTTATTTCATTTCACTAACATAACGTTTGACGTTGAATTTTGTTGAGTAGACGAAAATAAATTTTAATGCTAGATTGATGAAATTAGGAAACGGAAATGCATGCAAACGATTGCAAATAACCTAACTTCTGAACTACACATTTCTACAGTTTCAAACATCTTTCTGTGAGTTTAACGTTTTACTAGAGGGGGAATCGTGATTATTCAATAATTCCTAGTACTGGCAAGTTACGCGAATTATTCCTATAAGCTACACGAAATATTTTAAATAATAACGATGTTGGAAAAGCACAAGAATGTGAGAAATTCTTTTCATTTGCGAGTGTTCTCCTTCCTTCCTACTTCGAATAAATCAGACGTAGAAGGGGAAAACATAAACCGACAAGTAATAAGTTGCAATGATTCTATTACTAAAGTAGTATTACAACTTTAATGGTAGTTTATAAAATCGCTGTATCGAGAGATGTGTTAGGTTTAAATTTCAGATAGTTTTCATAAACGAATTTTTCTTTAACTTCGTATATACAGCGGAATATGTTCAAAATCGTTGCGGTTTAATTGTTTTTTTTTTCTAGCAGCAACCGCCCCAACAGGGTGCATATGCTACAAAAATATTGCCTTAAGTTACAACAAGCGACAAATAGATGACGCTATTGAGATTTATAACCATTTTTATTAAATTTGACATCTGTTATTGTCGAAGCTGTGACAATATAGAAATTGGCCCAATAGTTTGTTCACAGCGATCGTTTAGAAAAATTGTGCGAAAAAGTGGAGATTTCATGTGAAGCTTTTCATTAAATGATTTTTTACAATTTTAGTAAGGACAATGTTTTAAATCGCTTCGTTCAATTTTTGGTAATGAAGAACCATCAGTTTGTTTACAACTGGTTTGTAGAATTTCGTCGTAGTCGGGTGTTGTTCCAAAAAACATCGATTTAAGAGGATCGGCATGTGACTTACATATCCTTAGAAGTATAGAAAACTGCACAACATGTGAAATTGATCTGTTCCCTATGGATTCCGTATAATTAGTGTAAGGAAATGCTCAAAAAAATCGACAGAGGAATTTCAAAATCCATATACATCATTGTAACAGGTGACGAAACTTAAATATATTCGTACGAACCGGAAACTAAGTAACTTTTTGTTGTTTCTAGATGAACCGAATTCAACAATAGTTCACGAAGTACTTCCAAGGAAATGATGCTTGTTTCATTCGTATTATTATGTAAGAGGCAAGCATCACTTTGGAGGACTGAAGAACAGTTAATGCTGAATCGTATACAACAATTTGTTTGTCAGAAGTTATCAATGAGATCAGGATAAATAATTGACAACATCTCGTCATCCTTCATTATGACAATGCTAGGTCTCACACAACACGTTAATCAATTCATTATATGAAAGAGGAAAACATTAAGTTTATATCTTGTTGTCCGTATTCACCTGATTTATCGCATAGCAACTTCTTTTTGTTCTAGAATCTCAAACAATAAATGTGCGGACAGCGGTTTTTATCACCTTAAGAAAGTGATGAAGCCTTCATGTTTTGGAGGTACCACCTCCAGAACAGGAAAAATGTTTTGAAGATTGGCGGTATGGCAACATTAAAAAAGTTTGTCCATAACCAAAGAAATCGTTAATGTGTACAAAATATTCCATGGCTTTGTTTCTATCAGATCCTTCCTCTAAAGGCTAAAGCGGAGTTAATTACACCCCAATATACGATATTTTACCGGATCCACCTGAGAAATCTGTTACTCGTTGGGGTAGAGGTCCACGCACAACGCCACATTCTGCTGCAGTCAGGTGCAAGCCTTCCCTCCAGTGATTACCGGGTCATTTTGAACTAGGTAACGTAAATTTTAGTCTTCGATTCTTCGAAAACCATTATTTCAGTAAAAGCTGTTTGTTAGTATACTGGGTGTTGCATCTAATTTGTAAGTTGAGATTTTTACGTCGCCACTTTGCCTCTGATTCTATCAGAAGTGAAACATTTTACATATTTTACAATTTTTTCTAAAATTTATAGGCGTGACATTTATTGAGTGTTCATCCTACTATTCCCGTCCTTTCGTCGGTGTTTGTTTCACATACTAGGTCGTGGTAAACATGTTTTAAAATATTACGTCAATAAACATCAAATGTCCAAACTTGCCATTGTAATTTGGATTTAACTATCGGAAGTAGTTGCAGCCAACATAATGAAGAAAAAGGACGTGACCCTCTGGAGTACTGTTTTTTGTGATCATATTGTAGACGTTTTACACTAGACAAAATACTAAAATAGTGTTTAATTTTTAACATTGCTAATGTGGACTGACCTGAATAATTTTGATATTTAATACTGTTAAATATTTTTTACTGCGTCTGAGCTAATGTATTTCTACGTCTTATCCAATATTGCAATTTTCCGTAAAACGGTGAACGCAATATTGCTCTCCTTTTCCGCCGTCCTCTTTCAATGAAACCAACGATGGCCTGTGATCTCTCCCGCTCATCCCCGTGACGCTACATTATATTAAAACAGCAATTAGCGGGGTTTGAAACACGCCCCAAAGAACGGTCGCCGCCACTTTATTATCGTTGCCCCGACTGATTGTCCCTTTACTTCGCTCAGCTCGCAACCCTTTACGATCTCCTTTCGACACAAAATTATAATTTCAAGTTATGCAGTGGCACCCGCTCGCTTCACTCTAATAAATATTCATATTCGCTTTAGTGGTGCGGTGTCGCTTTCGCCTCGTACTTAATTTGTTGTGATTAATTTCGGGCGATTTCTTTCGTTCCTTTTCTTTTTCGATGGACGAAGACGTCGACGCCGTAGTCGCGTCTAAGTGCCATTATTCAACCGTCTTGTTCCCGCAATTAGAACGGTGGTAATGACGACAATGTAAACAAATGATTAATTTCTTGTTAATGAAAGTTCTGTTTCAGTTACTGTTACTGCATGGACTTTGTTACAGTGGCAAAAACTACACAAACTAAACAGCTGCATAATACATGGTTGAGTTTTTTTATTAATAAAAACAGAAACATGGAAAATTATGAAATTTTCTGAAAAAGGAAAAACAGGTTAGATTAATTAAATTAGATCTAATCCGACAAAATGTTTCTATTCAACATTAAAACGTTAAAACCTAACATATTAATTAAGGATTGAGAAAATGAGAATTTTTTTGTACTTTGCCAATATTTCATTTTATTGTTCAAACCTTCATCAGGGTCGCTGATGGTTTCATTGATATAAAAGTTCCATGTAAGTCTTTGGTCGAATCATGCACCAAGTACTTCGTTTCTTAAACCAATGAAATTTTAACTGTTGATAGTATGGTGGGTTTTAAGAAGTCTTTTTATGCGTTTCTTTGTGTTCTTTTGGCCAATGACTGTTAGTCGCATCTGTTAACGCCAGTTGTCTGCAATGTTTATGGCAAATTTTACTCTTTCTTTTCAGAGAGAGTATAATTTTTCACTTAATACACCATAGTGTTTTCAGTAATGTTAAATCGACGATTTTTATATTTTAAACAATTATAGGATGTGGTAGAATAAACGCCCACATTTAGCAGGGTCGTGACAATAGAAAAAAAATGAAACATTTCGTTGGTTTTACCGTTTCTAGGTACCACGTACGTAGATACAAGGTTGGTGTGTTAAGCACAACGCAATTATTTTGCATTTTGTAAATTCATTTCTCGAAATAATCTCCTTGAAGCTCTGTACACTTAGTCCATCAATGTTTCAACTTTTTTAAGTCATCCAAATAATTGGATTTGTCAGACTCTGCAAAATAGGCGTGTGCTTTGGCAATGACCTCTTCATTTGGCGTGAACCGCCTTCCGCCAAGAATTTTTTTCAAGTTTGGAAAAAGAAGAAAGTCTTAGGGGGTTAACTCTGCGAATATGGTGGATGGGGTACCAGTTCATACTGTAACTGGACTACTTTTGCTGTCGCAATTGCTGATGAGTGGGCCGGAGCGTTATCCTGATATCAGGGAATTTTTCTGTTAAGCTCATCGTCCAATCGATTTAATAAATCAGCACAGTACCGTCTAATGATTGTCCTTCCCTTCTCCAAATAAATAAGTGATATTATGCCTTGCGAATTGCAAAATATTGTTGCCATAACATTTCCAGCTGATGGAATCGTATTCGCCTTCTTTAGTACGCGTTTGTCGGGAGAAACCCATTTTGTAGACTGATACGGGAGAATGGTATGAGAAATACCCGTCGTACTTCTTATAATGCAGAAACTCTAAAATATACAATGTAACCGGAAGTTAATATATCAGATATGGACTGTTGCACTTTATTTTTTGTTACTCCAATCGCTTTTTAATGAGATTCACTAATATAATAAAATTATAAAAGTTATTAATTGATAATACTATAAACTAACCCACTAATAACTATTTTACTTACACAGTCAAAAACTCATTTGATTTGACAAAAACTAACGCTAAGTCCTTCAGATGTACTGATTTCACTTGACCTAACCAATCTCTTCACTAATGTAGCAAGAGAAGAGGTGATCCAGATATACATTAGATACCACTCGGTACGGCTAGAAAAATGGCAGATCTATTGAACATCAGTTTACAACAGAGTTTCTTTCAATTCTATAAGCAATTATATAATTTACATCATGGCTTAGCTATGGGTTCTCTAATCTCACCTATTCTGGCTGAACTTTTTATGCACCACTTCGAGTCAGCTTATGTTCTAGAAAGCAACCCTTATTCATGCTACATAAAATCCTATTCTAGATACGTAGACGACATTCTAATTGTATGGTCAGCTAATAACGTTAACTTGATCGACTTTATCTATTATATTAACAATTTGCAGCATTTAATAAAATTTATCCTTAAAATAGGAACAAATAAACAAATAAATTTCTTAGATCTAACAATCTCAAACTCAGGTTTCAATCCAGAATTTCAAATTTACAAAAAATATATCCACAATGGTCTCATTATCATTGATAGGTACTTAAACCATCCCTGTAATCAGAAACCATGTTCTTTTCACAGTTATTTATGTAGACTTGTCAACACACCGTTGTCACGTGACTCCTTCAATAAAGAACTTAATGTCATCAAGCATATAGCTCAGATTAACTATTCGTCTGTATAGATAGACTTTTAAATAAAATCTTACATAAAATGTCGAGAATTCAGTTAATTGCAACAACCGATATTCAAAAACCTTAGATCTCTATACCTTATGTTGGTCGTTTCTCCTATAAGGTAGCCTCCCTGTATAAAGATAATTTCCAGAACGATACATTCCGTACGAAACATACTAGTAAATAACAAAAATCAGATTGAAACGCTGAAAAATAGGAGTTTATACGCTTGCTTGTATAAATCAGGCCCCTGTGATTTTCTGCATTTTGCACATCTCGTAAATAATGGTCATACTTTTGATATACATATGTAAGTACGGGCTTCAAAGAACTACACACAACTAAAGGATTACTACTTAGTAATTTAGAAAGTCCGGACAACTGAAGTTGAATGAAAGTTCCTTCCTAAATGTTCAATTATCATTTGAATCAACACCATCGTTCCTTATTTTGCTTGTAGGATGATTCGATAATTTCGCAGAAAACTTTTGTTCCTGGAGTACATGGTATATGGTTGTTAGCTTTGATAACTTTCCTACATTTGGATGAATCAACCATTTATCAAAATCTTCTTTTAGTTATAATTTTTTTTGCTGCTTAGTACTTACGATTTACAAATTTAGTTACATCTAATTTCTTTGTCTTTAAACAATTAAATTAAGATAATTTTTTGACTAATTAATTACTAAGAACGAAAAAGAAAAAAAAAGTTTTATAAGTTAACTGCAATTTTTACACACACTCCAATGAATCTGTCCTAGTATTACCTTTTAGCTTGACCTGATGATGTGTTTGTTAGACACGAAACCGGTCGCCTAATTTGCAATAAAAGAATTTGTGAGAAAAATTTTGGACTTTCCTTTAACTTTCCGAACTTCACGATTATTTGACACAGAGCCCCATGGATTATTTGATCCATTTCATTTGATTTTTCTGGATCGAATAGCCGTATAAAAAAATACATTTAAACAAATTGAGACGTCAGCAGTCGTTTTGTTAATTAGCTCAGAAAGATGAAATATATTTATATCTTAATGTCATGGATTTTTAAAGTTCACATGTAACTTATTTTACAGGTTCCTTTGAGATGGGATTTTGTTGAGCTCTCATTTCCTTCTATAATGCGAATTAATGTGATTCTTGTTTTGACAATCTCTAAACGAAAAAGTTTATAGCAATCTCTTCAAATTCTTGAACAATAAGATCTGCCAGAGATGGCATGAAGGGTTGCGGATAATATTCAAGAAAGGCTTCAGTGTTATAATTGAAATTGACACTAGAAAAAGCTCATGTAAGACCACACCATTTTAGGTAAATTTCACAGTGTAAATTCTGGTTACCAAGGAAATAACGTACACCCTTGCATGTTATTTTCACACTTATCCTTTTGTGTATGCGTTTTGTGTAGTATGATAATTATCGTTTTCTATGAAACGATATTGGAGGATTAATCATTTTAGACTTAGATATGAAGACGGTAGAATTCGAGGGTTTATTATTAGAATCGCTTGGAGAAAGATTATCTTCTTTATCAGACTCTCAATTTTTCTACCATATCTTCCTCGCAACTGTTTGCGTTTTATTCACCGTTATTATCAATAATTTCCTTGTTTCCATCATCACTGTTTCTAAGAAGAAATTAGCGTTCAGCAAGAAAACAACGAGAGGACTGATGGTCAAAAGGTAAGACGAGGTAATTGGTAATTCCTCGAAAATCTGTCAATAGAAAGAATCACATAAACACCCAAAATGGGGTTACCCTACATTAAAAAAATATATGTAAATGGGAATGAGATACGATAACTAAACAACATAGATAAAGCAGTTAATGGGCATCAAAAAAATAATGAATTTCGTGCCATTATTTTTCGGTTAATTTCAAACAATCTCAGAGACTGGTGATAATTAAATGAAGTGAATGAATCATTACACAATAAAAGCAAGTTAGATGATTCATTATCGCTTATTACTATTAACTATTAACAAAGAGAAAATAGAGTAGGAAATTATGCGTCAAAAGAATATCGCCGCTGTATTCCTTCCCAACGACAGCAAATCATCTCAGTTCACTCAAGGACTACCGGAATGATCAATACCAAGGTTACATTACCGATTGCGCTGCAAGTTCCAGTTGACTCGCAATTTAATTATGAAGATTACATTGGATTAATTTCTAAGTATAAATGCAATGTAGCTAAAGTTGGTTCCGTACATCAGCTGATCGGGTACCGGCAGATGTCCATGATAGATTGTACAGTATTTACTAGTTATTATAGTGTGAATAGTTGAATTTATTAGATTGTTGTTTAAGGAGATATTGCTCCTATTCGTAACTTTTCCATTTCTTTTAAGGCGAGTCCTTTTATCGTTCATAAACTTAATTTAATCTTCGCAATAAATCTTTGCGTAACGAACGTTTTTATGTAGAAAAAATAAATTAAGACCAATCTTGGATGATTTGATAGAAAAAGCTCTTTTCTTCTTTTACCTCTAGCACCTCTACTTGGTCTTGTAGAAGAAAACTAAGACATTTTCAATGTAGCTTTCGATCTACTCTCTAATGGTGTACATACGCGAAATTTTTATATGACGTTTCGGTTCTTGCTAGGCATCATCAACTTTCTTATTTCTTATGAGCGGGAGTACAAAATATTTATAATTGTAAACAGAACGATAGCAGCTACATCGTATCATTTTTATAGATAATAATGCAAAATAAAACAAAACAAATGGTCATAAACCAACAATTACAGTAAATGTTCAAATAACTGACCATTTTCATTAATGCACAATCGAGGACACTTCTTGGCATTTTGAACTGCCTTTATATGGTTTTTCTGAGAATTACATCGGCATTCTAAAGTCTACTTCGAAGATCTTCAATGTTTTGGGGAACATCAATACTATAAATATCATTTTTAACTGTCATTAAAAAATAATCCACAGAGGACTTATGTAAGTGAAGAGATCCCGCCAGCCAACAACTCCATTATTTCCAATTCAGCGGTTTGGAAACTCTCAATTTAAGTAATTCCCCACAAATGCGCATTATAAGGCAGCGTGCCACGGCGCGCCGTCCACCATAAATGCTGTAATTGATTTAGTGAAATATTGCTATCTAGCAATTACTTACTAATTAAAGAAGATACCTATTTTCGAAAGAAGTTTAAGAGTTTTTCCCTATTAAATGGTTCTTTATACATACATCAATATGCATGAAAAATTGAGAACTGCCAAATTTAAATTAACCTACCAGAATTAATTGAAATAAAATTCGATAGAGCAAAGAAACAACTTCAATTATTATTAAATAAAAACAAATTAAAATAAGAAGAAAGAAGGATAGTTTGTGCTTTGAAATTGGGACTTGACATGCTGTTAATTGTTGTTTAGCAACAAACTCTTTAGATGATCCTACCCAACTTTGTATAAAAACAAAAACAAGTATTTGTTGCTGCACCGGTTTCCGTTATAGACTATTAATATTTGTACATTCTTACTGATAGGATCAAATTCCTTTAATGGTATCCCCAAAAATTTAATAGTAAAAGATTTCTTGGTCCAGAGTTCTAGTATTATTGTAATTTTTTATTAAATTATGCCTATTTTATGGTATCAATGAAGGCGATAAAACAAAAAAGCATAGATCCGGTACATAACAGTGGAGGGTGAGCATTACGCCCATTAAGCCATTAAGCCTCAAGTTTAGCGTATTTCGACGGCTCTTTAAAGTTGTTAAGGGCCTATATGTATCAATAATTTTTAAATAATTAATGAGAAATCCAGAAGCCTCTAATTTCATTCAATATTTGATAAGTTAATATGCCGGCGATAGTACTTTAGAATCTCATTGTGTAATTTGTGCCGATGATAGACAAAAGCTGTTAAGGTTAAAATTGCTGTGCGAGAACCATGACGCTGGGCGTTTATATAAGAGATTGCATTGAAATAATCTGTTCGCTCTAACTTTTCTCGCTTTGGATATTAACGAGCGGCCATTTTAAACGATTCATTTGTAGTGCGGCAAAATGGTGTAACGAAAGTTGATCCATTATTCGAGAACAATTGTAACCCGTTGACTTGAATCTCTCAAATGTTGTGGTTAATTTGATGTTGGTATCTGCCGAGTTCGCTAAAACTGATGATGCGAGATAAATATTGAACACATTGTAGTTACCAATAGTCGAGATACTCACTTGCTCAGGTTTCGTAAATTTAACTTTCTAACAGGTTATTTATCCAAATTTAAATATTTAAACCTACGGAAAGCCATCAAATAAAAGAAGTAATACGAAATTTCAGTACTTAGTACAATAAAGAAAGTGTACATGAGATTAAAATTGATAATTAGGCTTGATGCAACAGTTTGTTTGTATCTTAAAAGGAAGCAAAGAACTTCATGGAGCATTACGCTTTTTCAATATTTAAAGAATATGCATCAATGGATTTCTCCCCATCTCGCAAAACTTTGGCAACGTAATGGATATTAGTGCAACTTTGAAGTTTCGAATGTTATTTGTTTTTTGTCGTTAGCAATATTTAATCATTACATTCTATAAGAAACCCAAATGACAAATGACGATAAATGGAAATTAGCAAATTGTTAAACATTTATGGTTGCAATATGGTTAACACAACGCCAATATAGGAGGTTTCGATAAGACCTGCGCCTATCCCTTTAAGGTACGAACTGGCTAAGTTAAATAATGTTCTTAATGTATGTATGTGATATGTAATGTATCAATGCTTGCGTATATTTTGTGCTCTCTATTTTATCTCTCGTTTTCATAGTGCAGTTTCCGTTTTACAACACCCAGATATATAACCAAAAAATAATGCTAAGATAGCTTAGCTTCCTCATGGTATTCATGGAATAATTCACGGCAAACGCAATAAAAGGAGAGAGAGAAAAATACACTAACACACGGGCATGTTTCTGCCTACCCGGCGTCATCAGCGTGGTTTCGATAGTACTTTTCATATCTCTACCTTCTATCGCTGTTGCCTCGCAGTTAATACCACAACTTTCAAAACGGCAAACTCGACATTTCTTGGCCCCCTCTAGTGCCAAAGAAACGCCTGCCTGCCGTTCAGAAATGTCGAGTTTGTCGTTTTGAAAGTTGTGGTATTAACTGTGAGGCAACAGCGATAGAAGGTAGAGATATGAAAAGTACTCTCGAAACCACGCTGATGACGCCGGGTAGGCAGAAACATGTCCGTGTGTTAGTGTATTTTTCTCTCTCTCCTTTTATTGCGTTTGCCGTGAATTATTCCATCAATACCATGAGGAAGCTAAGCTATCTTAGCATTATTTTTTGATTATTGTTTCTAGGCATTTTCTGATGTGACCCAGATATACACCCATATTTTTCACAGATTCATCTCCATATAAAATTTCCTTGATTTTGTGTGTCGTTTAATCATAGTTTGTGTGTAAGTAATACATACCGATTTAATACTTAGCCTCTGTTTCATCTCCTCTAACATGTACCGTTGGCTGTTCACCATAATTTGTTCTTTTTAAGTCGCTGCACGGGACAGTACTGCGTGAAACGTCTGTCACTATTTTAATCCTATCTTTAGGTAGAATATGAATAATTACAGAAATTGTACTCAAGCCATTAAATTTAGCTCACCATCTATTTAGTGCAATGCACGTAATAGCCGTGTTTATGTCGGTTGCACGGACATATTTGAGAGCGACGCTGTTATTACGAGAGCTAAATCGCTATGTATTAAAGTATTACGTAATATTTGTAACGTCAACTTGTCACAGTTTAGTGGTACTAAATCGTTGATTGCTACAATTAAAAAATGATTTTTGTTCTGCTTTGGGGCCTCTAATTTCGAAATTTAAGAGGCTCTCCTTGTTTAAGCAAATTAAAGAGAGACATTGATACACAATATAGATACCTAAACTTAATTTTGAAACCTAAACCTAATTTTATGGAGGTTGTTGAGGAGACTAATGACACGGCTGAACAATCATCGGAGTTATTACTGAAATGTAGAGAGCCTTCACTGAGATATACGACACTAAGCCATGAATTCAATAATTCTAATGCCAATCGACCAAGGCCCATCAAAATGACGTTAGCTAATGAGTCCGTCGTTCATTCTATTCTACGTAGGTTTAATAAATTACGAAATACTGAGAAATACCGTAATATTGATATATTACTGATGTCTACTTCGATAAGACTCTATTTTAAGCATCTTGAGATTGAACTTCGTCGAAGAACAGCAACGGCTGAAGCAAACCTCAGAATCAAGCATATCCGTGGTGTTCCCGTGAGAGTACCGTTTAACTAGATAGTCAACCCAAGAATACAATCAGCTTCTCCTTCAGAACGTTAGAGGGATGACTACCAAAGTTAATTCCATCTACAATAATGTATCAACTTATTGTTTGTTTCACTGAAACTTGCTTCTCTTCCCTCTCATTATACTGTGTTCCGTAAGGATAGGAATTTGCATAAAACGAGGTTGTGTAAAAATATAATTGTATTAGGAGATTTTAATGCTCCATGCTGTAACATGAGTTTTGGTTACCGGGCAGTTATTACGTTAAACAATATTCAGGAATTTTTTGATTTACACCAATACAACCAGCTACGTAACAGTCACAACCATCTACTTGATTTAGTCTTTTTCAATTTTTGAAGTCAAGAAAGGCGAGCCTCCCCTGGTCGATGAGGATGTGCATCATCCTTCGGTACACAATAGTTATAACGTCTTCCTTTCCAGCTGTCTGAAGATAACAGATCTTATAACATTAGAATTTTTGCTATATATGTATAATATTTTTTAGTGTGGACTGGTCATTCCATGCATCCATCGACTCTATGGAGGCGTGCTGCAATGCATTTTATGAGAAGACATATAACATCTTTGATATAAAAGTTCCGAAATATAAACGTAAAATCCCCAACCGCAACTATCCTCCGCGGTATGATTTAGATATAATTAACCTACTTCATTGTAAAGACTACGTGCGGAAAAGGTACAAGAAGTATGGGACTAGGTCTCATTACAATCAATATAAGAGCAGCTGAGAGCATCCTCTAAGGAAATTACAAGGGTTGCGTAGGAGGTGTAATTTTGAAGCCAGTGTTGCCAGTGATTCAATGCTTCATATGCAGTCTCTAGTTTTGTTATGCGTGATTGTGCAGCAATTTTTGTCAAGCCCTTATCCTGTATATTAATCAGATCATTGAAACATTTGAAGTTCTAATAATATGGAAAAACTGATCGTGTATGTCCAGTGTTGAAGCAAGGTAGCTCTAAAGATATTTCCAACTACAGACCGATATCCATCCTGTATAACTTTGCTAAGGTATTCGAGTTTATACTTTGTATTCATATATACAACTCTGTTCAAACTTCAATCTCACCAACTCCTCATGGGTTCATGTTGAAATGATCTACAGATGCCAATCTCAGTACTTCACTCAGCACGTATCTGAAAAATTAGACGAAAAGGGCCTGGTCGACACGATATACTGACTTCCAAGAAGCCTTTGATCTTCTTTGTTTTTCTTTATCTTCGTTGCATTAATTTGATCTTACCTGCTTGAGCGAAAACAAGGTCTAAGGCCTTTTTCTTTCTTCCGGATTACCACAAGCATGAAATCTCGGATCGGTTCTGTTCCCATCGTTCATTAATGATATATCCAATGTTGCTACCAGTATTTGCCGATGGCCTTGCCTGATTTACAAAACGAATTATTCGCTGTCAACGACTGGTGATTCGCAATCACCTCTTCTTAAATATCGTAAAGTGTAAAGTCGTCTCATACACCAGAGAAAGTTAAAAAAATTTAATTGATTATACGTCACATTAAATAATGAACAACTAATCCGTTATAAAACTGTTAAGGACCTAGGAGTTACGTACAGCATATCAAACTTACATTTATTGACCATGTTAATTTGACCATTGCGTACGCTTATTCCAGAATATGAATTTCATAATATGCGATGTCTGATTCTTCCGTACTATGCTTATATCAGATCTGAATTGAACATCAACAACATTGAAGCCGTTCGGAGATGCTTTTTAAAATATTTATTATTTAAAGCCGATGAGATGTATCCGGAGAGAGGGCTCGATTACAACATTATGCTGTTTAGATTTGATGTTGTATCAATTAGCCAAAGGCGTAATATATTGAGCCTAAAATTTTTCATCAAAATTGGGTTGTCATTACATATAAGAAATAAAGTTATTATTATTATTAACAAATAAGTCATTTAGTATTAAACAAATCCATAAATGCTACCCGGTGAGTTCCTCGTAAATATTTTTATGTTGATTATTCCGTTACTTAGCTTTGTTTATGAACTGGAAAATATGCTAATATTTCAGCATTTAGCTGTGCGATTATACTGCAATAACCTGATATTACACGGTTATTATTGTAATGGCGAAGTAATAAGGTCGTTGGTTAAGTATCCGAAGGTACAGTACAATAATCGATGCAAATTTGCATAAAATCCGACGGTATTTGTTGCTTTATAAACGGTGGAAGTTAAGTAATTACTCTACTGTATTTTCCAAAGTGTAGACTTGTTACTAACAATTTACGAGATCGGTATAATGCGACAATTTTAAGTAAACGTCAGTATAAAGCTGCGGGAAACGTAATATATTTCTTATATTACCTTATCGTGCTCGTTTACCGCCTAGATTGAAATCTTCTTTTATGTTTGGATCTGAAAAAAGGGAAACGGAAGAAGTATAAGTAGATCTCAATTCTATTACAGGTAAACATTTAAGTATCAACGATATCCAAACCTATTTAATGCATATTTGCAAAAATAAAGTCTTAAACTTAAAATTGGGACTATTTTTCATAGTGATTGCATTAACGATAACATACAAAAAATGTTACAACATTTATATTAACGTATCAATCAAGTATTCTTAATGGTCCACTTTCAGGGATTCCGTTTATTTTATTTCAAAAATTTTTGAATAGACGGCGATAGCGATTGCTTATCTGTTGAAGATGGCCAGTTGCCGGTTTATAGGTCGTAGTTTTGGTAAATTGGGCGGATCATCATCTTTTGATACATATTTTTTGTTCAGCTCTTGGAGTTTATTCATTATTAATTTAGTAAAATGGCAGCTTGCTCCATCAGGCCAGAAGATATATTGCCCAAGATCACAATTATCATGAATAAATTGTTTTAACTGATTTTCTAGGCAATGATAAGTTTATACTTAAGCATTTAGTGCGTAATTACCCTCAACAAAAAAAAATTCCGAAACATTAGTTTGCTAAATAGCAATCTAAACACACAATTTAGTATTAAATCTTCATCGTCATTTAAATTTAATACAGGACGGCGCCGCGATCTTCTTATTTGCAGTAAAATAGTCTTTTTTTATACATTAAATTTCCTTCAAATTTTTATATCTGTGGCACCTTTCCTTTTGATTATTTTTACAATTCGGTTTATTCTCTGATTATCTAGCTTTCCTTTTTTATTTTTCTAATACTTGGTTTCCCTTGAATACTAAATGTTTCCTGCTTAATGTTTCTCCTTATTCTATATACATACTGGCCGTTAAGTACTCTTTCTGTGAAATTCAGTTTTATTTCTAAACATAATTCTTCTTGTAAGTCTGTGTATCTTTCCAAACGATAGTCCCATCTCTTCAATCCATCCAAATAGTAGCTAACTTGTTCTGCAAAATGAGGCGTTTTCGAATGTGATGGCCTCCTCATTCGATGAAAATCTCTGCTCTCTGGGCGAAACAGAGTCAGAGATCTAGTGAACAGAGTAGTCTATGAATTTGGCCCCAATTCGTGAATTTTGTATGGCGATTACTGAATTATGAGACAGTGCGTTGTTTTGGTGGAACAATTTTTTTTTCAAACGGAGTCGTTTTTCCGCAGTCCACTATTTCGACTGTGCCTCGGTATCACGAGTGTACTGGTGTATCGATTCATTTGTACTTATTAATCTACGCCAAAACTCCGACTTACTTCGGTTAAGCTTCTCCAACGGAGCTTTGGAAATGTTTATTCGAATGCGTTTTTGGACCTGAGTGAGTAAGCGCGACACCCAGCTTTTTCATGCTCGAATCTTCAAACAATACATGACTGTTGTCTCCCTAACCTTAATTCAATGGCCGCCTAGCACCATTTGGTGAACCTTTTCAGTGTTATCGGTAGTGGTTGCAGTTTTTTGCTGTCTCGAGCGTTAATCGTCTACCAAGATGGTACGTACACCTTTAAATTCAGCTGCCCAAAATTTTGCTGTCGCAAATGCACAGTCCCCGTAAATAGCGTCCATCTCGGCTTTCATTTGCATAGGCGTATTGTCCTCCGAATGTAAGGATTTAATCCCGGCCCGACATTCGATTTTTCCATTTTTACAGAAACACTACTGGCACAAACACATCAATTTCACAGTTATAACCTAGCGCCATCTAAGTATTTTTTTTTTTCAGAGCTGAAGAGATTTAAATTGTGGACATTTTGAGTTCATGTAGCTTATAAAAGTTTTGTTATATAGTAACAGTAAAAAAACAGATATTATTTGACAACTACGAATATAAATCTTAAAGGGAAAATTAATTACTATTAGTGAGATTGCGTGGCATTCAGGATGTTTTCCATAACCGCCCCCAGCAATACACAACAGATTACAAGATACGGAACAGTTACAAGAACTAACAGCAGTGCTTTGTGGTCGATATCGATATCTATTTTAAAGCCACACGAGTTACTATAAGAAAGTTTTTAACTATAATCATTAAATCTTTTAAAAAACAAGAATTTCCCGAGAGATGGAAAATGTCAGTCGTTACACTATACCAAAAGTAGATAAATCTCGTCTCATGAATATGTGGTTGTTAATGAGAAGATTATAAAAGTTCATATGAAACAATAATTATTATTGGATTATCTGAAGATCAATGAGATCTTAATCGAGAATCTATCCAGACTTGTGTGAAACTTCTCTACAACTGA
Source organism: Oryctes borbonicus (assembly GCA_902654985.2). Lineage (NCBI taxonomy): Eukaryota > Metazoa > Arthropoda > Insecta > Coleoptera > Scarabaeidae > Oryctes > Oryctes borbonicus. The sequence continues at coordinate 5,148,776 of LR736867.1, read as the reverse complement.
CGTTAACAAAGTGGAAGGAAATTGTAGATTGTGGAAATATAGTTGCTAGTGGTGTTTGTTATAAGAGCATTTGAAACAATAAGCAGATATACCTATGTTAAAAGCACAAAAAATACATATTAACAATAACCCAACGCATGTGAGTGCCTTTGGTAACTGTACATGTGAATGATTCCTCAGGCTTACCATTATGTATTAATAACACATCAAAGAATGTTTAGAAACATACGACGCTATATATTTTATGTACTTTTCTTGGTATCCTCTAGTATAACTATCACCCAGTACAGTAATTCTGTGATTTAGTTCTTCGTATTGCATATTATATGTCTTAAAAATGAAGCTACTACATTCTTCTGTATGCCAGTTTATACCTACATTTATAATGCATTATATACCGGCGGAGCTTTTTAAGCTTTCGTTTCTATATAACGCTCGAGTTCAAGGCATCTGTTAGTCTCTGCAACAGTTGAATTTTACAGCTGTTTTTTGTTAGGCCACTTTTTTTTTAGTTCTTGTGTTAGAATTTCTTTTTTGAGAGAAACGATTTTAATTTTATTAATTTTGGAGAAGACTGTACCCTAAAATCGAGAGAATCACTCACTAAAAGATTGTATTGTTTTTGTACCAAAGTACTCAGTACTTTGTAAAAAAAAAAAATAAGTACCAATCAATAAGTAGCAAATAAAAATAAAGGTTCTAAGATGAAAATAATAACATTCTATTATAAAATGCAAAACAATAACATAACTGTAAATAAAAATAAATTCTTAAATAATGACGATAAAGCTAACAAAACAATGGTGCCGGCTGTTACATTATATTATTAATATTAGGTATACCATGCCCTGTTCTCTATAACTTGTGGAAACCTACGACGCATGGAATTAACCAAGTTTTGCCAATACTGCGCTGGTATTTGGCGCCATATTTCTTCACAGAGTTCGCGCAACGCATTCTGCAAGTTCCTATTTTGCAAAATAGTGTCCCAACATTGAACCATGTAACACCAAAGATTTTCAATTGAGTTTAGGTCCGGTGATCTTGAGACCCAGTCGACTGTGGTGGCTTCAGGATGTTCGCGAAAGCACTCTTGCACTACTGCTCCGATGTGAATTGAACTATTGTCTTGTACCAATATTATCCCCTTACCGTTGGCATAAGTGATTGGTAAAATTCATTCACGACCATGACTTGACATCCCCAATAACCAGCTGTTACCCTACCACTAGACTTCTTTTGAACGACGTAAGGTCTGTTATATCTTGAACGTGGAGGTAGACATACTTTTAGTTTACTATTCTGGTCACTGCGAAATGTCTTTTCGTCCATGAACACTATGTCTGTCCAATCGAAATTTAAATGTTGTATGGCAAATTCCATGCGTCTTGCAGCATGCTGTTCATCAAAGGGCACAACATTAGCAGGTCTTCTACATGTTATTTGTGTTTCTGCTAACGGTTTGCGCACAGTTACACTGCTTACTTCTACATTCGTTTGGTGTAAAATATCTGCGCTGCTTCAGAAGGAATTGCCTTCTATGCAGGTTTCTAGTGGAATATCTTCTTCTGAATATTAAATATTTAGTGAGTTAAGAATAATTTCATCTTAATAAGGTCCTCCATGGATTAGTTGGACTGTTTACGAGTACAATTTCAATATGTCTTATAATCGAATTAATTTTAATTGGTAAAATATTCTTAAATGGTTGCGACGACCTATATCCAAATATTTCGATCTAAAACCTTTCATTTACGAGCGAAGGTTCTACCTAATAAACAAAGATAGTCTTTTACGCCTTATCTTATCAACTGATGCCCAGCATATTTTTCCCGTATTTCACATTTATACCTGTTAGTTCGAGATTTACTAGGCTTTATAGCTTTCCGATTCATTACATTATTTCTTGATAGTACATAATTATGAAAATAGTAGAATTGAACTTTCCTAGTTTTTTTTTTATAGAAAGGCTAATTTCAAACTTTTGGATGAGTGGAATTAAATATTGAGTTATCTCCTCAAGAAAATCGGTATTTTTTTGGCGAACCAAAAATAGAATGTTCTGTGTAATCATATAACAAACACAAAATACGTCTTGAAAACAAAAAGCCCCAAAATGTCCACAAATTTTAATAAAACTTGCGTATATCTCACGTAGTAAACTAATGCAGATGTACGTTATCCTGGGAGACTTTTTATATTATTCTGTTTGTAGGACAGTGAGTAATGTGGAATAAGTACACGGTTAAGTGAAACACATGTTTCGAGTAATAATCACCATACTAACTTATTCAAGTCGTAATGCAATCTATCAGTGTCGGATAAGTCGGTGGCGGGTCCTGCAGTGCGCCCCGTGTAATGACATTTCTCGGCGGGATAGCGGATAATTGAGTTAGGTAACGGGAACAAGTTCCGGCTTGAACACCAGGTGGTTCGAGGCGGCCCACGATACAACACGCCAATGACATCCCTACGCCACAGTCTCCGAGACCGTCTTCTTTATTGCGTTGATACCGGAGGCACATTGCAGGAGCCGTAGGGAACTTTCACCATTTTATAGAACTGGTTATTACACGTACTTCAACGCCGTAGTATAGTTACATGTTATTACTTTCTTTGTTTTGTTACTAGTAGTAGATAATCATATAGGGTAATACCACCAATAAAGCCCTTTTGTAGTGTGGCATATCTCGCTTAATACACTATGGATTAACTACGTTATAGGAATTACCTAGTGCTAGAGTACATATTATGTTTGTGCGTCATTGTATGTAAATTAATGGAAAATTTTAGACAATTAAACTATTATGAATTTTATTTTGATCTAAATTCTAAGAGAGCCGTTAGGTAATACAATTTGTAGAGGACATTTATATTATTTTTTAATTCTCTCAAAGGCGGAGAAAGATAAGAATCAATATATTTTACCGAAAGATTTCTACGAGGATATTTCGAAAACTTTCCAGCTACACAAATTCAGTTTTATTTCTGTAGTGCCCCTGTAAGTCGATACACTTTTTCTAGCGATTTTCCTGTTTTTAATCCGTCCAAATAGGTGATGACATCACCAATTCGATGAAAATCTTTGCTCCCCAAATGAAATATCCAGAAAATAAAAAAGTTGCGGGAGCCAGATCTGGTAAATAGGGTGGATAGTCTACCAATTCGAACTTCGATTTCTAAATTTTTGGCATGACGACGCTGTCTTGGTAGATCAAAACTTTCTTTCTCGTCAGATGTAGCTGTTTTTCCGTAATTTCGGCCTTCAACATAACTCCATGGCTGATTCACCTTTTTCGGAACCGATTCACTTTTCGCAGTCTATTATGTCGACTGTGTCTTAGCTTTAGGAGTGCACTGGTATATCTGAAGTTTTATCTGCAATTAGTAATAGACGTTGTAAATGTTTCAACAGGGATTTGGAAATGTTCATTCGAATGCGCTTTTGGTCCTGAGTGAGTAAGCATGGCATCCCGCGCGGTTAGCTTTTTCAATCAGTATATGATAAACATGTCATTTCGAGGTGTCACAGCCTCTGCTATCTCTGTAGCCTTAATGGGACTGTTGTTTGACACTATTTGGTGAACTTTTCAGGTTTTGAAATAATACCAGTAAATATCCTATAATAGATATTTTGGGACAGCTAAATTTAAAATCTCTTCAATTATCAATACGTAAAAAAACTACAAAATACAACTAGTAATATATCAATTTTAGAGGATTGTGATAACGCATGGAAACATAAGCTTGTACATCGTTTGCTTAATTTGCCCATGACTAAAAACGGCTTAAAGAAAATTGTAACCTTTAACAAACATTTAGAAGATGTCGTTGTAGACTTCTGCGGTCGTTGTTTTTATGTGCACACTATGAAGGGGTTAACTATTCTTTTATCCAATTTACAAGAAAGACTTTCAAAAATGTTTTTTTTTAAGTTGACTCCAAAACAGTTTCCTCGTGAAGTACCGTCAAATGGGATGAAATAGATGAGGTGAAGCGGATCAAGGTTAATGTCTTGAGTGTCTATTCCGATTGCTCAGTACGGTGAACAAGTATTTTATAAACTAATAACACACGGACATGTTTCTGCCTACACGGCGTCGTCAGCGTGGTTTCGAGAGTATTTTTTATCTCTACCTTCTATCGCTGTTGCCTCACAGTTAATGCCACAACTCTCAAAACGACAAACTCGACATTTCTTGGCGCCCTCTAGTGCCAAAGAAACGCATGCCTGCCGTTCAGGATGTATGCGTTAGACACCTACACAACACTAGGTCAATTAACGGGGTCAAATCAGCAAGGGCGAAAACATCAACTGAAGTTACATCGATGGCGTCGGTAAAGGCTGAGAGAGTACCGCCACCATCAGACTGGCCAACCAAACCAAATCTCCTATCACTCATATACACCATAAATGGAGAGTCAAAGAGTTCACTACTGCTAACATCCCCACTAAGCCAAGTTTCTGTAAACAGCGCGATATCCGCCTCAATATTACACTGTATAGAATAAACGTTATCAACTTTAGAGCGTAAACCACGCACGTTTTGATGGCGGATATGTAAAACATCATCATACTACTTTTGGACGCAATTAGTTTAAACGATTCCTCAGCTGTACGATTTTGGGGACATCATCTACATATTTAATAATAATATTTTTCTCGCCAGCATCTCTACGTCTATGAAATTCCTGTCTCACTTTACGATAGAAATTCATCTGATATGGCGTCTTATCCTTAGACAGACTCACAATTTTAAATTCATTAGAAGATGATCGCAGAAACCAAATAGACTATGCTAGATTGTAAGGCTGTTCTGAGCGATAGTTTAAGGTATAGACTAACGGTATCAAACACCGTGTTGCCTAGGATGTACTGTCATGCATGAGGCCCATTGTTTCCATCATCAACAGTCCTACTTATTTGCTCTCCAGGTGGTTATCTGACAAATTGAACAAATTACCAGTACAGATTGCTGATTTTTCAGTTAAAAACTCATACGGGTTTATTGAGAAAATTAAAGACATTGAGCTTACTGAGAACGAAGTTTTAATTTTTTTTTATGAAAGTTCTCTGTTTCCTAGCGTTCCGGTCAATTTAACTTTGGAATATTCAGAGGAACTTTTGTTTGATAACAGATGGATAGTGAAGAGATAATTAGTTTAATTTCTTTGACCAGACTTTGTATGAGACAAAATTTTTTCCAGATCAACAAACACATTTTATCAACAAACTGAAGGAACGGCAAACTGTAACAGCCTATCTCCTTTTATGGCTAACCTCTTTATTGGTAAATTCGAACCTAAACTTATAAACACTTTGGACTATTTTCCCCGGGTTTGGATCAGATACGTCGATGATATTTTTTGCATCTTTGACACCAGCAAATGTTCAATAACCGATTTCTTGGAACAACTAAATTCCAAATTTCCCTCTATTAAATTTACCCACGAAGAGGAAAAAGACAATAGGATTCCTTTCCTTGACATGTTAATAATAAGAAATAGAAATAAGTTAGAAATAGACGTGTATAGAAAACCTACTAGTAACAATAGATTCATCCCACAAGATTCCAATCATTCATGGGAACACAAACTTTCGGCTATTAACTTTTTGGTGCATCGTTTGCTTAATTTTCCTTTAACTAAAGACCGATACCAAAACGAACTCACAGAGATGATCAAAATTGCCAACTTTAACGGATTTTCTGACGAGGTAGTCTATAATACTATTAGGAAACATAAGAATAGGATAAGAATTAGAAATATAACCACTTTAGAAGGTAATAACAATAGTAATAAAAAATTTGGTAAACTACCCTTTTTTGCAAGTTACACGAAAGGTCTTCAAAAAAATCTTTTCTAAAATTGATCGCAAAATTGTTTATTCTTCAAATAACAACCTCAAAAACCTTTTAGGAAACCCGAAAGACCAAGTAGATAACACGGAAAAATCAGGAATTTATAAAATATCATGAAAATATTGTGATCAAGTATATATTGGGCAAACAAAAAGATTAATCAGAATTAGGTACAAAGAGCACTTGGCTCATCTTAAATTCAGAAGATTTGACAAATCTAGTGTTGCCCTGCATATGCTTGAAAACAGACATAATATTGACAATGTATGTATGTTTAATTAAAAACGTAAACAGCAATGTACAGTTAAATTGTTAGGAAAGCATGGAAATTTACAAAAACAAAAACATTTTAATGAATTCAGATTCAGGACCGTTAAGTTCCAGCCTTTTCCCCTTATCGGTAGCGTGACCGCGGTTAGTCAACCGTAACGTTATTTTTGTATAAATAGGTTAGTTCATGGTTTAGTTAGTTAGTGCAGTATTGCTGCTGAAGATGATAGTTTAGCTATCGAAACGTGCGTACAGTTTCAGTGAAGTGTTTGTGGTAAGGGCTAAGAGTAAAGTGTTTCAGTGCAAGGAAGAACAACAACAAAAAGTTATACTAAAAAGCAGTTCAGTGTTTATTAGAATGATTATTATTATTATAACTAAAGCTTATTATAACTAAATTATATTATTTATTATTATTATTATTATAACTTTATTTATTATTATTATAACTAAAGCTATTGATTTTAAAGAAATATGGATCAAACCTACCCAGGGATGACACTTACGGGGAAGAAAAGGAGCTACAAAAAAAGCTACAAAAGGATATAAATATCAATCAAAACGATTAGGAAGATTCCATATGATTCACGAAAAACGATAGAGGACCACAAAGTGCATCGAATGCACCGCACGTACGATGCAAACCTCTCACATTGAAAGTAAAAAAGACGTTTACAGTTAAGTGGAAGTTCTGCATTTTAATGTTGCTCCTGCTGTTAGTACTGTTTGGTTGCTATATCAGCAGTAAACAAAAGATACTGACATGTACGTTTTTAAACTATTGATTCCAAATTTTGAGCCCTGGTAACTATTTACAGTCAAAGGCGAGTCTTGCATCTGGAAATGACATCCAAATTATGAATCACGAATCTACGTCATTTTGCAAAAACGTTATAACTTTCGGATTTTTGAAGGGAATAGATGTTTCTTAATTTATGCTATTGAGGAGTAAATCACAAGTATCTAGATATTTGTTAGAAACTGATATATAAAATCCATATGTCGGTTTATTTGTAGACGGAGAAACAAAGTACATAATAATATAGGGCGTTCCATTTGCAATAACGAAATAAGTGCTCTACAATTTTACAGTTCTAGAAGGTTGGAACAGCAGTACATATGTTGTCATTTATATTCCATTGATTTTGATCTGTATTACCAACATAAATATTTTTGCAAACATGTTGAAATACATAAGTATTAATTATTACGGCTGCGAATTCTTATTTCTTTAACACATAAACGTTTCATATCTTTGGTGTTTCCTTTATGAATTGGTTAGCGATGCATTGACGTTGACAGTCGCAAATGTACACACCGAGAAACACGTGAGAAACGAAGAATATTACGTGTTTATTTTCTGACATATCGTACGGAAATACAAGACAAAAAGAAAAGAAATGATCTTCGATATGGGCATACGTAAATAGACTTTTTCGTGCGATACGCTCCTGCCAGGCACCCGACTGGCGCGGCAGCACCCATGCATATCCTTTAAATTGATATGCGTCTCTCACTGTCCCGTTCAATCCTCATTACTACGCTGAAGGAGGGGAACACTACGGGGCATCCGAGGCGATGCTGATGAAATGGCACCTACAGTCGGGGTGGGAGGTTGACGGCATGATGAACACCGTAGTAAATCCGCGATGTTTAGTTTTCGTTACGGAGCTTAGCTTTCGTCCGTTGCGTTACATACGCTGCATAAAGTAAAATTGATACTGCTTTGAATTACTCCGCCACACCTTGCCCAGTAGGATTTATTGCCGTTGGTATTACAAACAAGTGCATGTTATACAGTCGCTTTCTTTTGCTTTTCTGCTTTTATTGATTGCATTTCACTAATTGTCATATGACTTTTTTTTAATGTTAGATGGATCAACCAATCAATCAATTGGACTTCCTATGTATATCTATGCATATTTCTTACCTTTTATAAACATTAAACATTTCTTTTTATTTGGGTACATAAATACGTCTATTTCGCACGTGTGCTGAACTAAAAAGGTCTGCGCTCTATTCTTATGTGCATCTGTAGCTCAAATTGATATTCAATATATTTCTGTTTCTAGAAATGCATGCAAGAATGTCGACTTTTCCACGCCACTTTATTACATAACCAACCTGTTCAACCATTATGAAATAATAGCAGAATTAGAAGCTTTGGATATTGAAAATGATAATGATGTTAGTACAGTCGTTGTTGTAGTAACAAACGGATGCTGAAAAAATTAAGGATGATTTGATGGCGTATCACGAAGAGGCAGAGGTTGATGATTGAGATTGTTGAGTCAAACGTTGAAATTGAGGTATTTGAGGATAAAAGTAGCAAGATGAAAGTGAATCACGTACTCGAATACTGTGGCACTGGAACACTGAAACACTTCACTATACCCTCTACCACAAACACTTCACTGACACTGAACGACGTTTCGATAGCTAAGCTGTCATCTTCTGAACTGAGTTCAGTATTGCTGCTGAGGATGATAGCTTAGCTATCAAAACGTCGTTCAGTGTCAGTGAAGTGTTTTTGGAGAGGGTATAGTGAAGTGTTTGTGGTAGAGGGTATAGTGAAGTGTTTTAAGATGAAAGTGGCAATAATCTTAATTTAAACCAGGAGCCATCGGTATCTGGTATGTGTCGCATGTTCCATATTTATGTCAGTGTTTCCTTCAGCTAAAAAACCTAAGCTGCTGTAGTCGCAGGCACTCCCCAGAAACCCCGGCGATATTTACTGTATCCCCAGCTGCTGCTTGACATATAGAAAAATATGTGCGAACAGCTGAACGGTCGTAATGCGATCCATTTATTCTCTCTTCTTCGAAGATGATGTGCTTCGGTTCATTTTTTTACAACAGTATGAAATATGCACGATTTAAAATTAACGCAGATTTTCACTTGGATATATTTGCATTGAAGCATTTTCTCCTTTTGATTAGCTACAATATTCTATTGTGATGTGCATACTTAAAGATATGAAAATGTGTGCTACAGTTCGGCTTCCCAATCTTGAAGGTTCACGGATGTTGAAGACAGGCAAGCAATTGTTTAAAGGCAAGTTTTTCTGTATCTCTTTAGGACAACTAGACGAATTTGATGCGGTGATAAATGCAGAGTATTGGACTTGGTCAATTGTCTCGGCAGTGCTCCCGTAAATGTTTTTTAAGGAAAACATGAGCATGAAAAATTGTAACGGTTGAAATTTGAATTAATGGAAATTTATAAATATTTAACTCAAATTTAATACTGGTTGCGCCAACTGTGTTCGGTTGGCTTAAGTTCTTATCAATATATTTTTAAATTAATTTAGTATTGTTATTTATCATCTGTTTCCAGCACCAGGTTCGTCGTATATTTCTTTTTTTAGAATAACTACGGTCCATTATTAGGTTTTGTTTGAGTCATTCCGTGTACTTTAGGTATAGTTTTGATTTTAGCAGTTTCTGGTATTTCTGTCTTGAGTATTAAGTATATTTGGTTACTACTAGTGCAGGATTTATAGCTTTTACAAAATTGTAATTTTGTATACCAGAAATTACCTGGACTTTACCACTAAGTGTCCCTTTAAATACAGCACGCCCACGCTTCATTTTCTTGCTTTTTTTTAGCTTAGGTATGACACTTGAAGCTCTTTTCATTTATTAGGTTCTTATTATCTTTTGTTCTTCGCTTTTAGGCAATCTATACTGGATGACTTTACAATTTATATTGCGTCAATTTATTCTGGATTAATTTATGCTGAGCAACTTTGCAATTTATTTTGGATCAATTTAAAAGTTGTATTTGACAACCTGTAAACCTGTAATTGGTATCCGATCAGTTTGTATTTGGTGCTGGATCAATTCGTACAAGAACTACATTAGGTTCTCAACCAGATGTGATTACCTTCCAAACACAGGTAATCAAGCAATTACCAGCAAAACTACCCCTGTTTTCTTCAATATTATTTGGAACCTCTGCCCGTTCTAAGTATTTCACGATAAGGACAATCTTTATAAGCTAAGTATCTTCCGATCAACCGAATTTCAATCTCTAATAGATCCACTTTTTTGGTTTATTTCATAAAATATAGTTTTATAATTTAATTGCTGGCAGAATTTTATTAACATCTCTTCTGCCTTTTAAACCACTTGCAGTGTATTTATGTATTTGCTACGTTATTATTATTATTAAGAGGCAGATTTAAGGAATCGACACCATATGATGTAGTAAGGCTATGTGTGTTTATATCCAAAGAATGTTGCTTATAAAAAGGAGACCAAACCACAGAAACGTATTCCAATTTGAGGCGAATAAAAACAAAGTAAAGAAACGATATCAGTTTATTGGGTGTAAAGGTCCTTGTTATGCTGATTATAAATCTCATTGTTCTCGGTGTGGAGCTGGTTACGGAAAAAATGTGACCACCGAAGGATACTATTGAGTCAAAGATAACGTCAAGATCTTCACGGGACGATTGCCCCCCAGCTAACCTATCTCCATTTACATGCTGTGAGTAGCAAAATTGTGGAATAAATTCATTCAAGTTGAAGCAATGTGTTCTTCGAAGGAATGCTCAGACAAGTTAATTTTATATTTTTTTAATAAACGTTTTTGCATCAATTTTAAGTTTTCCCATTTCCAGTTTTCAAGTAATCACGTCATCGGCATTTTTTTAAATGACTCGCGATTTTTTTATGTCAATAGATCACTTAATTGTTTAAATTCTAGCATCAAAATTTTAATAGCTCACTCAACAAAATTTTCGAATAAATGTCATTTAAAAAGTGGAAAACATAATTTTGTGGTCTATCGTGATGGACCTTTGATTTTAGGAAAGAACAATCCTTACCAATTTTCATTTCATGTCAGTAATGTGCCATAGGTATTACAATTCACTGACTGTCAGATGTATTGAATCCTATTAAATGCCTAGTCGCGCATTAGCAGCCATTGAAAACGGTTTTGCTGTTTTGTTAAATTAGGCGAAGGCCGGCCAGTGCAACAGATTGTTAATGAACTAAATTGTCACAAGAACATCATTCTTTTACTTAAACCGAAAGCGGCTTCAGATTGATAACAATGCAAAATGCTGACGAGGAAGTAATAGAATATGTCAGACAGCATCCTTTCACCAGGTCAATTAAGACAGTAGAAGAAACTAATTTTCCTGTAATTGTAAGAACAGTGAGATGGAGAGGCGAAGATTGTATTTCTAAATCAATATTTAAATGCCGAGCAACATCTTTCAAACCGGGTTGTCTTCCAGTCATCTTATTACGATCAACTTCGATTATATCGTCTAAAAGGTCAGAAGTTTAACGAACAATATTAGCATAAAGATTTTCAGTACATACATATGTACATAGGCTGGATATCTGATGAAGGGTCAGGTCAGATATACGTTACCGACAAGAGATTAAATGATCAAAGGTATATAGTGATTACGAACGATATAGCGTTTGAAACCAATTTAATAATGAATTTATATTTCAACATATAAGTGAAGTAAATTAATTAATTATTTCACATTATTAAAAGGTTATTTGGTTAGGACAATTCGCCAATGCTATAAGTTGTTCGAAACTGGTCTATTGAACATGGCAACATTTAGTAGTGCGGATTTGTAAAAATCTTTGAAAATAATAGCAAAATATCTCTTTAAAATTTATACTGCCATATTTTTTGTGCAATAAAAAACATAAATTTTTGTTTCTTTTTATAAGTTACTGAAAATTGGGAGGCATTCAACCATGTGCTCGTTTTAAATTGTATATTTATTATGGCTCCACAAAAACAGTAAACAGAAATGCTAAGATAACGAATTAACTGTTAAAGATAAAAAGAAAAAAATTGAAGAGATATCTACAAACAAAGGAGCAAGCAGATTATTATGAATATAAAAATCAAAGGATCTATGTTAAACGAATAATAAATGAAGAAAAAGAGCAATCCTGGCAAAAATTTGATGAAAAATGAAAAATGCCTATATAAATAATCAGAAACTATTCTTTGGAACGATGAAGAACATGAGACAAAAAGGACTGAGACAATAACAAATATCAAAAGTAAAGAAGGAAATGTTATAGCAAAGGAAGAGAAAATCATGGAAAAAATGGAGAAAATACTTTAAAGAGCTATTGATAACTCTTAATAAACTTAGATCAGACACTAGAAGAAATGATGAAATTTTCATAATGAAACAAATATAATCTGACAAAACCTGCAGGAAGCATTCGATAAGATTAAAAGGGAAGACATATGGAAGACAGAGAGGAGCATCAGAAACATCAATAAGAAGTACACAGGGTTTATATAAAGATCAAAACAAGAATAATTGGAAATTGCTTCTCTACTATTTATATTGGATGAGGCAATAAAGAAGGTAAAAATGGAAATTAAACCATTTGAATTAGGGTATTGGAAAATGGGAAAGGTACTGGTACTTACGTCACTTAAGCTAAGTTAAGTTAAATTAAGTTAACTAGTTATAGCGAAGGACGACAAAACATTTAACAGAAATATGGAAGTGTGTAAGTGCTGATGATAAATATGAAAATCAGTGAAGAAAACACGAGAAAACGATAGTCGTAACCACAACATCTAATAAAGGTAGGGAATGAAACACTGGAACAAGTACACAAACTCTGGGATTGATATTAGCAGGAGGATAATTGTGTATTTCTTCATTTGAAAGAATAAAAGAAAGAGTAACCGTTGCAGGAAAGTTATTTAACAGTATTAAGAACTCATTTTTTGATAAAAAAGAAATACTTAAAGATATCAGAATTGAAATATTCAAAAAAGTAGAAATATCTATACTGATATATGAAGCGGAGACACGGACGATATCAGAAAGATCAGAGAAGAATCGGAAATAAAACATAGATAGACAAGATCAGAAACGCAACGCTTAGACAACATTCGAAAATAAGACCCACAGTGGAAAAAATAGAAGAAGCGCAATTGATGTGGTATGGATGCGTAAGAAGAATACTAGAAGCCAGAGTAGCTAGTCGGGCGTTCGCAAGTAAAAAGAAGTCAAGAAGTCGACCAAAAAGCGTGATTAGAAGAAGTAAGGGCATCAGCGGTCATGAGAGAAATCAAATGGGAGAAAGTAACGATGACGACCAGTTCTAGGTGACTCAACTTCACAAACACGATATGTATGATGTATTTATTGAACATTTAAATACAAAAGAAAAAAAAATGTCCCTCAGTATGTAGGCGTGGCGAGCGATTTCTTTTGGGCGGATACTAACAGTTGCCATATTTGTATAGCACTACCTAAATAGAACGTGGATATATGTTTTAATCATTGCTAGAGATAATCATGAATAATTTCCGAAAAACCTGAAACACTTTAATTCTCAAAGCTATACTTTTACCCTTTAAGTCCGCTTTTAGTTACAATAGTAAACGGATTTTTTATAATCCTATATATCCAGCAAATCTTATTGAAATGGGAAGTTCGGTTTGGAAAATTTGGAAAATTGTAATCATTACAGAAATTAATTTAAACAAAGACGAATTAAAATGTATCAGGTTTTAAATTTAACTAATAGTTAAACCACATTGGTTATTTCAATTTTTTTTGCATTCAGCTTTGCTTTAATAATACTTATTTACATCATACTATACAATTTCTTATTATTATTTACTATATTACGTATACCTGTAATAATTTTTAAGTACACCTAGAGTAAGATTTCATATGTGAAGGGAGCCCATTCATATAAAGGACAAAGCCAGACGGTGTGACATCGAGGAGAAAAAGAGCATAGGGCAAGAGCATCGTATAACAGAGTTAGGGGGAGATATAAAGTGCTTTCAGATGTATGGCAGTAATCTGTGGAACGTGAGTTACACAATACGCGAAACTTTCTATCTCACTTCGGCTGCTCAATATTTCGCTATGAAAAATTACTGTGAAGTGTGCGGAAAGTGAAAAAGAGGCGCCAGTTTATGAGCTTGACAATGCTATTCGTATAACTTACTCGCTTAAAAAAGGAGTGATGATAGTGACGAATCATATTAGCAAAAATACGTATATTGTATTAAACGAAGTCAACGAAACGCAACGAAGGAAGTAATATGAAAATTTAATATCTTACCTTTCATCAGTACCTCCTTGTGTCGTGGGTGTGCTGCTAAAATAAAAAAATAGATTATGTTAGAAAGTATCTTAATAAATTTCTATTAAATCAAACAATATTTTATTAAACCATTCATTCATATACGTTTCGCTTGAGTGCAATAGTCTTTTTAGCTACTTTCGCAATAGAAAACGTCAGGCAAATATCATGATCCATTCGAAAATTCTTCTTCTATTACTTAATAGATGAAACTATTTTTACAAACTACTATTGTTTTTTACCGTTGATTTCTCAGCTGCACTTAATAATAATAATAAAACAATCGAATTACGCACTTTTGCAAAAAATCAATATTTATCACCCTGCATATTTTTAAAATTATAGTTCAACTTTTGGTATTAAAGCTTCATAGTATAACTTTCTTATTATTTATTTCAGAACAACAATTTACAATCCAATATACAGGGCTGTGATAATGAAACGCACCAGCCTTTTTTAGGGAATACCATTTACTTGATGAACAGTTGCTCAAATTCGTCAATTTTATTTTCTTGAAATTCATTTTTTAAGAAAAAGAATATACAGAGTTGACTAGGAAAGTGGTATCTGCATCAATTTTTTTTTATTAAATACTTTATACATTTCTATATTTTTAGATGTGCTATACCTATCTTGAACGGTTTTCGAATTATTAACATATAACTTTTTAAAATATTGCAACTGATTTATTGCTGTTTAAAGTATTTCCAATTTTGAATTTATCAGCCAGTTAATGTCTAATAAATGTCAATGAACTAAATTTGAATTTTGTTGTCGTATCATCATATCCAAAATGCGCGTCGCTGAAGGTGAACACATATAAATTTTGTGTTGGCTTACGAAGTACAAATCATAGAGAAGTCTACAATATGTTCAATGATAAAAATATAAAAGTGGTCGTTATGGTATCCCTGAAGAGATAAAATTAAATAATATATTAACTAGCACTCAATTTGGACGTGGCAGCGATATTCTCAGAACTAACAAAATTAATAAATTAATAAATTAATAAATCGTCTACATTGTTCGATGCAACGAAAATATAGGAGGAAACCGATGCTGATAAGTGACATCAATTTTGTGAAATAGTGACTAAGATAATAATGCAAGATTTCCTCAAATAATTTATTTTTTTTATGAAGTCTCTTTTTCTTTAAATGGTCAGGTACTGGGTGGACAAAAATCCTCACTGGTTAGAATCAAATATAATAAAAAGGTTAATGTTTGGGCGGACATTGTTGAAATAGAGTGATCGAACTATTTTTCTTTGTTGAAAGCCTCACTGGAGAAAGATTAAATAATAAAAATAAATTTCCTTCAAAATGATCTAGTTCCAACTTTAACCACTCTCATTCCACATGATAACGTTCCTGATTGACTAAGTTCAACTCTATGGTTTTAATAGGATAGTGCTCCTCCGCAGTATGCAGATCATGTAATGGAGTACTTCAGTACAGGTGGAGGCTAGATATAAGGAGTAATAGAGTGAGAACCCAGATTGCCCAATAACAACCCTCTAGACTCTTTTTGTGGGGGCCGCGTTAAACATGTAGCTGATAAATCTAAATCCAACTCAGTAGATATGTTTAGAGTCCATTTGATAAGTAATATGTGAACTTTTTCCACAAGTAGTACAAAATGTACACCAAATCAATCGTGAAAAGCACAGCTTGGGAAGCTTACATTGTTGTCGAGTATATTTGCTGCTTATTTAAAATAAATGCTTGAATAATCCTCGGATAATATTTAGATTTATGTGGATCACATAGTCATTATACAGTCCGAACAATTACACTACTTACTTCACACGTTCTTAATTAGCTTTCATTTCAACAAAGTTTGTTGCGTCCCTGCCAAGAGGACACTCTGTTATCGATTTTAGTGCCCATAAAGGCCTATAATCTATTCCTCAAATTTCAAATAAAAACACGTTGAATAGGATTTTGAGAAAGTATTTCGTCACATGTGGGAGGTTCTTACGTGCACTAGTACGTAAGAACCTCCTATTACGGTGGTAATATTAGACAAACATAGGGGATGTCTGTCAAGCGAAATGATGGATATCGCCTTGAAGAAGTTTACCTTGCACTTTTGAACTAAAAAAAGATTTTTAGAAAGTAGTTTGTTTCTTGGGACGATAATAATGATAATGTTTATATAATATTACATATATTTCGGTGTAACAAATATGTTATGCGTATCTTGTACAATACAATATAATACAAACAGTCGTAACATCATTTGCTTTAGTACAAATTTTCAATGTTGTAGGTCCATAGCTTTTTGAACTTCATGATCTCCCCGATATCGATCGACAGGCGATCGCTATATTTATTCTTACGGATACTTTGTTCTTTCAAAAATGTGTGAGACTTCCTACTTTAAAACATCGATTACTAAATAACTTTGTTACCGCATCACATAAAATAGTAGAAGTACAAGAAGCCTACTACAATTTTCACAAAATAAAAGTAAATTTTTGAAGTACATATAACTTTTCTTGTTATTCATTTAAGTCCATACTCTATTAAAAGTTGTATATATCACAACTCAAGTCATTCTTCAAATACTACCTAAATCCATGTAGCTTCAATTTTGTTAGTTTTTTTTTATATAGGCCAATACTTTAATTAAATGTTGTCTTATAAAACACGGTAATATTCTTTTAACACGCAGCAGTAATCAATAAATTAAGCAAAACTAAGCAGGAAAAACAGTAGCAGTCTGCTATGAATAATTGATATCCACGTCATAATTTATACAGTTACCATATAATTAATTGTCGAATGTATGGATTGTCTTCGTTCGATATTCACATATGACGATTCAACCGTGCTGCCTCTAATTACATTGTGTCACACCATTATTGTGCGCCCTGCTTTAACGCAATAATTGTTTTCGCGTTATTGGAATGTAGCTTTAGAAGTTTAAATTCGCGGTATAATTTTTTCTAATCTTTCCCTTTATTCTTTAGATCTTTCTCAACAAAGAAAAGTTAAAGGCCATTGGAAGCTAGAAAAAATAATATGCTTTCTGTGAGTATGAAGGACGATTTTCGTTGAATAACTATAACCTTGCGTTACCCAAAGCAGCTGTGGTGTTTCAGCGAATGATACGCTTGAAGGGGAATACATTATGATCCAATCATAACGTCACTTTGTGATAATAACATACCATGTAGTAACCACGACCAGAGAAGGATTGGGTAATGGGAAAATGAAAGGTAATAAGATTCCTAAAATATTTGTATGTAGCAGTTATTTTTACTATGACTTTTTTAAAATCATGATCCATATATGTTTTTTGGATAAAATGATGAGGGGGGAATTTTTATTATTATCCCCTACAAAGTATCTTAATTATCCAATTGGAGATAAGAACAGGAAACAAACTTTCCAATTCTGTCTTGCTACTAATTAATTTAGCAGGGGTAACAGGAAACATCAGATGATTAATCACTTACAATAACGTATTACTATGCAGAGTATATAAGAATGAACATCGATATAGCATTAGTTATTGCTGCAGAGTCATAGTTCACCCATTTTTTTTGTGCTACCTTCGAGGCACGATTAAGCAGTTAAGTTAACCTGGATTAAATAACGACGTTAAACAAATAAAAAAATACATTGGCATTTTTTTATTACATTTATTTAAATTGGGATTTCCTACAACGACGAATACTATTCAGCCACGAACGCTATGGTAACATCTGTCAGAGTGGCGATTTTTTCGACTCTGAAGTGGCTTATGTAACCGAGACCTCTCTTGTGGCTTTTCTCTCTCTGTCTCCGGCGTTTTGATCGGTAAATATTTGATTGGATTGATACGAGAACATAGATCATCTTCACCATATTGTTCACGTGCTTAGTTCTCGTATCTAAATTCTAATTTATTTTCTTTCGCTACCTAGAAAATAAGTCAAAAAGAAAGTGCAGTACATACGCTGCAATTGCGGAGGTTTAACTCGTTTTCATATTAATATGTATGTATTGAAATTAGCATCGAGTAATGATTTGATTAGCATTGTATGGCCAGGGAATAATTTCCGAACGAAAGAACGTGAGGAGAGCAATAGTGAAGATATTCCCACTACGCACCGATATCTCCTTCCTTGTTCGCCTTACCTCGTTTCATTCGGAAATTAAACTCCCTGGCCCTGTACGAGGATGGATAAAATATAAATCGGCTTTTCCTTCCTGTGACTAGCAAAGGTTACCACCACGACACCATCGCAGTACAGCTTCACGCGTGCAGTTAATCTCTTTCGTGTTGAGTAAAAAGGAGGTACCATGTTCGGCTACACAACACACTGTTATTAAGTCTATCGCAAACAAAAATATTCCATCCCAATGAAATATCAGTTTCATAGTGGAAAACCAATGTTAACAAAGCTGATGCGGTCGTCTGGTTTGAAGAACAGTGTCGTTAGCCATCTGCTTGGATGTATCGTCGTTGTGAAGAGAGAGCACCAGTTGCTTTCGTTTAGATGTAAATAATGCATCTACGCTCTAAATTAAACACAGTACGTAACAGTAAAAAAAACTTATTCTTAATTCTGTACATATTTCGTAAACGTATTTACACTTCTTCTCATTATTTCGTGTATTTACTCGATATACCACCTCTAGTATATATTGCTCCATGCTGTCGTCTGTTACAGAAGCGACAAAAGCAAAAAACCAAAAATTGTGCGATGCTTAAACTGTGTATTGTGCTTAGGAGAAAGAGGGACGGATGGCATAATCTACTATGCTTTCTTTTATAGAGAATATAGTAAAAGGTATTAACGCCATTTTGGGATATGTTTCAGACTGTTCTCCAACTTCGTATAATCCGGTTCTCTCAGCATGTAACTCTTAGTGTAACTCGGTCCGCTTAAGAACACCCTAAAAGAAGCCAACGCTGCGTCAACAATAAGCGATGGAGCAGCTAGTGCGCAATTAGTTAGAGAGATGTCCAAGTTTTTTTTTAAGAAAAGGGAATTAAACCACTCGTTGGAAAAAATATATGGAAAGGAAAGAAAATTATGTAACAATTACCAGGTATATGATTAGTTTTGTGTAGGATGCTTGTCGAGATACTAGTTTTACAAATATGAAATCCTACATGGTGTCATATGCGATATATTTCTTAACTAAATAAAAAAAAAGTTAATTTCTACTAATTGAAACCAATTAAACATTTTTGCAAAGTGCTGGTAATTGTAATGTTCGACTTTTAATAATTTGATTTGGATACCTATTAGGTACACTTGTGTAAATGTGAAATAGATAAAACATATTGACGTATGCAATTAATTACACAAATACTAAATTGAGGTAAAGCAGTACAATGTGCGGGTCCGCGTACGTATTAGGTACTTATATAACTGCGATAATTTTATAAAATGATTTTCGAAACATTTAACATTTGGTGTTAGTTAAAATCAGAATTCGGTTATTCGCGCTTATAAATTATAATAAATAATGTTATGTGATATAATTAGAGATGACAAAGGCAGGTGAAATTATTACTTTTTTGCAGCGATTAGATAGACTCGTGTTTTATCGATTCTCGGGGAAACCAGTAGGCAACACGAATCCTTTCTTATGAGACGAATAGACACGAGTCTGCTTAGTCGCTGCAAAAAAATAATAATTTCACCTGCCTTTGTCATCTCTAGATATAATGATTCGATTCAGTCATAATAGCTGCTTTTAACTGAATTGGCTTGTTAACATTCTGTACATTATAACTGTACAGAAATAATATTTGCGTATATACTCTTATATATTATATTGTAATGTTATAAATATCAGAAATGTGTTTTCCAAATAAATAAATTGATTTTCACGGTAAACCCGGAGCATGGATTCGTAACTTCGATCCCTTATGGTAGAACAAGGTTACTGTTATGTACGGATGTATTTCCTTGGCATCTGTCAAACAATTGTAATTTAGGAGTGGAAGTATCAAAGGCAAAAAAAAGGTACCATAAATTCAAATATACAAACATTTTGAAATAAAATTTAACCAAGTTTTGGATGGAATGTTGAATTAATTAGAATAGCTTTGTGAAGATCCAAGTTACATTATATTGCGCCAACGCACCCACTCTTCTTACTGCAACGCTTATAAGCAGCAAACATTTTTATATCACTTATAAACATGTAAATGAAAGACAACTCGAAAAAGTGCGTCTACGCTTAGATGATAAATGTAATTGCAAGAAAGGCCGGTAGCTACGGAACCTCATACGCACTATTTGTCTAAGCCGTCTGCAAAGATGTTCTACAACCGATACCGTTCCAGCACTACTGTATTAGAAATGTTACCGACTGAAACCGGTGTTGTACGACCAACCGCTTCAAAGGAAAATCTTCTCGGGAGATGGTCTTTCTGGATGCGCCTGAACCTGCTCACGTGCTTCACCTTGATTTGCAATTCATAGGTTCCAACATCGTAATACAGTCGAATGATTACGATTAAGTCTACGTGCAATATACCGGAAACTAACTCTGCCTTCGATAATCTGGCCACGATCGAAGGAAGTTAATTGTTTATAATGTGCACGTTCTCGTCTGCGAGGCATCACTCACGATCGATCGAAGCATACTCATTTTTGTATATTTGGATTACTACTATCGGTTTGTAACAGGTGTTTCTGTAAGAACATGTACGAAACATTTAACTCTTGTTAATGCTGGGAAACAAACTAGACCAATGCAATATGATAAACAATCGTTTAAGTTGACCCAGCCAGTACAGAAATGAAATCTGAGCAGTTTATGAAGACATTTACCTAGCAGACAATGTCCTCTCAATGAGCCTGATAACAACTCCTAAAAATTTCTATAGATGTCTCTAGGATTAAATGCAACACTTGAAACAAACACGCCAAGTACCAGCCGTCGTTAATCTTACACGTTGGTGAGGGTTCGTATATCCAAATAGTGGTATTCGTTTACTCGTTAATTTTATCACGGAACCAATCAAACCTCTTACAAATTGCCTTAGTTGCATGTTTTTTTCCCAGGTGAAATGCAAGTGTTATATTAATGCAAAACAATCGAAAGGAAGTTTGAACTTTTTAACAAATTTTTCCCACACAAGGAACTTGATGAATTTCGTGCCAATAAGAAAACATCGTCACAGCAACTATGGATCCTGAAGATAGCTCACGGAAAACAATTATCTTCTATCTAGTTCCTAGTAAAGATGGTACTTATATTTGTGTACTTGCAAAGCATTCATGGATATATTTAAAGTTACCCAAAAGCACTACCCTATCCTCTACTAAAATAAGAAATTGGACGACACAAATTACCGAGATAACAGGATCAATCATAGACTACGAAATCTACCGAAAGAGATCGACAACTTTTACGTCAAGATATTTTATCCATACCACGAGAAGTATCGCATTTTTTTTTAGAAATAAGTCGAGTAAGGAATACGTTACGTGCAACTCAAATCGATTATATAAGACTTTCAAAACGAAATTCCCCGAGTTTGGAGCAGCTCTCTTATTATAATCTTGGCATTAATTTGGCTGATACGTGCGTTTGTGTGTATGCACGAAGCCATGCCTAGCGAAAACGGCAATGAAGTATGCTCGTTATTTTCTATTTTACAACCGCGGCTCTATTCGCAAAGTGCATTTATTACTTTAAAATGACAATTGCGCCAGGTCGTACAGTTTTATTTGTTCTTCAAGAAAATGAAAGCTATGAAGGCAATGTTGCTTAGTGACTTGCAAGAAGTTTCGCAAAATTTCGCGACCCTCCATTTTCTATTAACGAGACGGTGATAACTGAATTTTGGGATATTGAATCTGCAGCGGACTCTAGGTACAAAAAAATCTAAATATCAACAAGGTGGTGCAAATAAAATTTTGGAAACGAAAGCCTACCTCTGTGGTGAGCAGGGAAATAATTCCGAAAATAGAAGGCTGGAAGACCATAAAGCTACCGCCGAAAAATAAAGGTAATAAAAGAATCTCTGAAATCTATGTTACCCTATCTGCACATTGGAGATCATAACGTTCTCTTTCGTGAAATTTAAGGGATGAATAGTGATGATTACGTAAGCTCAAAAGCTCAAATGACACTTATTGTGATTATTGTATTTATATTTTAGAAAAAAGGAATTTGGAATTGTTGCTTTCGTTTCTTCTTGCTCAGTAGTTAGCTGCAGAATCTTAGTGTTTAAACTGAAAGAAAAATTTATATTTTGGAAACAAATATAATGTTTTCTTTTAATAATAAACGTTTTGATACTTAGCGTCTTTGATATAGATTTACACTCATCAATTGTCTATCAGTTGTGAGGAATGACATCCTAGACCACCTACATTAAATGTTTAATGATTTAAAATTTCGAAAAAATATAATTAATAATGAGTATTTACAGCATTTTGAAATTATCTGGCAAGTGGTTATACGCAGTAATTTGCCGAATATCGAGCTCTGTTTATCCACTGATAGGGTATTACGTAGTGCCGTAGCTATGGAGATGGGGATTATATTTATCCTTGTTATGTCCGTATTCAACACTCCAAACTAATAGTAAGGTGAGTATTTGTTCTTGTACAAATAGTGTTAGTTAACTGCTTGTTTCTGTTGTCGCCTTACGTGTGTGCGCCCACAGAAGAATACCGTGAGTGAAACAGTGAAAAGTATGTGAGCTTTGCTGCTTCATGAGTTCATATTTCGTTAGTTCTTTTTATTGCATATAGATGCTTATTACATAGGAGATGCTAATCTTTTCTTCTTTTTTCCAAATGATGTCTGTAGTTTAAATCACTGGAACATGTTTAGTTGTAACTATCAATTTTGTGTTTTTAATTAATTTAAACGTAGATTGTTGCTTGCGAACCATTCGTTTGCTTTCGCTAGTGCGATTTCTGATTTATTTAGAGCGGTTTCTTACGTTGGACTTAAATTCGAGGTTTCATCTACAAACAGAACATATTTTGTCGCAACTTATAGTCTGGTATATCATTGATATAAACGAAAAAACAAGAGCGGACACAGTACAGCACGTACTGGGCAGTACACTAGCACGCCTCTGTTTATTCTTGCATGCTTTGATGTATTGTTTTCACAGGCAGTTCTTTGTTCTCTATCTGTTAAGTTAAAATTTTATTAATCTGCGAGTTTGTCCTGATATCCCATAAAAATGCAACTTTTTCATCAGTAGCTGATGATTTACATAATCAAAAAAACTCGTTACGTCGCCACATGTCAAAACCAGATCATCTTTGTCACTTAATGCTGTTGTTACATTCTCTAATAGATCGACTATTGCTGACGTCGTTTCTGTATCCATACTGGCTGTTAGTTAACACATCTTACATTCGAAGGAGCTTAATAGCCTTCTTTTATGTGCTACCTCAAAGATTTTAGAGAAGATACGGCAATGGGTCTACAGTTGTTTGGCTATTTCTTATGTCTGGTTAAGGATCCATCACATCATCAGTTGAAATGATATCCAAAAAGGAAAGATAATAAAGATAATAATAATTGCAATAAATACAGACGCAAAATGTTTAAGTAAATACTTTACAAAATAAACATAAATAAGATAAATAAAAGCGGATAGCACCTCTACAGATAAATGTTCCAACAATGTTGGCATTTAAATAGCGTTTAACGTTCAAGTTATCGTCTTAACAGATCGATATCAAACATTCAACGAACTGAGAAAGCCCTCATGAATATAGTGCGCGCGAGTAGAATAATAGCTCGTCGGAAGACTCAAAACCTAGAGGCCACCTGAGACCCACTTCCGTTACCGTTACCAAACAAGAATGACATATTCCCTTTTCCGTCGCTGGCGTTCTCTCCATTAGCATCTTTGTTTATTTCCTGTTATAGGGATTATTTTATTTCTTACAAGAGTACTGGAATGGCGCTTTTTTAGCCGTGGTGGTTATTTCTCGGATTCCAGACGGGTCCCAGGAAAGTTTTTATGCCGTCATAAACACGCGTGAAGGCGTACTTTAACTTGTTCCTTAAATCGTTTTATATTCTAAGACGTTTAGTTTTTATTCTTTTAAGTATGAACGTAATTTATTACTTGTGTTAGAAATTTCTTCTTAATAAGTTCGTTGTAATTCCAAGTAATGTAAGTACCTTTCTTGCCGTATATTCTAGAAACTAAAATTTTGTAATTTGTATAGATAAATAGTACATCGATTAGTGTCCAAGTAATATTTAATGCAGAGGTTTCAAATTCAAATAGCATTTTATGACCTTAGCTAGGATCAAAGATCATACTGCACAGTAGTGTGTTAGAATTTGCTTTACTTGTTCGTCATTTCTAGTACATTGTTGTGGGATCTACTTCCTTTTTGTGCGTTGATAAATGAATTAAACAATTTTTATGTGTGGGAGTTACTGTTTTATTTTAAATGAAGCTTTAAATTATATTTCCTTTACAGATTTTCAAAATGTCTTTTAAATTATTTAAATACAAATTGCCATTATAATCTCTAACGAAACAATTAAATTTTGAGTGGAATATTAATTTGAAATTTAGAAATTGTATTAACTTGAATTGCTCGCGATGAAGATCTCGTAATATTCAGTTTTTCTCGAGAAATTTTGGAAAAGTTGTCTTTGTCGAAAGGTTTATTTATTTTCTGAATTATTTTTCTAATCTCCATTCATAGATTACTAAATCGACCAAGTCAAATGATACCCCTGATGTAATAAAAAGCCATTTGAAATGCCTTGGTTACCATAAGGATAATACGAATTTTATCTGAAATTGAAATGATAAATAAATATAATTATGGTTTAAGTTAATAATTTTGATTCCTCGCAGCACAAGTTGTTTAATGGACTCTCCTTCTTTTTCTTTCGTGAAACCTATCTTACTAAAGATGTAAAACGAGGGTGAAAACTGAATCTGGAGGAAATTGGAGGGAAGAGGTCATCAATACATCGACATATTTACGAAATTTCCTTAAGAAAAGGTTATATTAAGGTGCTTTGATGGGATCTTCATCTTCAAAATTTTGTAAGGGAAATATAATTTCAAAACTTCATAAAATAAAATAAATATGAACTTGCACATACATAATTTGCTTAATGTTTTCTCAATCGTTTTCAATTTGCAAAGAAACAAATGAGATATCACGACTTATACAATAATAATAATATTTTGGCGCCTGCATTTTCATTTGAAGCAGCCCAATTTATTTTAAAGAAGATATTGTAATGAGTCTCTTATTAAAAGGGAATGGTAGGGAACAGTTATAGAGTTGTATACACAAAGAAGTACCAAATGTAGTTTGCCCAACCCAGCACATTTCCTTTGAAAAGCCGAATGCTATAATAGCGCCATCTAGCGGTTAAATCACTCAATTTATTTTTTCTGTTGGCCACACCGCACTTGAGTAACCGGTAAATATCCCAGAATAACAATTAATATTTAACATATGTTAAACGTTATTCGCATTGTTAAAACTTTTGGTGGTGTTCAGCGCGAGTTATACTATGGTCTGCAAATGAATTTAAAAATTACATTTCTTAATATCGACAATTTCAGCACTTGATGACCATTATCATCATGCGAATCAAATTATTTTTCTAACAGATTATGTAGAAAAATTTCCATTTTTTTATTACATGAAACGAACACAAACAAATATTTGTATTATATTATATGATCTTCATTAATCTCTTGGAATCAACAAATTAATTCATAAAGTTTTTTCTTTTTGGTAATTATAAGTAATAATAGACAATAACCGGATAACAGAAAGGCCACTGTACTTTCGCTAAAACCGAACATATATATTTGTAGGTACCTATCTATCTGTGACTAATCTTTCATTTTCAAATTTGGAATAAAAACACGTCGAATACGGCGATATCCGCGTTGTAGGTTCGAAAAAACACGTTCGTATCGACCGGAAAGCTGCTCTTCGTCGCGGGAAAGCGAAAAAATTTGTAATTCTCGAGCCGATTTTGCCGTTTAGCCTAAGTTTTGCCTGACGACGCCCATGCGTCCGGCATAGTTCTTCCACTGACGCGTCAAATTACCAAACGCTCGTTAATATACTTCCGTTCGCTCCAAGCGAACGAAATTATGCCTTTTAGTTGACAAAAGTAGCCAATTTCCAATCTCGTCCCATGTTTTTCAGAAATCCTCTCTCGTTGGCTGATTTCAGGTGCTTTCTTATATCTCTCACTCAAGGATGGGAAAGCGCTTACGTAAAGGTAACGATCAACTATTATTAACATACTGTGAGTGCATATATGCTATATATGCCCAATGGGTATGTGATCCCTCTCGCTACATGCGACGGTATAAATTATTTTGTGCACGGTTGCTAGGTAAACTACCCCCTGGAGTCTTTATATTTCGGTGGTAAAACCGGCGTTGTGTGTGTCGAATCTGTATGTAATTGCTCTTGGACGATTGATGATATGAATTATTTTCTGTGTAAGAGTAGTAAGTAAACCACCCCTGACACCCTCGGCAAGTTAATAGTATCTCAGTGGCAGGGCAACATATAAATCTTTATTTTATGTATCCTTCTAATTTGTTCCTCTAGTACGGCCGCCACTGGACGTTCAGGTGTCACGGGGGAAACTGGGTGCTATGTATGCTTTGTAACTTTTTTCTCACTGTTAATGTTTATAAAAAAAATCCAAAACAGTTTCTTTATCAGTGTGTATGAGATAATGGTTAAATTGGTTAAATTGAAAAAAGCGTCCAAAATTTTTCCCATAAATTCTTTTGTTCCAAATTAGGCGACCGGTTTCGTGACTAATAAGTACATCATCAGGCTAAAAATTACTTTTTTGACTTAATCTAGTTACTTTAATAATTCTTGACCTGATAATGTGCCTGTGAGACACGAAAACAATCGCCTAATTTGGAACAAAAGAATTGGTGGGAAACTTTTTGACTTTTTTTTCAGCTTTCCTAACATAGAAGATATATGTTCGTTTAAAGAAATCGTAACAGAATGTATCAACCATGGCAACTATTTCGATAGACACTAGTTAAAACAAAAAGTATTTCTATGTCGGCAAACTCTAAGAAATAATTATTCAAATGGAATTCTAATCGCCGCCGCCATTTATACCAACAACATCAAGGCACGGTATAACATAGGCCATAGGCCATAAGGCCAAGTACTTATAATTGCCTAACCAGTATTTATTTTATGTATAAAAGCAAAGCAAAAGGTGAAGTAGACGTAATTACTTTTTCCCAGAAAACGTTGTCTATTCAGAAGGATTTTTGAAATGTTTCAATTACGAAAGTCTGACATTTTGCATTGTGTAATCTTTACTATTTCAATGTGGTGAGATTCTGCTTTCACGGTCTGTTGTATATATTTTCCTCCATTAATATTGCTTATTATTATTCTAGGGATTATTTCATAATGAATTTGAATTCCGCGAAAATGAATTAAATTCCTTCTTGCTTAATTTGTTACAAGGTATATCCACGGAGTGATTGCAAATCATGATGTTGGAATAAGTTTTCTAACTGGATTCTTGGTCCGGTTTACTCGAAACTCATAGCTATGATGTAATTCATATATTTGTTGCCCACGTAATAACATTATGGCGTATCGAAGTATAATTTTGCTTTGCTGTTAGTAATGTAAATACATACCTATATGTACATGACGAATTTTCTTAATTTATCGGCATTGTAAAATTTCTTGAATGTAATTTGATAGCTTCTATCTGTGCCATTCTTACTTCTCTTAATTTAATTTTGAAACTAAATTTCCCAAAGTTGGCACACCTTAGATTTATCATATATAAATTCATTCATGATTCTGTAATTAAAAAGGCTATTTGAAGAATTCACAACATACAGCGTGTTCTATTAACAACACGAAAGTTCATATTCGGTTTTGCTTTAATGATAGAAAAAAAAATTGTTATTGGCCTTTTGGTGCTGTGTCATTAGCCATATATATAAATATTTGAAAATATACACATATAAAAGACACGATACCAACAACCCAAAGACCGCGTTGTTAACATGAGGCACGCTTCACACCCGGAGCCGATCGGATGACAGAAAAAAATTACAATGACTTCTACAACTGTAGGAAACGCCACTATAAATGGTTATAGAATCAGTAACGCGAGAAATTTGTCAAAATTAGTGAAACAATATTCAAGAATGAATCAAGAATGCGGCAATGCTTGCAACGTTTGCTACAATCAACTTGCAGATATTTCATCAATTGTTTAACTGATATATCGTACTTATACAGTACTAATGTAACTAATGTTATTGCTATGAATAAATAAAATATTATTTATTAACGGCTACGGCAAACTATACAGTGTCCTTATAATTATAATGGTTGAAAGAACAACTAAGCGAAATGATGTTTTCGCATTTACAACAGCTTTCACCATCTACCTTCTACATAATAATGGCTGACAGAACTCGTAAACGAAGTAACAGGATTCGTTATTATATTTTGGCTTCCGTTGGTGATTTATGAAATTGAACCGGACGAGATTTTTTCAGATATTTAATTACAAAGGAAATTAGAAATTTTCATAATTCACCGACGGAAGCCAACGTATATTAATTGATTAATTAGCGTACTTGGCATGTCGAACAAATACTTAACTTAGAGGTTAACAATAATAAGACAGAGCTTTTACCACTCCTCAGTTGCTTTGAAGATAATTATTTAGGATGTATGAACAGGTATACACATTTTTTTATAATTTCCATATGTACACTGGCCGCAATTAAAAATGCACCATCAACAAATTTCTGTAAATTAATGTTTATTACTATCAAACATGCTTATACTATTCAACAACGTCTGCGGGGCATAACTCACGATTCTATGAAACACTGCATGCTTTTCACTCATGTTTCTACATTTGGATTACAACTATAGGATTGTAATAGCTGTTACTGTAAAAACATGTACGGAATATTCGGCTTTTGTAAATGCTGGAAAACAAACTAGACCCATACAACATGATAAACAATCGCTTATGGCGCATTTCTAATTGCAGCTGGTGTATATTATGTTTGTATGAATCATTTACAGGTAAGCGTCCGCGTGTTGACACTTAAACAGACCCTTAAATTCTCGCATATAGGCAATATGCCTTAAGATGAACGTTGTTTACTGGAACTTTGCACCACCTCTTGCCACAGTGAAATTCTGGGCAGCTGGATTTAAATGCGCTCGTACCAGCTTGATAGACGATGAACTTTCGGTACATCAAAAGCTACAACTATTGCCGATAACATCGGAAAAGTTGTGGTAAGCGATCATTGAATATTGAATTTGACGAAAAGACTTGTTTCTATGTAAAGCTGGAAATTTTTCAAACTGCCCTCGTATTTTTGAAAACAGGAGAAATATGTCAGTTTAAAAAATCAAAGACAAACTATGACTTACACTTAAAAAAAATAATTACTTTATCTCACAATTCGAAATTTGATTGATTTACTTAAAAAATGTGTAAGCTGTATTCTACTCAAAAATTCCCTTAAGAATGTCAAAATTAATTTTCTTCTTACTTTACCACTAAATGAGATACTTCTTCTAACTTCACCACTAAATGAGATACCGACGTGCATTGTAAACTTACAAAATCGATGTTCTGTTATACATCAAAAACAAAAAACAACTAATTTCTCTTTTTGCCTATGAATTTTTAAAAGAGACATCGAGAATATATTATCTCTTTTCTTTTATAATTAATAATTATTAAGTTACCACAATAAAGGCTCTAACTTTGCCTATTTAAAACCTTTAGCTGAAAGATGTGTCTACTGGCAAATGATGATCGAACGTATGTTTACTCAACATGACGTACAGGTATCGTTTAAATTTTATTAGACACATCCCTACGCCGATGAAGTTTCGTTGGGAAACAAATTTTGCCGCCGCTAATAAACTTTTTGACTTAAGTTATTGTCATCGTCAAGTCGGAACGCGCTCACACGAACTCATCTCAATTTCAGTTAAACGACTTGAGCAATTGTTGTGCGGTAAATTTTGCGAAATAAAAGTTACTAACACGTTGACGAAACTTTCTCGAGCTATAAATTCACGAGGCGTGACTAGGGTTCCATCTATGTAAGGCCTGCTCGGTTTCTTCGCCCCAGTCAAGTCGACAAATGAAGATATGTTGTGGTCAGATTAGATTGCGGGAAATGTCCCAACACGAATCTAGGTTAAAAGAAAATCAAACAAATAAAGTACCCACGCCACGAACCGTGCATCCACAAATACACAAACACGCTTTTCTTGGGAGATAGCGGAGGACGCAAATGGACTGCCGCCTTATTTAATTCGGCGCCGATATTGTTCCGTTTGTCTGTCGCAATTGATGAAAGAAATGTAATTTTGCATTTGTAACTTTGAATTAAGGTATTAAACTTAAGCTTCTCAATATTACAGTTTTGTTTATTGCAAAACACGAGTGTATTTGCTCCCCTATTTAACATCAATTATGAATAAATCGTAGTGTAGGCAGTACTTAACAATGTTCTTCGCTATAGATTGAAGTCAAGGTAATACAGAGAGTAACAAGTTTACAATTTACTTAGTAGAGAAAATCACAGTGTACAGGTAGCGTCAATGTTGGGATGGCCGTTAATTAACAAAAACAATATTTCCCAGCTTAATTGTGCTTTCCGATATTAAAGCCGAAATTGGATCATATCAAGTGGACTGAAAAACAAAAGAATTAACAGAAAAGAAAAAATTGAAGTGAAAGAATCAAGTTAATAAATAAGTTAAAGATGAACTCACTGAAGAATTTGAAGTCAAGAACGTGCTCCCATAGGGTGAATCTCTGTCGACACTACTTTTCAACTTAATCTTGGACAAAATTGCTAGAGATAATCACTTGAACAGGAAGGGGATATTATGAGTAGAAGTCGTTTATTAATAGGTTATGCTAATTATATTGTACTAGTAATGAGGGATAGGAAAGAGCAAATAGAAATTAGAAGAAGGTTAACGATTGGAGCAGAATGAATGGGACTGAAAGTAAACGAAGAAAAAACCAAATAATGACCGTGGGAACAACAAAAACTGGAGAGAAACTCAAAGTGAGGTACATTAACATGAGGGAAATGTGAGGAGCAGAATCAAGTTAATCTGAGAGTAGTGATGGTCAATAGGAGTGCAGGGGCGGTGAAGCATCTGCTAAAGTCCAAGTGCCTATCTGTGAATTCGACATTCAGAATATATAAAACTATTTTAAGACCAACAATATTTTAAGGATGTGATAAAAATACTGAAGAAAATTTAATGCCATAGAAGAGAAAGACTTTTCGAAGAATACTTGGTAGAATGAAGATTGAGGAGGTTTATTTAAGAAACACCAACGAGAATTTACAAGAACTATAGAATAAATGAGGTAATACAATCAAGAAGATTACAAAAGATTAAGCGGGGGCATAGAAGAATGGTAGTATGGAAATCTATGTACAGAAAGAAGAGAGGGACGCTTATGAACAGATAAATAGTGGCAGCAGACTTAAGGGGAAAAAATATAGGAAACTGAACGGTTACGACGGAAATCACTAAATTTTAGGACTGATGGGTATGTATAGTGTTCTTATTCGTAGCATCTAGGTTAGCTATCATTAGCGCGATACATTCATCACGCATAGTGACTTCAGTATGTTCACTTGCTTCACTATGTACACTTGCTTAATGATAAGGTACCTCCAATGACTGCGAGCTTGCTTTCCGAAACTGCAGCTCTTTGCCTCGCCCATTATCTAGGAAAGGGAGGAGTTAGAAAAATATTAAGTCCAGGCAACGTGGTAGCGGTGGAACGGAACAATAACTCGTCTGTTCATTTTCTTTACCTTCTGAGTGTAAAGTCAGCCTACAACAATCTTCAGTAAAATTTTAGGAGTATCTAGGTGTGATTTTATAAATGAATTCCGATTCTTTAGATAGTCGTCTAAATTGTCAGAAAAAAATAATTTTATACAGATTTTGGCATAAAACGTACAGAATCGGTGCTTTCGTTGCATCCCTACATCACTTGGATTATACTACTTCTAAAATTAAGAGTTTCCGTTTGTGTTTCGTCATCAAAGTATTTGTGGAAAGGTAGAATTATAAAAATTTGCTGTGGTCAATAACAATCGCTGTTGCGATTAAATAAAGGAATAAAGTGACGGTAATTGAATTTCTGAATTTGAGTCTAATTGTCGTCGAATTAAGTCATGTTGGTTTTGTATCCAATTCCAATGTGTTTATCACTAGAATTCTACGTGTATTTCGAAGTACGAGTCATGTGTACTGCTTAGAAGTGGCCGAGTTCCGGAATCATAGACGTAATGTTTACGTGTTGGAATATCGCCATTACAAGGTTAGTTCTCGTTTAAATTTCTGATGCCCGATTACAAATTTATTTATCTGTCCATTTGAGTTTATATTGCTGAGAGAATGTTTTCGAAACATTCCTGAATTTACAAACCCTAAATTTATTCTGTTAATTTGGAAAAATCATCAATTTCAAAATTTTTTTCTCGCAAATAATATTGCAATATATATCATATTAAAGATTATTAGATACTTAACACATTGTTTGACTTCCACAGATTGTCAATCAAATTAATTTGCATTCTTCCATTAGCGATTTTTTGTGCGAATTAGCATAAAATATTGTCATAAAATCATAAGTACCTGGCGCCTCCACCAAATATGTTACGGGGTATTCTTCTAACATTAAGGCACTACTACTACTTCTTACAAACATGTTTTTTTTCAACCATATCCTGTTATGTAGTTCTCTTCTTATGAACTACAACCAATTAACTCCTATCTACCTATCTTGATCTTGATTTTCTCGTTTTTTCCGCAATTCCGCAGCTTGTAAACATGTCAATAAATTGTGTAAGGAAGATCGGCTTCGATCTACATTTATATTCCAAAACCTTATACACTAAATCTTATAAGTAGATTAAATATAAATTCATGTTATTATTTGAAAATTGAAGATATCTATGGTCGTATACTTAAATCTTGTGCTGTAGATACACAAATTATGTCAAATTTTTACACTAGTTTTGCACTACGCACGTTTGTTATTTTTATGTACATACGCACCTTTTTCGTTGATGAAAATAATAGATTTTTGATAAGAAATGCTACTGTTGTTATTAGACGAAGTACGGAATACGCAACGCACCTCGCGCACTGGCGACTCCTATGATTATTGAAATCGCGGAATTTTTAACGT
Source organism: Oryctes borbonicus (assembly GCA_902654985.2). NCBI lineage: Eukaryota > Metazoa > Arthropoda > Insecta > Coleoptera > Scarabaeidae > Oryctes > Oryctes borbonicus. The sequence goes on along the minus strand of LR736867.1, from coordinate 5,115,311 downwards.
ATCATTGTCATCGCATTGACATGTGGCAGTTTTATTTCTTTATCCCGTAATTAAGAACTAATTGTCGCAGCAGAGCTTTGAACCCACGTCGCTCTGATTGAAAAGCAAGTCAGACCAACCAAATTTGAAGAATATTAGCGTTGTATCAATATATTTCCTTTTATTTTTTTTTTATTTATATTTTCTTGTGACTTGTCCTATGATACTTGCTTGGATAAAGTAAATAAACTAAACCATCTTCCTCCATCTAGGCAAAGTATTAGATCGTCTTCGAAGTATAATATGTTTGGCATTGAACATCAAATTGTGTCAAATGCAAACACCAGATACGTATTTTTTTTAATAACTCCATATCTCTCTTTTCTGTATCCAGCGTATGGAAAATGTGTCTCTAACGTTTTGTATGTAACGTTTTTAAACAATTAATTCAAAATGTTGAGCCTAAGTAACTACTTGCAGTTAGAGACTAGTTCTTCATTCGAAAATTGTACTTAAATGGTTTTAATATAGTGTTGATATAGTTTGGTTACAGTGATAACAGTGTACAAAATATACTGACATTGATGACCTTAGACTGTTGAACCAAAATTTCGTCTAAGTAAAAAGGAGAGCTTAGCAAGATGTACAAAGTACGCTATTCCTACCAACAATGTCCACAACAAAAAACATTTATCAAATTAATGCTTAGATTTTGTACGACTGGAAACATTCATTCTACTAATGTAGAAATAAAAAAGAAATGTAACGCTAAGACTATTGTAATAAGCTATCTACCCTCGAATTTCCTTCCTTTCATCCCGATACATTTGCGCAATCGCTAGTAATAAAATCCGTTCTCCATTTTCCTTAGCACAATAAGCGTTGCACTCCTAAATACTTGCATTATATGTAACTTCATGCATAAATCATATGTATTAACTCTATCTAGTAGCTAAAATTTTCAATCAACAGTTGAGAACAGCATGTTTTGTTTACTGCTGTTGTGGTAACCAAACAATACTAATACCGCAAACTATTTGGGTACAATATCCAAATGTAGGACTCGCGATTCAGCATAAATTTCTGTTTTACTCTTAGTGTTAGACGTACACATCATTATGCAAAAACGTTAGAGCTAGAATTTTATCTGTAGCTTTAATTGTATCTATAAATACAGAAAAATGGCGCTTCAAAAAGAAAACGTATTTCTGGCGTTTGAATTTGGCAAAACTTAGTGTCCAATCCTGAACCCTTCTATAATTCAAAGGCTTTCTAATGCAATCTCTAGGCGGAGCCGTGAATTTAGGCGATTGAGTACAAAATGGTGTAAGTACTCGATTTGCTAGTTGTTGACCCCCTCTAGACGGAAATACCTTTGAAAGATGCCGTATGGTGTGTATTACATATTCGGAAAATTTTGACCTACCATGCACACAATAGACACAATTTTGCTCAAAAATATTCTGAATTACTTGTATTTAAAGTTAGGTGTCATTGCAAAGAGTAAAACAATTTCAACATTGATGATTATAGAACGGCGATTAACAGTGTTATATTTCATGTATTTAGCAAACATTGAGAGCAGATCAGAGTTCATTCAAGAGGAAGCACTAACCGCCCTATGGTTAGTATAACATTTTCTTTTCTGTACGCGATAAGTGATATAGCGGCGATACTCGGATTTCGAATCCGATACCATCAAAACCTTTTTGCGCCAGAGCGCGGTTTCCGTAGAAAATCAGTTCTGAAGTATGTGCACACGGTAGAAACATATCGATTCTGAGTTGACACAAGCAAGAGCTTAACAATAATAAGTGGAGAAAAGGGAAGGTAGAGTTGTTGTTGTTTCGGTTTGATGGACATGTCGGACCTATCAGCTCTGCTCTTTCTCCGCACGATATTACACACTTCCAGTTTTACCCCATACTTCAATCAAAACTGACTCGATTACGTTTATTGGAAATATTGATTGGGAAAGATTGTCTTTCAGACCTCATTGACGTCCCAGGCGGCTATATATTTTCCATCATCGATAATATACCGAAGCAATTCCATAAATAAATATTGATTTAGATATTTTTTCGGAAGCTATTATTAGGTTCAAATAATTTCGTGGTGTCGGATTGTAATAAATATCTACTGTAAAACAAATTATGTTGGCTTTATAAAATTACGTTTCCTTTAGCGACAATAGCAATAGTTTTTTCTCCAATTTTTTCGAAAAATACTTTCGAGGGTGTATTTAACCAGATTTCCATTTACTTTTCAGGTAAATATGAAATCGAGTTTTTTGTGTAAATTGTAGAAAAAGAATTTATATTTACTCAAGAAATAAGAAATACATAACATATAAATGATCTTTGATAGTATATTTCACGAGTTTTTATTTCACATAACCAGAAACAGTAAAAAATAAAAAATAAAAAGAACCATCCCGAGACCACCTATAGTTACAGTATTTTTACACACACATTGTAGTGCGTTCGTTTGTAAAATTACTTTTATGTTACAGTTATTAACTTACAAATGCGCGTAAATTTATGTAATAAATGTAAAATTTTGCTCTAAGTTGCTTTGATCTTGTTTACTTAGACAAATATAAGTATTTGTAAGTTACTTTCAGAATATATGTATTCGTGGGGATGTGTGCAGGTGTTACATTGTATATACTAAATCTTACCACCCTATCTTACTTTATTACCAACCTTACACGTAAATACATACTACGCCAGTTGCAAATAAATAATTTTATTGAACTGACGAACAGAGACATCTGGTTATACGAAACAGGTTTAAACCGTAGTTAGATTTACAAACTCGTATTTCGACAGTAGTACTGTAATAACGAGTTTCTCAAAAGCAAAACACGTTTGATTATTGTAACAAGAACACACATCTAACGGTATTCAAAGCTGAGTGATCTGTTTAGACGTAAGCTCCTTTTAACATAAAAATTATGCGGCTTGGTGAACGATTCATTCTCGTTTCTATCAAGATCTAGAAAAATGGTACGATATGGTTGTTGACAACTGTAAATGTATTGCACAAGCTATTGTTGTATTTCGGTTCGATAAGTAACAAATACTCTAACATATCTCGTTCCTCTTCGTTGGTATAGGATGAATGGTAATCGAATGTTTAATATGTATTTTTCGTCAAATAAATAATAATAATAACTTATATTCTATACCTATAACCTAAGTACAGGAAATGTATAGACTAAATATAACACAGGTGAAAATTTTGTACAATACATTTAGATTAGAATGATATATTCTGTAATGTTTGGATAGATTAATTTAAAGAAATTTTCGAAATTTTTACAAATGTCAGAAATTCACTGAAATTAGGGATCGTGAATCCGGGAATGTCCCTAGACACTCTTTCGGCAAATGAAAGTTTTGTTTGAGGATAGTTTCAAAACGGAAAACGAGAAATGAAATGACCGCTAACCTTAAATGTTGTAGCCTTCTTCTACATAAACACAATTTTCTTCAAATGCACTTTTGAATAATTTTTAACTTTAAATAGTGAATCGAAACTAGGAAAATTGGAGCAACTTCTCAATATATTATGTCTGAATGATATATCTCGACATAAAGTTACAAATAATAATTAATTATTGTTCGTTTCATTGCCGACGGTTTTGTTTTCATAGACACCTATGATAATTCTTAACAATTTAAAATATACGATTATTGAATTGGATTCCGAAACGAACGATTTTGCTGTAGTGTGACGCAAGGACGCAACTGCTGCCGGAATTCTGTGTTCTAGGAAGACATATTTGAACACATGCAACACTACAATGTTAAATTGTGCTGAGAATTTAGATGATACGAACCGAAAGACATTTATAACTTTTGTACCACTAACGAATGCCCTAGAACTTGCTGTAGAAATTTCTAATGTTAACTTTCGAAAAAGAGAATGATAGATATAAGTAGTTAATATACAATAATGATAAATAATGATAGAATAATATACGGCTTCCCCACGCTTGTCGTTGGCTGGCTTTATATTAATTTTCTATATTAACTTTATTATTTTTACGCCCCAGAGATATTCGGCTCAAAACAGGATTCTTTCTCTAGGGATCGGGCTTCCTACCAACAGATGGACCCTCATACCCGATAGGTGTACAATGTGAACTTAGTAAAGAAGAAGTGACTACGGTGCTGATGACAGCTAACTTGTTTTTAATAACATTACAATATATATAAGGAAGGTGCAATAAACTAAATGAATTTCAAATGCGCTGAAATAAAAAATAAATAATGCAAACAATCTATAACTTCAGGTATTGCCTTAAAAGAATTACAATGTACATCACACGATTCAGAAATGTTGTAATTGTTACACGTCATAATCACAGGCGATTTAACTAAAACGTTTGCTCTTCTTCTTGCAAAATTAAACATACATTCGTTACGTGTTTCTAATTTAGGTACATTGAAATTAGTTTTATTGAATAACCACGGACAGTCAATATAGTTATTTAAAAATACAAATAAGAACTTTGCACTTAATCTATTATGCTTTTCACATAATAAGACAAAATCTGGTCTAGAAAACATAATATATAATAATATGTATAAGCATGTCCTTTTTCTAGGTAAATTGCATCAATTTTAAACCGTGAGTACTTTGAACGGATTCAATATTATTTATGCGAGTTTCGCAGTTTGGTAATCTGATGTTATTGGAATTGTAGCAACTTCTACAGATGAAACAGTGTGTCACAATTGCTGGATTTATATGATTAACAAAGTAAGTTTACTGTCGAAGGTTACACCCAAATCTTTCGTAGTTTGAAATTGTTGGAGATCTTCACCATTTAACTTGTATATAAAATTTCTAAGGTTGTAGCTTCTGGTGTATGACATAGTTTTACACTTCTTAATGTTGAGTTGCAAATGATTATACCCCCATCGATCGTTAATTGCTGATATATCTTTTTGCAGTTTAATGCAGCCTTGAGTAGATCTTACTTCTCTAAATATTTTTAGATCATCGGCAAATATTAAGTGATCGCTATTAATAACGTTGATAATGTCATTTATAAATATTAGAAATAAATTGCACTAAGATCGGATCCTTGTCGCTATCCAGAAGATGAACACAAAGTGCGTCTCTCTGTAAAGGGCTTCCAATACAAACTGAATAAAGCAAGTTCGTAACTGTTGGTCATAAGTCCACGTTGGTTTGGGTAACATCGCATAGTATAAGACTTTTGCAAAATTGCGTAGAATAGATGTAAGGCTGTAGTTGCGCAAGTCATCTGAGTTTCCAATTAAGGCACACTTTGTGTTTTTCATGTATCAAAAGAGGGTGTCAAAATCTAGCATAGTACTGGTAAGAAATAAAAAAATGATGACAGCCAAGAAGAACCAAGACGTCATACAAAAATGTAAACTACACTATTAGATAGAAGGTCGAAATTCTTCCTCATGTCTTGCTTTGCTAGCTACTAATCTGCTGTACTGGCTGCACATATGTCATTAAAAATAAGTTTAGTTAGTTCAAGTATTAATAATAGTTGGACAATAGGAAAGCTCTTCAAGAATAATGAAACTATCTTTACGGATGCCAACTACTTTTTGTGCGTGGATCACCCCAAAAGTGTATGTGAACAATTGAACTTGTCATATGTTGACGACTCGATAGTAAGAGGGTCTGCTTTTTGGCTGTGTCAGAGTTAAGGCTGGTTTCCATCTAAATGACGCGGTGCACCATGTTTAAAGCTGGTCGGCCCACCTAAGTAGAACATCCTGACGTGTAGCAATACTTTTAGGTGACTATTCGCACCTTCAACGAGCAGAGCGGGGTACAAACGTGGTAACGGTCTCGAAGGATACAAAGTTTTGGCAGGACGCCTAGATGGAAACGCTATAATTTAAATATACGCAAACAATTGTATGCAGAATTTTGATGTGTCGCGCCGCTAAGATGGGAATCGGCCTTTAGACGTTGGGTGTTTGAGCTCCACCATGGTCAAGTGGTTACGTCGTGAGACGTTACATATACCACTTACGCTTATGACAAGCTTAAATGTTTATATATCTCCCATGGCTGTCGCTACATTGCCAGCGCTTTGTTGCTATCATATCCTCGCCGTAAAGTGTGGAGTACAATTAATTATTGTCCAACAGGCGAATATTGTAAATAAATTGTCACAGGTTTTGGTGGAACTCGGACCTACGTCTCCCAATGTTGTTGGGAGCAGGACCTCTTAGCAGTGAACCACCAACACATTGACAGCATTACTGGGATTAAGCGATGTTATCCTAGATTTTATTTCCGTCTATGATATTCGTAAAATTTTCAATAAATGTTTAAAGATCGTGAAATTCGAATCTAAAGCTTCCACCAAATTTGTCGAAAAGCTGGACTTGATATATAGTGTTACAAAATTACATTCTGTTTATTGAGTTTATTGAGATGCAAATAAAATTAGAATATTTTATTATAATTACGCTTATAATTATGAAACCTTGTCAAGACTAACATGTAGAAAGCTAATGTTTTTAGCTGCAAATGAAAAAAACAATGGTTAAGGATGCAGGTTGTTCCGCAACATTTAATTCATGTTTTTATGTATGTACAAGGTGGGCCAAATTCGATCCTTTTAGGGAACTTATATTTCTAAAGGAATTTGACAAAAAGTGACCTAAGCTTCTGGAGCTCGATTTTAAAGAGAAATCGATTGGTGAAATCCCTATCTTTATATCTTCCTTAATATATGAGATACAGAGCGTTTTCTTAAAATGTGCAATTTTTAAAAACCCTTGTAACTTTTTTATTTGTGGAAATGCTTGATTTATATAAAAATTATATTAGGGTGCTTTTTGACGCAGAATCCTATGCTCTAATTTTTTCTTTTTTTAAACTTCTATTTTTTGAGATATTATCAAGACTTGTGTTTTTTTATATGGAACACCCTATATATTTTTACACTATTGAAAAGCATATAAAATTACATTTAAAATGATATAACACACTAGATATTTGATTTAAACAATTTTTGAATTATTTGTTTTTCTTCATTTCACATTATTTTAAGATGGCTATGGATGGTGGTAAATAAGCAAATATATTTATAATTAATTAATAATTAATATTTTAATAAAAGATTTCAACAAGGCAGAAAAAAATTGTTTTAATATTAAATGTTACAAATTACAATTTAAACAAACTAAACTAAACTAAAGTTTCATAGTTTTCATAAATTTTTGAATTCTTAGATAATGAAAACACCAGTAATCTTAATGAAAACTCACATTTCAGAACATTTAGACAATATAAAATAAGTACGCGTATTGCTTAGTTACCATCCATAGCCATCTTAACATAATGTGAAATGAAGAAAAACAAATAATTTAAAAATTGTTTAAATAAAATATCAAGTGTGTTATATCATTCTAAAGGTAATTTTATATGCTTTTCAATAGTGTAAAAATATATAGGGTGTTCCAAAAACACATATAAATACAAGTCTTGATAACATTTCAACAAAAAGGAGTTAAAAAAAAAGAAAAAATTAGAGCATAGGATTCTGCGTCGAAATGCGCCCTAATATAGTTTTTATATAAATTAAGCATTTTCACAAATAAAAAAGTTAAAAGGCTTTTTAAAAATTGCACATTTTAAGAAAACGCTCTGTATCTCTTACATTAAGGAAGATATAAAAATAGGGATTTCACCAATCGATTTCTCTTTAAAATCGAGCTTCAGAAGCTTAGGTCAGTTTTTGTCTAATTTTCAAGTATCATTCAACATTTAGTTGTTGTATGTATTTTTCTATTTTTATTTCATTGTATTACATATTGTTAGTAAATACGTATTCGATTAGAGATTTTGTGAGAATAGACCATTATTACTACCTACATTAAAAATTATATTGGCAGAGAAATAATAAGGGTTTGGAATATCTGTATTTCCAAAGGAGCTGGTCTGTCCCTACTTTAAAGACTCTGTGTGTTGTCTTCGAGTGGCCATAATCTAATAGGCCTATTGTTATTTTCAAGACTCCGGAGTATTCCTATTTATAATTTTGATGTGGGCTTTGCTTTTAGAAATACCCTAAAAAACATGGAAAATAAAAAACCCGTACAATGGATCCTGACAGTGATTATATAAGCTTTGATATGTACTTACATAAGCCTTTTAGATTTAGGAACTATAAACAAAATTTAAGATTTGTTATTATAATAACTTATATAAATTATAAATTAGTGAATAATCGTTGGAGAGTTTGTTCCTTGTTCCGTCAAAATCAAGCGGTATATACCAGAGTCTCTTTAATTTCTTGAAGAAAACGTGCTTGAATATGTTGGTAAAGATGTTTTCACTTTAAATTAAAATTTCTAAAGAAAGTTTACTCTTACACCATTTTATGGAGTGATACGTAGCTACTTCGTAGATTTATTAGTTTATTCCAGGGTGTATAATATGCTTAGTTTTTATAATACCAAGTTTTTTTAGCTATGTTATTTTATAATTCGCTAACGAAATCAGTGGCAATGTATTTGCCTTTATTTATTATTTTATTTTCAAATGCTTTTCGTACCTTAGATAGGAAGCATTGTTAATAATTCACATCTCTTTGTAACCTGCGCTTATATTATTATTTTGTTTCCCGTTTAAAGGGAGAGGAGTCGGTTGTTATCCTACAGTTATTCACTTTGTTCTTTTTCACAGCTGTTATTATTTTCATATTAAGCAGAAAACGAGCTTCTGCTTACGCGGGATTACGGTACTTTTCTCATTATACAAAATATATTCATTCAAACAGAGTAAAAACTAAACATCTCCTGTATACGAGATTAACTTGGTGTACTCTACAATAAAAGAACGTCATAGGGATAGAAAATGTTTTTATAAATTACCTTTACAACATGGCAAGTAATACACATTTTGAATTTTATTTGATTATGAAAGCGTCGGTAAATTGACAGACATATTAAACAGGATAAGTTATAGTAGTCATACTTAACCAATAAAGAAAATGCGATAATAATTGTTTAATTGCTTCAAACTGTCCATTAAAATAATTGGTAAACCAATGTAATGATGTCTTTGACATGAAGTAGGTTAGCTATTCGAAGACATGTAGCGGAAGTTAACTATTTATCTTGGTAAAAGCATTTCGTTTCTCTACTAATATATGGTTGCCAAGTATGTTGAAAGATACAGTTCTATATCTTTTTTTTTAGAATCCAATGTCGTAACGTTTCGTTTGGTTAAGCTCCAGTGTCTGAACAAAACTGTGATCGGTCTTAAAAATCAATATCATTTCGAATTACTCACATATTTTTCTTCCTTACATATATATAAACTTTATTGGTTGTCATAACCTCAGGAGTCTCTTAGGGTGCAAATTGTGCGTGTAAAATATTCCATGGCTTTGTTACGCCCCACCATAAAGGATGAAGCGCAGTTATTTTCCAACGTGAGAATGGTGACTTTCTTACCTCTGGGCCAACGAGGCGTTAATGAGCAGGTGGTATTGAGAAGCATTATTTGCGTACGAGAGTAGTTTGAAAAGTTTTCAGCCAAACACAGAAGCCAGTATTTTTTCGCTAAGTTCAATTTTATTTTTGTCTTTAAGCCTTGTAAGTTTATACATGTGAGACCGATTGACCAAAACACAGTCGCCCTTTGCAGTCCACTGTTTCACCTGTATCTTGGCTTCAAAAGTGTTACTAGTGTATCCAAATTTCATCAAGAGTTGTTAATCGACGCCAAAACTCTGATTTGTTTCGCCTAAACTGCTCCAACAGGGCTTTGGAAATGTTTACTCGAATAATCCTGAGTGAGCAAGCATGGCACTCTACGGGCGGTTAGCTTTTTCATCCCCAAATCTTCAGTCAATGTATAACTAAATGAACGCTAACGGATTATTCAAAGAAAAGTTGAGAAAGAAATGAAACTAAAGGGCAGATAAGCATTTTAAGTACTTTTCAATGTAGATCCAGATCTTGCAAAGAAAAACGAGAGACAATAAAAACCAGAATATTTCTCTTATCACTGACCTGGGCCATAGTAGCCTCCGTTATCATTTCAGATATTTTCTTTGGATTTGGATTAGATACGTTGACGACAGGTTTTGCAATAATACTAGCAAATGCTCAATAACTGATATTTTGGAGCAGCTAAATTCAAAATCTCTTTTTAAATATGTTTTCTACTGCTGTATAACTTGTGTTTTGCTTAAAATCAAATAATAATAGCTTCGCAAAAATAAGCGATATTGCATCTAACTGTTGATATTCGGGCATATGTTTATTAAATCCTTTTGATTATTTATGTTCCCACCATAATTTCTCTGTATAATAATAATAATACTAATTCATGCCTTCACATCTTTCAACAGCTTTCGCCAATTATCGGGGGCATCGCCTGGCCATAAGTTATTATGCCTGCGCAGCATTTCCCAAATTTGGAGTAAGGAAAACTACAGAAAACCTTACTTCGAGACTTGCGGACTTGGTGTTCGAACCCGGTAGTGCCAGACTGATAGGCCAGAGCATTAAACACTGCGCCACCAGTCTCAAAATACGTATCACATTCCATTTAAATAAATACAAGCTTGGATAGCTACGAACTCATGATACATCCTGTAAGTTCCAATTTTAAACCATGCCCATAGTCATATTTCATAACCAGAAAAAAGCCGTTTTTTTAAATCTCCATTCACAAAGGCACAATCTCCTCATTGAGCGTGAATATATGAGTATTTTTTGACAATATATTTGAGATTTAAATATTTACAATATAATTTTAAAATTTGCTATTACGGCATTTATTGTAAAAAAATTCTTGTTCTGTGTATTCCTAGATATTGGGTGAATAGTTTTGAACGTGTTTGTATTTTCCACACAATAATCCGTTTTTATTTTATATATAAATATATAGATTTGTTTGTTATTTGGTCTCCTGAAAATGTGTAATATTGCCTTGGTTGCATTTGATCTTGTAATCTCGTTCCAAAATGGTAAGTAAAACAAAGGCTATACTTTTTTTTAACTTATTACATTCTAACAAGTTTTATTATATTGTTTTATAATTTTAATTATTTATTTGTCTTAGCTCGATGATCTGCATATGATTTAAATACACGCAACTGCTCGCTCGCTTATATTAAAGATATTTGCGAGAATGAGATTTTCTTTTTGATCACTTACAATGTTTATATTTTATTAAAATAAGCGCCCTCCAAAGTTAATTGTGGGTGGCAACTGGTGCTAATAGTTCAGAAAGTGAATCGAATGTGCAAGTTGACTGGCTAATGGTGTATATTACTCAAAGGGACTCGAATTACGTGGTGGATTGCTTTGGAGAACCCTTGCGTACGTGATTTCTCGCATCAAACAAACCTCTCTGTTACACATACTCGCGTAAATATAAATTTTCAGTTTTATTTTATTTTCTACATTTTTGCATCTAAAATAGCATATTCATAGGTCAGCTTTGCTTTGCAGCAATTAGCTTATCTTATAACATTACTCTGTGCGCGTTTGATATTAATAGAGACGATTATCGATATAGATTGGGTATGAAATATTTTTTATTTAAGGCATGTACTCCATTTGGAGTAGGGTAATAAAGTATCTTTTTATCAAGTATAGAAATTTGTTTAAATTTGCAAAGTTGTGGTCCTTTGCTAACTAAGCTTCTGTTGAGAAGAAGTTTAAGCTGCAAAAGAGTAATACACTTTTTTTTTTAATAAAAAAAAAAAGATATATCCATATAATTAAATCAAACAGCTTTTCTGTGAATGCGTATCCTGAAGTTCGATTTACTATTTGCTGTACAGATACGGCTGAGTGTAAATGGAGCTTCAAGATGGCGTTTTCCGATGCACAGTCACAGACAAAAATATCGATTTTTAAAATTTTTTCTTTAAAACTCTTGTGATTTCTATTGCTAAGTCTTGTACACTGGAGAGTTTTACGTTATCGATAAACAAATAAATTTCATACTGAAGATTTATAACAAATTCGCGGAGAAGTAATTAAAAGAACTTGTTTTTGACTAAAACGTTTAATTGGAAAATGCAACATCATTTACTCTTAAACATAATAACACCTTAATTACTCGGTATTTCCTTCTCTTGCTATAACATTAGCCTAGATTCTTTTGCTGCGCAGCAATTCTTCCGCAATTAAGTTTGGAACTTGATTTCGTACTCGTATATGTCCCACACATGTTCTATGGAATTTGCGTCAGGGCTATTTACTGGCCACTGAAGCGCCGCAATCTCGACATTCTCAAGGTACTGGATTATTGCAATTGCGGCAGGAAGTTGTGGATTTAAGCCGTCCTCCTTTAATCTCTTTATTACTGCTTTGACAGATATATTGACTTGTTTTGTATTCAATAATTCATTTCTAAGATGCAGTGCTGCAAGTGCGCGATTTGGTGAAGATCGAAGTTTCAAATGTTGGCCATCTCTTAGCGTTGTATATCTTTTACGTCGTTGACCAGGGCGCCTTTTGTATTCTCCAGTCTCATTCTGTCGTCGAGAAGATATCGATTGATGGATATTTGATCTCCATGCAATATTCTCCTGCCTGTAGCACTTATTGGCTAAACGAACATTTTATAACATATAATGAGGTATCTCGATAGCCGAAACTACATACTCGGTGCGATAAAGCTCTGGAACTGTTATTCTGGCAACAACAAATAAGGATCACTCATTGTTTGCGTCTCCAAAACACACTATGCTAATTTATAGCTTTTTATCATTATCGTTTATTTACTTATAAAAGGTATATTTAAACATTTCTTTTTCTGTAATAAATTGGAAAATATGTAAAACACTCAAGTGTAAAAGATTTAACAATAGAAATCACAGGAGTTTTAAAGAAAAAAAAATAACTGCGTGTGTATTTTTGATTTTGAATGGACGCCATATTGGATAGCTAAATAGTATCTTTGTTTCTCCTTTCAAAGATATATCACAACCTGCTTCTGAATTCTGCCTGAATAGTTGGCTAGAGAGTGCGCCAAAATGGCTCTTGTGATGCCAGGTTGATGCAAAGTGTTTGTTTCTAAGTTATGTAACCATAACAATTATCAAATTTTAAACCTAAAAGCCTAAGTTATTCCTGTTATTTATTTATATTATTTTATATCGTTTTCCTTCTTGTTCATTGCTTTCATTATATTCTTTTTGTTTGTAATTGTTATTTCTTTACTTTATAGAAGTTTATTGCAATTAATTATGGTAGGCTTGTTTAAATTTAGCAGGAACTTTTTGAACTCTGTACTAATTGCAAGTAAGGCAGAATAGATAGGATAAAATCTACCGAGCGAATTGCTAACGAAAGATAATAAAATTTAGGTTATTGGATAATTTGTTGTGCAATAATGGCGAATGAAGTGATAATTGTTGCCAGATGATATTAAAGTTTCCCCAGCAACTTTGCATGGTTCATGCCAAAGCCATCCTTTGCTATTGGCTTTGTAGCAATATAGAAAGTGTAATTGAACTGCCGATAAGGCTAAAAGTTACTGTGCTAGTTTCTCTCGTTCGAAAGCTAGAATGTGGAAGAAGGATATTTTGACCTCACTATATAATCAGCATTGCTTTGGCTGCGCTAATTGATTACTACTTGTTGTTTATTTATACACGCCATAATCTTTGTATGGTGTTATCTTGGTTATAGCTTGTATCCTAATATATCTGGATATATCAACATTATAGACGAACTATAGATCTGGACATGAGAAAGCTAACTGCAAAAACGCATTGGAATAAACATTTCCAAAGGCTTGTTGAAGCAGTTTAAGCGAAGTAAGAGTTTTGGCGTCGACTAATAACCTTAGGTACCCACGTGCACTCCCAAAGACAAGGCACAGTCGGAACAGTGGATTGCGAAGAGCCAAGGGAGAATCAGTACCGGAAGAGGCGAAGACTATCAGCTGAGAAAGTGAAACCGACTGTTTTTTTTATATAGTCATGGCGTTATGTTAATCCAATATTTTAAAAAAGGAAAAACAATAAGCGGGGCACACTACGCATCATTGCTTGACAAGCTGAAGATGGAAAACCCGTCGCATTTGAACAAAAAATAGATGTTGTTTTATAGAGACAGCGCACCGTCCCAAACTCCAGTGGCTGCCATGGCAGAAGTCCACGAATTGGGGTTCACATGGATAGACCACCTGCCTTATTCACCGGATTCGGGCCCCTTGCGAGTTTTTTTGTTGGCTAGGCTCAAAAATTCGTTCGGAGGACAGATCTTCACCGAATGAGGGAACGAAACGCCTGTTTTACAGAAAAAAATGCCAACTACTATTTCGACCGACTAAAGGGATGGGAACATCGCTGGTGAAAGAATGTTGACTATAGTTCAAACGGAGATTTCTGATTTACGAGATGCAACTGTAGCGCGACAGTTAGGCAGTTCTAGAGGCTATTAGGGCCTATACATACCAATCTAGTCTGAGACACGAATATGTACAGAACTCAAAGCAATTCGGACACAATAACCAGGTTACTTTACGGTGAGTCCCAAGGCATCAAGGAATCGAAGAAAATGAATGAGGCTGATAAGCTAACCAAAGAAGCAGTGAACATGCCTTTTATTGGTATTAACCCTTTTTGTGGTCTCTAAAAGAGTTACATAAAACAAACGATGAAGACATGGGAGGTCTTCGTATAGGGAAAGTGTTTCAGAACAAAAGCAGGTGAAAGCATTCGTGTCAGGTTCCTGGCAGAAATAGCTCTATCGGTCAGCAAACGGGACTTTAGGTTGCTGATAGGATTTTATGCAAATGTGTTGCTATCAGTTACACACGACACCAACATTTCAGTAGGCAGTTTCTTGCATCTACTGAACTGAAGGAAGAAGAGAATTTTTTTATAATTACGAAGGTGTTACTTTAAAGAAATTTTGCAATCTAAAATTCTACTTAACAGAATCCTGGTCAGCACGCAAAACCGTACAACTTTACCAATTTAAACAAATTCTGTAGTCGACACATTTATGTTTTATTTTCATTCTTAAACATATCGGAGTATATTTATTAAGATGTAGAAATCTATAATTTCATTGAACTTCAAATCGTTAGAAAATTGGTGGCTTGACAAAATGTATTACATAACATATTTTCCTCTCTATATCAATAAATATCTGGAAAGAATGCAGATACTGTCTGATATGGGAATAATATTTTAATATATCCAACTTTTGGATTTTAAGTCATGTTTCCAATTAAATTGTAATTAAGTATAAAGTTTCTGTTTAATTTCAATCTGGACGCATTGACTAACTTGGCGTTGAAAATTACACCAAGGATCGCTTAATACCTATAATTGTAAATCTACTCAAATGGAAAGCAGTCAAACAGTGTGTCCTTTGATACGTAATTTGGACGGTTTCAACTTTAATGTAGTTTCAGTCATTAAGCGGTCGGTATATGGAATGATGGGCAGCAGTGAGTTAATACATAAATTAAAAGCAACCCGAAATGAGGCTGGTAGTACGTTGTCGTTAGGCTTTTTGCAAATCGATCCATTGACGGTGAATCATTTGCATACAACGATGGAATAAGGAAAAAACACGAAATACACTTGGGATGTTTTAATTAGAGTAATAGCATTAGAATTGCACGCATCAGGTTCTTCCTCTTTTGCTATTACTTATTTTTTTTTGTCTCATTTGCTTAGGTCTGCATGATATTCATTTATCTCTATTTATCATATGTGTTAATTCAGCTTTGCAATTAATTTAATTAGTGTAAAATCGTTTTAATTGCTAGCAGTACTATTGGCATAACATGATGTAGGTGACCATTCATGCAGAGCAACGTAGAAAGTTAATCAAGTACTGTAATGTTAAAATTATATCATGAAAAATAGCGAACTCCAAAATAAAATACATTTTAATTGATTGGAAAAGTAATTCTAAGAATATTAAATATGACCTATTTGAAGTGTGTATCGCAACTGGCCGTGATTTGTGTTTGCCATGCCAATACAAGTATTGAAGTGTAAGAATTTTATTTAAAGATCAAGTTTTATCATTCAAGGTAAGCAGGCCTTCTATTACACGACGCACTAACATAGAGAGGGCGCGTAAACATCTACTGTTGTGGTGTTATTCCATTAATTTATTTTCGTAAACAATATTATTTTCTAACTTATTCTTTTAAACGGTTCCCGAATCTACAGACAATAAATGATCTTTCAACAAGAAAACAATTTTTCAATTTAACGTAAGTTATATCACAAGTAAATATTAAATGGTGATCATTAATTAAGTTATGCTGCTACAAGCAAGGTTTGAAACATTCTAGTCGTTAATAACTATTGTTTTTTAAATACTTAAAATATTCGATAAGCTTGTGTTAGGCAACGCCAAGTTAGTGAAGCTGGATACTAGGTTTAATAAATTTGATTAATAATAAGGTCACGTTTATTTGTGTGACGGAGGTTGTACTCACTGTAGTTCTAATATATTGAAAGGTATTTGTTAAGTTATGTTACGTTCAGTATTGCATCATAATCAATTTGCCATAACCTGGCATTTTCAATGATGATGAACCAATTGTAAGTGCATAAGTTTTAATTTTCATAATAAGCAACCTAACCTAACCGATGGCATTCAAATTCAATTTCTCACTTGGACCTCACCTTCACATTCTACGATATATAAGAGATGAATTTCTTCTTCATATTTAATTTGAGAAATTTTATAGGAAAAGATGTGTATTACTTTAACTATAACTTTTTACTTAAGCCATCCAAATGATAGGATTTGTTTAACTCTGCAAAATAGGTTTCTGTTTCGGCAACGACTTCTTCATTTGATGTACCTAAACGGTTTTCTGCTAAGCTATTTTTCAAGTTTGGAAAAAGAAAGAAATCACAGGGGCCAAATCTGGTGAATATGGTGGATGGGATACCAATTCGTAGTGTAATTGGACTGGTTTTGCTGTCGCAAATGTCAATGAGTGGGCTAGGGCGTTATTATGATGATAGAGATTTCTTTTCGCTAGGTGAGGTCTCTTTCTCGTTAATTTAGCATCGAATACTCAATTTTTCATGAAGGATTATTTTTTATTGTGAGTCCTAGTCTATAGACAACAATTTAATACTTCTCGCTACATATCTTTGTTTTGTTTCAAACCTAACCTTTTTTTTCTGTTGAACAATCCTTTCAGATGAATTCAGAGTGCATTGTGTCCAGGTTGAAATTGAAGAAGTACAACTATCTTAGTCTATCAAATCAACTACTGAGTAAATATCTGTTTTATTCTGAACTCAGGATATCTAAAGTCGTCCTCAAATAACTTTGTAATTAAACTCTCTTCCAAAATTTGCAGCGATACTTTTGGAAAATGTACCTCAAAAAATAACTTTGATATTCTTGAAATCATTCTTAAGTATTACATACCATATATACACCTGTAGATAAAAATAAAAACAACTACTTAACTATAAATATTTTTTTGAGCAAAATTACCCATAATTTTCGGGTATTTTTTGGGACGTAGTTGTTTTTTTATAATACTAGTCTTTTTGTTATACTTAACTGCAATTAATGAGGATATATAACACAATATCGAATTTTGAAAAGTATCAACATAGTTGAAATAAGCCAAATTACAAGATCAACTAATGTAAAGAGTGATTGATCGAAATCATTAATTTAGAGTACTATGGAGTGTAGAAAGCTCCTTCCTTTGAAAATATAGACTTAAGCTAATTGAATCATGGCTAACTCTTGGCCATTATTGTCCAAACATTATATGATTCCTGAGTGAAGTTCTATTGTGAAGGCCTTTTGAAGTTATAAAAGGCTTACCTGGTGAAATGTCAATCTAACCTTTCTCTCCTATTCTTCTATTGAATGTATTGCATTGGAAAAAAACATACATGATTACCCTTTTACTACAATACTTCTTGGGGATGATGTTGGAAACATCCAAATGTGTGAACATGTTGACCAGAAATCAGGAAAACCCCTGTTCCTCAAAAGGATCATTTGCATGTACACGCGACAAAATTTAATAGGGAAGATATGTAAATAAATGAAATTGGCATGACTGAGAGAAGCAAATTTCAAAATAATTTTAATTTTAATATATTTTGCCTTATTATGTTTGACTGAGTTTCGTTCAGAATTTATGTTGAAAATAGTCACTGTTGAGATGGAGGGAACTCCAGGACATCCGGGCACTGATAATGGACATGAACTCGCGAATAGAATCGAAGACCTTTGGTTTGGCTGCAGTAGACCATGGCCATGGCAACCTAATCTTTAACAATACCAATCCAAATACATTCAATGGAAGAATGGAATGGAACGAAAGGTTAGATTGGAATTTCACCAGATAAGCATTTTATAACTTCAAAAGTTCTTCACAACAGAGCTTCATTCAAGGATCATACAATGAAGATAACGGCGGTCACATTAAATTTGAATTTTTAGGATACATTAAAGTATTTTTATCTATTAGTTACTTATATGTAGATTTTTGTGAATTAAAAATGTTATGTGTTTGAATGATAACGATTGAGAAATCCACAAAAATTTTAATTAAACATAGCGATTGTTAAAATAGATGAAATAAAAAATGAGTTTCTGTATTTAAGAGATTCAACTTTAGATGCTTTAAATTTACGCTAAATTGAAGTTTTATTTAAACCACTTTAGATAATAAATACATCGTTGCAATTTGCAAGGCTTTCCTAAATAGCGATTGCCGATGATTTTAAAAGTTGTGCTAATGGAAAAAAGAACTTCAAAATTCTCAAAATAACCAAAATAAGGCAAAAGGTAGTTATAGGAACGCCTGATGAAATGCTATCTTTAATAACATGTAGAATTGAAATAAGAAATAAAATAAGAAAGTTGATGGTGGCGTTCGATTATTTTAATTTCAAATTTTCAGACATAAGGGCTTTTTATAAGCCATAATAATTTTAGCGAATGGTTTCAATCAGTCCATTCTGTATAAAAGTTAGAATCAACGAGTGAAATATCTAATAGTAACTACATACTATAACAAAACAGTTGTATCGCAACAGGCAGTTATCATCTGTGAGTAATGTGCGCGAGCTTTCGAAAGTGGCTGCACTAATGAAGGAAAACAAACGAGATTAAAATGCGTTGCTGTACTTGATCGATCAGCTTGGTTACTCACATATTCACACCGCACCTTCTCGTCTGGAAAGCGCATCCTAAAGCAATTAGTTAAGTAGGTACTCAAAGAGTGTTTCCCAAGTACGAACATAAACGTCCATGGCAATTCTCCATTACGGCCATTACTTTTTCATTTATTTTGTCTGAGCTACAGGAAAAGCATAACGTGATCTTGTGGCTATATAGATTTTAGTTTATTACGTTGAAGAAATTATTTTTACATTTTTTTTTGTTTTTTTTTTTTAATTTAGTGCATTGTTAATTGGCAATTGCCTAGTTTCCGAACGAAACCTAGTTCTTACTATTACAATAACAGAGCCTGATATTCCGTTATTATTTGCATCACAAAAATTTCAAAAAACAAATCCATCGTTTCAAGCGTTAGTGGGTCAGCCTTGCTGTGATATCGTCTGGACGATAATTCTAAAATATATTTTAGGAAAATTGTGATTTCCTTGGTATTTCCGATGTAATTAAATACTTTTATAGTACTTTTATTTGCCACCAAATTGGATTTAAACACCGTCAGAAAGGGTCTTTTTTCCATTTTCGACAATTACTACTACAAGGATGTCATATATGAACGGCAACAGCCACATTATATGATTTTTCTAGATTTTGATAGGAACTTGGTCGAGAATGGATTGTTTACCGAGCCGCGTAGTGTTTATGTTAAGAATTTAAAACCAATTAAGTTTGAGTTGGGTATCGCCCTTTTGAACTGCTCACTGCATGGTTATTCTAGGAATTACATTTTACATATATTCTTCAATTTTTTGTGGGACATCAACTTGAATATTATTTTTAACAAATCCCCGCAAAAAAAAAATCCAGGGAACTTAAGTCAGGATCTTGCCGGCTACAACAGCTCCGCTATTTCCAATTCAACTTAATGTTTCTGTACACATAATACATAACTGGTCGTGTGAGACGGTTTCCCAAAATGCCTTAATCCAAAACGATGTTGTCGTATCCTTAGCCTATTCTGTCTGGGATTCCGTACTGCCCAATAACGCTCTGCTTTTCTCTTAAAGATTCCGGAATTGGTAAATTTAATAATAATCGTCTTTATTTTAGTAGTACAAACAAAAAATACAATTGATTAATTAACTATATATTTTCAAATTATAAGGGGCGAACGTAGTGACATTGAATGAATACCCTGTATTTTTATTCCATGAATTTTTTTAGCCAAACTATAATAATTTGGCATAAGAATGATACATTTTATTAATAGTTAGATGATAAGCAGACAGCTGTAAAAATTTACCGGCAATGTATTTCGCATTAAACAGCAATAGGACATATATTGTCGCGGTTGCTTGCGTTTTTATAATCCTTTACGTTTAATTTAATTTAAAGAATAAATAAAACACATTTGCTAACATTAACTGCAATTGAGCACGCAAGGTTTCTGAAGGATATTTTGTTTTACTGCTGAACGGTAGACATTTCGTTTCTCGTGACTCAAGCTTATTTTCTCAGTGAAATATATTAAAACATTACATGAATGACTTTCATTTGTTTAAGTGAGATTATTTTATTTAATAGTATCAAACATTCACGTAAATTGGGGGACATTCTGTTAAGCAATACTCATTTATTCACGCGTGGTAATACGCGATATTGCAGTCTTATCGATTTTATAACAGGATCGCTGAAAAGATGGTTGATGATAGGTTTTGCGTTTTTGCTATGTCATGTAACGTAAGGGTCATATAAAATTTCGCGGTACATATGAAAGGTAGTTCCAAGTAAAGCTTGGCATTAGGTCAACAAGTAAACAAACTTATTTGTTTTCCTTTTGCCTCTTCCTGTAATTTCTAAGCGCATTAGTAAGTAGTAGATCTTCCACAGATAAATACGTCAATGCACTTTTTAGCCGATTCCGTAGCCTAGGCAAGCGGAGCATGTCCGGAGTGTCTATTAACGTGTTATTCAGTTTATAGTGTGATTTCGTCGTTTTTTGTTCACATCGTGTTACGAATTCGCTTTATCTTTTGACTGCTAAAAAAGTACAAAATTATTTATGAATATATGCTACTGTTTGTATTGGACAAATTAAAGAATAGCAAAGCGCGCTCCGAAAATCATACAAATCTTCACTTCAATCGTCGAATAACCGTTAAAAACTACTAAGTTGTAGTAACTAAATTATTTTCAATACAAAACGTCTTTTTTAACAAAACATGATTCATCATTCTACACCGCAAAAATAACGAAAACCGGAGCTTCTTTGCTATTCTTTTACTTTTCCAACGTTATTAGCTGCATCATTGGCAAAATACTTTTCGAAACAAAACCGCATATCCGCAGTGTAAATTTTATAAATTATATACAGAAAAGTCGATTTATTTGCGAAAACAAAACATATTTTGTCGAGAAAACTTTGGTTAATTCAACAGAGCATTTCGTTATTGCAAATAAACTAAGGTTAAACGCAATGTTGCAACAACAAAAATATTTTGTCAAAAAGTTTAATCATACCAATCGAATTATTTACGAAAGAACTGTAACTACAATGTCACTTTGTTGTTTTAAAGAAATATTTTACACATTCAACGTTCTCTACTTAATTGCCGAGAACAATTTTAATTTTGAATCGATACAACACATATCTTTGTTTAAAGTAACAAAATATTTTCTAAAAAAAAGTATTTGATTAATTGTACGACTTATGATCTTCGGAGGGGCAAATAGGAATCTTCCCGCCATAAAGAAACTCGCATTTTTTTTGGAGTTTGCATCATGCTTGCAGATGCAGCGTTAGGTTAGGCGTTAATAGTCGTTAGCAAGTGATGAATTTGTGATAAGGGGTGCTTCCCGAATTCTTACTAAGATGAGTTTTGTTTGCATTATGACAAGTATTTGTGATTTACTGAATGATTGGGGATTTCATGATTTGATTACCGTCTTTGAAGGTAAGTGCCTATATAAATACAGTGCATGTTGTAAATGTTGCTACATAACTTTGGCATATCTTATTCCGTTATTTTTAACCAAAACTTGCACAAATTACAAATTCACTCTTCTGCGTACAAATGAAAAATGTTTCTTTCCCTATACCTATGTTTATTGTAATGACATTTTTGTTAGTAGTTCAACATATTGAATCATTTGTTTTGTAAATATAAAAAATAAAATTGACACCGAGTGTTTAAGAAATATGCGTGAAAATCATATTCTGGAGGTAATTCCCCAAATTGAGAAAAGAGTAAAATTTATTAAGAAACTAGGGGAGTATAAAGCAAGATATAGCCCATCTGGTTCCTCAACGTGTACTGCGATATACATACGATAAAATATCAGTCTGGTTACTGAAGAGTTATTTTACAGATTACGGTACTATGCAGGTATGGCGACAGCACTTTACATCACTTTCAAAGTAGTCAAATAAGAACAAAAACAATTTTGTTTACATGAGTGTAAAATATCACTATTCATGACTAGGATTACCATAAATACAATAACATATCAGGATAACGTAGAATAGCGGCGTAGAAGAAGGAGTGTATCTATCTAAATTTTTTCAAAAGTCTAATTATTAACATGTTTCTACGTACATACATGTTTTGAAGGTATTTGAGGAGGAGGCAACTCCAATATCAGCACTAAGAAAAAATTAAACTAGCGATATCGGGGCACACGTATGCTGGAATCCTTTTTTGATCCTGTTGGTACATTGGATTTAGGTGTATCTAATTTATTTGTGTTTTTCTTTTATTTACGCATATATATTCTTTAAATAAATTATATCATTTCAATGTTTTTGTTTATTTCTATTCCTAGTTAACTCTAGACAAATATAACTGGATATTAACATCCTAACTTAACGTGAATAATGAAAATCAAGTTAATATACAACAATTATATTTTGTTAGTAAACCAAGGTATTGCAAACTAACAAATGAATACTCGATGCTGAAATTAATACATCATGGTAGGAAGTAACGCCGCCTTCGTAAGGTGAGTTCAAATAGAGCAATTGACGTAGCGTCCAAAAGGAAATTTTTCGCCCCTGTTTTGATTGCTTAATGTTCGTTATTTACGTGTGAGACAAGATAAAGCTCACAAACTATGTGGGCTGGAAGTTATTCTATACGTAAATAGCGAACATTATATTCCAAAACCCAGACGAATAATTAACGTTGGATGTTTAGTCAATTAATCTATGCTTATTAAAGTAAAATAATATATTAGGCTGGCATAAATAAAACAGATTGTTACTCTAAGTATATAATTTAATTTATTTAAATTAATCAAATGATTATTGCAACTCATTTATATAGCTAAGTCAACTATATAAAGTAACACCTGCAATTAAATAAAAGTCACCTGCATCAATAGAGTTAATTTAATGAGACCAATTGTTATGTGAAATAAGAGATAAACAAATAATATGGTATCTACGACTATATGATTTGTATAATTGAAATATTACGTTTAGTTATGCTAACAATATATATCATTGATTTAACTAAAATTTGATAAACAAATAATTTAGTTTAGTTAATGAAATCTTTATTTGCCCACATTTAACAGGTAACCTTAAGCAAATTTTGGAACTGTCAAACAATTCGGTTTTTCAGTGTAGAAGCGGACCTGCGGGAACTAAATGTTGGAGTTGTATTAACATTACTTTTTTTTACTGTGTAATTTAAAGATATTCATTTTGCAATAAGAATATCTAACAAACTCAACAGATGGAGTAAGAAGTTATATTCAGGTCAGCAATTCACTTCCAATAAGCTGAATTATAAACTACTTAGAGCGACAATGGATAGAGTGTAGAAAATAGAATGCCAGTGCTGGAAATATTATATAAGACAGGCATAATAGTTTATTAGAATAGAAGTTTCGTAAGATGGCTCTTTAATGCACGCGTTCGAAACTTGAAAAATGAGCCGAAGACGAGTTTTTCAAACGGACAAATGTGACAACATGCCTGGATGGAGTCATGATTCCATCAATACCACGAAGAAGTTATTTTAGCAATGCATTCTATAAAAAAAAAAAGCGCAGCACTTCTATGCGCCCATACTATAAATAAATAAATAACGTTTGCTGATCTAGTGGATGTGCACTAGAGACTCTGATTGATAAAAGTTTCCTCATTTCCAGTTTATAGAATTAATTTAGGAAAAACACATGTTTTTTAATTAAAGTTAACAAACACGTGACAAACATTTCAGGCGGTAATGCACGTCATCTCAATATTCAAAGTACGAAGAGAGCCTATAAAAAATAAAGTGCAAACACAAATTAAAAAAGATATGAATCCTTTTTTGTAACCCTTGAGAAATTGGAATGAATTTAGAGAAGATAATTCCAAGTTAGGCCGTTTTTATTAAGAAAACATCACTCTCCTTCGACTTTACGTTTCCGGTCACACCGGAAATAAAATCGGCATGTTTCTTTTCTGAAAACGTTAGCTCCTGTCATTCAAAAGTTACTATGTACGGGGGAAATATCTTGGGAGCTCACAAAGTTGTTAGCAACTTTCGGTATAAGCGAAAGTGTTATACTGACGGAAATGTTTTACTTTAATGGATCATGGGCAACTATGTTTAACAAAAAGTCTGGAATCACATATTCATACACTCTTCATGAACCAGATAATTAGCCTGTATATTTCAAAACAAAAACTGATCGAGTCCTACTTATTTACAAAACGTACGATTTCTTTGGCGCGTCCTGTATACTAATGTAACAAACATCTAAGCATGACTGCTATCTAATATACGTGTCAGCCTTCATTCTGCTATACTACCATAAATCCACTGCTTTAGTAAATTGAATATATTTAATAATGAGTAAATAAATAATAAATTTGTAATTATAGCATACATAAAGGCTTCTATTGATAAATTACGTATAGTCCGTCTGATCCTTCCTGGCGGCTGATGATTAGATTAGCCGTAACTAAACTAGTTGGCAGTAGTAGGAACGTCAGTATGCAAGACCGTGGCAATCGGTTTAAGGGTATCATGATTTTTCTAAATGCATATTTGCTATCTCTTGCACTCCGAATGGCACTCTGCACAATAACATTCCCCACCCGCCAAGAAGAATTGAACGGACTCGATTATATATTGTGATTTTTTAATCCAACACATGATTGTATTTCTTTGTTATAACATACATTGATTATATTTAAAAAAATTAAGGTAGTGTTAATATCTCTATTACCCAGAGCACTTGTATAAGTGACTATTGTTCAGTGCTGATTCATGTTATAGATTTTAACATGCATAACTGTTTGATTGAATTGTACGCCAATCTCGCAAGGTAGGATGAGAACATCTTGTATATAGTATGTAGCGTGAAGTTTCGAAATCCTTAAGTTCTATGTTGCAGCACGCTTTATCAATAAAAGCAATCCTTTATAGCGGTCCCCATAAAACCGATTTTTTTCCGAAAAGAGCAAATGCTTCCTTTATCTTGTTTTGAAACGTAAAAAAGAAGGCGTTAATATACTTGTTGCACAGGAAATGATTTCATTAGGTACTTTACAATATTTATGATGCTTTAATAATTTACAGTTACATTGTAACTATTCTAGATTTGGTAGTGCTACAGTTTCCTTAGCGGAATAGGTGCGCAGATTATCCAGAGAAAATCCCTTCAATATTTCAGTAGATTTTCTTTGGCGTAGTCTTCTCTACATTGATTAACTCGTCACTGCAAACGTATTTTACGATTTGTGCACCGTACAAGGTTATCAAGAAGTAAGGGATATGTCTGAATTTACTACACAATTTTAACAAAAGTCAATTGAAACTGAATTTCTTAAGTTTTAGAATTTCTTGAGCCCAATACTGTTAACCGCAACTGTGCAATGCGGCCTTCATTTGAGTGATATAAAAGAACAACTTTTCTTTCAGGTTATACACTACATTGTATAATAATTCCGGGTTGAATTGTAGTAATTTGATTCCTAATGCTGCCTTTTAATTTCTACAGCGTATTTTAAACACAAAATTTTTCAAAAAAACCCCAAACCAAAAATTCTTCGTGTTCAGATCTGGCGACTTTTGATCGCCATGAATTTTCAAAATATTCGCTTGTAACACGGTGTTGAAAAGTAGTAGCTAACAAGTCCTTAACTCGTTGGTAAATTGCGGGAGTGCTCCATCCTGCATAATTTTTTTTTCAATTGTCTTCTCGCTTTGCAACTGCGGAATTGTCTAATCTTTTAACATTTGCAGGTATCACTCACTAGTAAAGTGGACTCTCGCTCGTAAGTAGAACGTTGTTTACGCAGAAGCACTTAAAAGTGCATGTCACTAGTCGTATATGTTAGGGCATTTTCAATCTCGGTTTTAGTCGTGCGCACCTGAACGTGATTTAAGTAAATTTTGTAAACCTGGTAGCAGCACTTATACAGCTAATAGCGTATTGTTCTTTCAGGTATCAGATTAGAAATGAGCAAGGTAGGGGAATTTTGCAGCGACTAGACAGACTCGTATTTTGTCGACCCCCCGCACGAGCCGAATAAACACGAATTTGTCTAATTGGTGCAAAGATGTAATAATTTTCCCTGCCTTGGCCATCTCACTTATTACTGCTAAAAATTGAAACTACGAAAATGACCATTACGGCCACTAAGTAGTCAAAGAAGGGTTGGTATCTTGCTACATTTCTTAATTCTGTTGACCCTAAACAGGACACTATTTGTGTTCCATAATTATCTTAAGTGAATTAGACTTATTAATTGAACTCATCTGTGACCTCGTCCATTTTAGAATTCTATAAATTAAGCTTTTTCTCACCCCTGCTGCCACGTAAATAAACTTACCAAAATAAGAAATTTTTGAGATTATTTTCACTTGACGACCTGAAGACATGTTGAACTTCCGCACACTTCTGCGTCCAAAGTTGAACTTAATCGAATTGCTACGCACGCGCTTACTTACGAATTTTTACCGGTTAATAACGCGAACTGCGTCACGAAGTTTAACGTGCGAACTAAAACTGTCACATTTCTCTATAGTTTAACTGTTTACGGCATCGACATTCTGTTTACGAACGAGAATCTTGTATCATTTGTTGAAAAAAAAATAATTTTCATCAAAGTAAGAAAAATGTGGTTTATTGATGATATAATTTCACAAAATCTAAAACAAGAAATTGCTTATTAAGATTTTAAAAATATTTCGTAGTTATCTATGTTTACAGTTTTTAGAAGTTCTATACTTTACACTAACGATCCGTAGCCGCTCTTTCTGAATTTAGGAGACAGATAAATTGGGTTGTGCTAAAACTTTTTCCGGTGAATAAACCGGCAAGATCATTAATATACGTTTATAAATAAGTGATTCTCGCCGGCGAAAATTTCGAAAATGGCAAAATGTAACAAGACGGGTAACTGTAAGATAAAAAGAATGACTGCTAAGTTTCAAGACATCAGTTTTCATGTTCGTATATAAGCGGATTGGAAAGGCAGAATACAATAAAGAAAATAAAAGAAACATGCCTCGGAGGTATATCAGGAGGGCGTACGAGCAAGGTGCACATTAATTTTAATTTTAGAACAGCAACGCATTCTTCGGTAGGCAAAACAAGAATGTAGGGGGAGGAATTTAATATTTACGACGAAAAAATTATTTTTTTTAATTTTCTTTTAATGGAGCTAAAGATGAAATTGCACTAAATTAGATCTTCATATTTGTTTAGTAGAGAGCGATGGCAGATTTAAAACTAAACGTATTCCCGGTTTGGACCGCGTCTTAGTAGGTAATCGAAAACTGGACTTTCGTCCATAATCGATTACCTAACATGGTACGGTGGAAACCGGAACACGTTTAGTTTTAACTGATCTGGTCGTGGAAGCTTACGGTATGATGGCAGATTTCTTTGCATATCTACGAATTGCTAAGTAAGTAACGTCTGGTATTATTATTTATGAATTTTCAACAATTTGAACAATAAATATAGTTTTTCTTAATTAAGCCTTTGTAATTATATATTACATGAATAATTGTGATAATTTAATATTTTATATTCTTTCTTTGTCGTTTATTGCCCAACAGAATTTACATTCCACTTACAGGACAAAATTAATAATAATATGTAATAATAGTTAACAAGAAAAAAAAATGAAAACTCAAAGCATTATGAAGCGTCAACGCTAAACTGTTAGTGCTATTAACCACAAGAATTATTAATGTGGAATTTATTATCGAATATGGAAATTATTTCCTGACTTCCAAAAACAAGAATATTTGACGATGAACCCTAAAGCTAGTCCAGCTTCGGAGTTAAAAATTAAATGAAATATTGCTGGTATGTACTATGCGATTGATGGTAACTAAGCCTGTAGAAACGAGTACCTACACTTTCCGTGCACTTCACAAAATTGGCGGAGACTGGACAGATTCGTGTTTTGTCGATTTTTGGGCAAACCAGTAGGCAACACGAACCCATTCTCATGAGACGAATAAACACGAGTCCGTGTAGTCTCTGCTAATTTCGTGGGGCACAACTTATTTCTGCAGGCTTAATGGTAAGAGATTTGTATGGTATGTGCTCCGCCGGTTCCAAATACGCTCCTTAAGAGATTTCATACAATGACGTTCCAAGAGTGTAACTAATAGGATGAAGCTTCAACTGAAAATGTTTTTTGTACAGAGAAACATCATTATGGGTAGGAATGTAGTTGGACGAGTATATTTTTAAATCACTAGCACATAGCTAATGCAGGAGGTCATTAATATACAATATGAACGACAAAGGGCCCAAATTACTCCCTAGAGGAACTCATCTGAAGAGAACCCATTTTAAAATACATAATTCGTCTTACGAGTTAAGTACGATTGCAGCAATGTAATAAATGAATCTACGTGTTGAACACATATGCGTTTAACGTATTTGTTAATTAATTCGGTTTTCAATGAAGGGAACTTTGTGCATTACAAAAAGGGAAAGAACGTTATTATAACAGGCGCCATAATTGTTACTAATTATTGTAGGTAGGCCCGAATGCCTTTGTAACAAGGAAATAATTTCTAAGCTGTTTGCTGAATGCTCAAACTTTAAACAAGACATTATGTAAGAGAACTTTTAATTCAAAACCAAAATTCGGCTTAGGACGTGTTTACAAGCGGATAAATTTTGGAACTTAAAGTATTCCACTTGAACTAGGTATTTACATAGATTTTTGATGTAACACATGCACGAAGAGATATGGAAAGTTAATAAACACAAATAGAACTCTCGACCTCAAATACACGGTAAACATGACATTAAAGTTGATCCTCTGGTTGGAGCTTTATTTGTCCTAAACCCCAAACATGGAGAAAGAGAGGAAGGACGATCTTGGCCGATTAATTAAAATTAAATATTTGTTGCTCCAAGAAAACAGTTAATTAGTGTAAATTCGGGGGAAATGGAAATTGCCGTCGTTCTCTAGCATCCAGTTGGCCGGGATAAAGCACGGGAAGTAGGAGAATGCTCGTGACGGGACAACATCCGGTTCTATAGGAGACTTCCGCAATCTACCGATTTTCATTATTTACCCACCTAACTTCGGGTAGAGCGGCAAACGATCGACCGAAGTCGGCGGATTCGAATGAATCATTAAAACTTAACGCCGTCGACGTTTCGGTTCGAAACTCGTTTCTATTTTGTTATTTTTATTGTTATCTGATCGGTACGATGCACTACCACAGCAGTATATCATTTCCTTTTACTTATTTACGAACGTGCTTTTCAGTTAGTTCCGAGCTTACTTGCGATGTAATACTAAATCGAATATTTATTTGTGAATAAAAGTTGTAGTGACTGGCGCTGTTTGCCGGAGGATTATTTAAAAATACATGGCGAAAGAATTCGGTGTTGGTAAATAGTGCAACCTTGCGAGAGTGCAACGATTTTCCGAGCGACCTGAATAGATGATCTTAAAATGTACAAGTCAATACTTATTTTTATATCATAGACTGTAGTCTCTGCGAAGTTCTTCTTTTTATTTAACATTAGACATATTATTAATAAACTTCGCAAATCGCGGTTGCTCGACTGGGAAATGTGTAACTTTAAGTAAAAATTTATGTTATTATAACTAAATTATAGCTACATGTACTGTATAATACACAACATCGAGCTTAGCTGTAGTTAGCAGAAATGCGGCATTTGAAGGGCGCGCTTAGTCGGTGAAGGATATGTAAATTTAAGGTATAATTTTTTGGATGCTTTTATACACAACGTCATGTTGTGTGTAACATATTAGGAAAACGTTTCTTAAGCTTGTTGCCTATTTAAGCATGATGTTGCTTGCAGAATGCGGAAGAAATAATAGAACTTTTAAAAAATTACAATTTTTACAGTTAATAATAATGTATGTAACATGCAATCGAATTATTGTGGTGTTTACAAAGGATATGGGAGGATTTTCTGGGTGTAACATACCAACTATTACATTAACAACATACATGATTTTCTCCTAATTTTATTTATTGTCCATCAAATTACATAGGTACGTAATACCTTCTAATTATTGAAAGATGGGGTGTATCTTGTTTAGCATGTTTCTTTAGGAACCCATGGACAACTGGATCCCGCAATTTATTTAACGGGATATTGGTATCAAGAAAACTCGGCATGTCTTGTACTTTCTAGATGCCGTTCAAGAATATATTTGACTCTAAAGCCTCATTTTAGAGAACATATGGTGTATGGCAATAGCAAAGTACTTACAGCCTTGAAAATGTTGACTTTGATTGACAATGATTGACACCCCCGGTTTTATTGGAAAATAATTAATTAAAAACTATTAGAATAACAATTAATACCTTTTTGTACTTATTCTACACATAGATAACGATGATAAAATTATTTTTTTCAATAGTTAAATATCTATGTACCCTTAAAATTATACGGATAACTATTAATATAAAAATATTGTAAAAACCGAGAAAGAATGCAAAAACAAAAGTAAAGCCTCTGGTTCTCAAGTTCATTTTGATTATTACAAACAATTAAGAAATTACACAACGTCTGCCATTGCCATATGCATACTTTGATCATCTTTTCGCTTCATGTGATAATAGGCGAGTATGGTTCGAGATTAAGAAGTTGTAGATTTCAAATAAACTGTTCTTACAGATCTAATGGATGCTGCAAAACGAGGTAAGGAAGTTCATATACGACATGCAGTTGGACATGATGGCATTAACAGTGTAATGCTAAGGCTGCTAGTTCCTCACGCGTTGCCCTTTATCACACATCGTCCACTTCTGCTTTGTAGAAAATATATTTCAGACGTTTGGAAAACTTCTCTGCTCATCTCTTTCCTTTAAAAAATCTAAAATTGTATCATTTGCTGATCTGCGTCCTATTAGTTTATTGCTTACTTTAAGTAAAGTCTTTCAAAAACGTATGTGTCAGTCTGGATTTAGGCATAATTATAGTTGCACAACTGTCTTTCTGAAAGTCGCTGATGATATTTTTAGAGCTAGAGACCGAAGCGCCTTAACTTTACTACAAAGTAATACCTATCGTATCTGAAGTAAGAGATCTTGGTCTCTTAATTGACAATACATTTAGGTGCAAAAGATACATCTCCAAAACCTTGTATCCTTATCGTTTTGTTTTCAATACAAAAACTTTCTTCCAAGATTTTGTCTGTGAAAGTATTTGGACGTGTCCTCCGTAAGCACATTGGTTAGCAATAATACTGAAAGCGCATATTAAGCATTCCTTTCCTGATTTTTTTAAGTGCACATTACGTAATCATTAATTTGGTTAGGGTGGAAGTCTAGGTACCGGTCCTGTTGAACTGCTCTCCTGATACCAGCCCCGCAGGATTTTGATTACACGTGGTCTATGTTTAATTTTTGCCTTGTATACTTATAGCACATTATTTTATATACTTATTGTACATTATTCACACTATTATTGAAATAAAGGGTTTATTATTATTATTATTATTATTATTATTATTATTATTATTATTATTATTATTAT
>LR736867.1:5055828-5083196 GCA_902654985.2 Oryctes borbonicus | reverse complement strand
ATTATTATTATTATTATTATTATTATTATTATTATTATTATTATTATAAAACAACAGAAAGCTTAACCGAAAAATGTTATAGGAATATCCATACAAAATACATTAAATTTTTAGAAATGACGAAAAATAACCCAAAAAGGACATTTCTGAACAAAATATGTATGTATTTTGATGCAAAGCTAAACGTTACAAAACGATATTCACTACTTTCTACCCGCTATTAGTGTACTGGGCGTTCTGCCTATTGCCAAATGCGGTGACACACACTTGCGAAGCGAGCCTTTCACCACACGACAAATTCTGCTCAACGTCGTCCTCTAATCACTAAGGCCACGTATAGTAAGTTCAGTATGTTCACTCATTTAACGTAAAAATCCCTCTGGCGTTTATGAGCTCCTTTTCAGTAACTTCAACTCCTTTCATCTCTTAGGATCCACGTAGCAGGGGAGTTAGGAGAATATATTAAGTCGAGTCAAGGACCGAAATGGTGGAACGGATAAATAACTTGTCTCCCGTTCAATTTGCTCGTGTTCTAAATCTTCAAATTTAATGTAATCTTTTCTTACAATCTGTAGAATAGCTTTAGCCATATCTCGGTTGCAATATTGTAAATTTAATAACGCTCGTCAAATAATCATCTTGTTATATTTCCATAAATAAGAGTATCCCATTGAGTTTAGTTATCAGAGTATTTTTCAGAAGACACTAAGAACCGTTTGAATTGTATCAGTTATTCGAAGTGATAGTCAAGTGTGGTGGTTTTTCCAATACGAAACATATAAACATGTGTTTCTATGCGTTAGAATGTCACAATATCAGGTTAATTTGTCGAACCAAATTCTAATATTCGTCAAAGTTCATTTGTTCATTGTTCTCTATTTGAACTTAAATTGTCGAAAAGTATTCTAGAAACACTCCCGAATTCCACAAACCACAAATTTAATTAATTAATTTCGAAAAATCATCAATTTGAAAATATTTCTCTCGCATAAAGCATTACGATACGTAATACATATCGAGAAACACTTAACATTCCGAATGTATTCGGCTAAAGATCCGAATCATCCATTGCAGTTTCAACAAGTCTTATTCTTAACGATGAAAAAATGTTTTTGTACAACGAAAACCACTGTTCGACATGTAGTGGTGTAATGTTTGTATAGCTGCAATGGCCTTTGAAATAAGTAAATGTATCTGTAGGAACAGTGCACTAATAAATTTTACTCAAACACAGGCACTTTAAGCTTTCTGGCCTTCTCTGTACGTTACCTATTGCTTGCAAGGCTTCGATCAATAGTAATGAAGACCTTGGTAATCCTGTAATGGCATTCAATATCACAATCAGTCGTGAAATTTTAGTTGACTTGCTATGAAGGCAGCGGCTTTTTGAAATGCTGAAAATAAAAGAACGCAGTTTCCTTCGTTGTTATTGAGAGATCTGACAAATACTAGTTGAGTGTAGGCTTTCACGACCGTAATCCATAGTAGAAATGTCTTTCGGGTGATGTCGCGTAGTTAAAATTTTACTTGACGTTTCGCTGACCATCTTCAGAAGATTTCTAAAGACTGTCTTTAGAAATCTTCTGAAGAAGCTGACAGCATGGTCAGTGAAACGTCTCGTAAAATTTTAACTACGCGACATCACCCGAAAGACATTTCTACTACTGACAAATACTACTTTACTCTGTGCTACTAGAACCTTACAAACACTCATCATGAATATTAAATCCGTTACAAATCGACATAAAGATTTTGATTGCGCTTTGTTTGGGCTATTAATCGCATCGTGATCATTTCCAAATCAGTAAATTCCTATTGTACACTAAAGACCTCACACGGGATCCGTTGTATTTGAAGTCCAATAAAGTTTAGAACATCGATCACCAAGCACCAATTTATTTCTTCACTGATATTTGCTACTAAAGCTCGATAACGTCGGACGAATCGAAATGATATCGGGAGATAGACTTTAGGTGATTGTTTACTTTCTTGTCTTTTAGGTATGTGCGTAATAAATGCTTTCTTCGTACGGCAGATAGTATTACCGGAATATTACCCGCCTTTAGGTATGAAGGTGGAATAATCACATGGATTTTGTATGTTATAGAACACTCAATTAGAGACTGCTACTAAAAATAGAGCTTAATAAAATTAAATTTAATTAACAATTACAATTACTTTAATTGTAATAATTAATTGTTAATAATAAAAATAATGATAGCATTACTATTTATTATCCAACGGTTTAACCAGTATATCATATAAAAAGCAAAGAATAAGCAACTAGATTAAATAAAGGAAAAACGTAAGAGAAGAAAAATTTACACTAAGTTATTAATTGATTCAAAAATATATTATTATAAAACACATCTGCTTTACGACACATAGATGTTAATTGGAAGCACTGGAGTAGGTTGGTACAACGAAAAGGCAGAAGGATAGCGCGAGGAAATACAGGATATAAGGAAATTAATAGAGGAAAGTAAACAACATAACCATTAACGATTTTCCAAATAAACTTCGCTCCCGCAACATCACGACGATGTTTGAGCGAATTGTAATTTGTACCACGTTCCGGATATGTACCATCAATTTTCATGAACAAATATTTCAAGAAGCGCCGTTGTTACTTTCAACGAATACGATGACTGAAGATAAACATAATGCAGTGACCAGGCAGTAAATGCGTAAGGTATAAAGTTTTAAACAAACACATGCGATTGAATAATTTATATGCACGCAGAGTGTAACCCAACTTTAGAAGCAGAAACACATAATTGCCTAATATGGGGAGCAAAACTCAGCCAAGAAACCTAAGTTTCTCACGGTATTAGTCTTTGTAAGAACACAATCACGTATCGAACGTATAGAACAAGGTTCTTAATTTCTCTCTTGTAAAAACCGAGCGCTTACTAACACATTTAATTTTAGTTCAAAGATCGAATCCCATGTCATAATTGCATGCAGATTATGTTGGAAATGTAGGATACCATACTAAGGTCTAATAGACAGTGTAATGTTATATACAGGAGAAAAATTGGTTTTTCTAAATTAATTAATTAAATTTTGCGGTCATAAAGTACTTAATTAAAAATAATGCAATAATAAAGAAAAACTTCTAAAAAATCTCTAATCTAAATGAAAAAATAGCAACAAATCTCTTTGTTAATTAATTTGTTCCTCTTTACTTTTTTTTTGCCTTTAAATCATGTTTAAATCAATGTTTTTTTTGGGGGTTTTTAGGTTTTTAAATACGGAAAACAAAAAGTTGATTATTGTGTGTTATATGCATTTCATAGTTTTAGTAATTGATCTTACGTTTCCAAGAGCACAGTATTTATTGTAGGGTATTGCAACATTTCAAAAGCAAAGTTGGCTTTTTTGTCATCTTTTTGCCATCGGCCAGCCATGCGCCATTAAAGTTAGTAGAATGTAATTGCAATGTTTGTTTGGCGCAGATTTTTAAGGCCGAGTTGATTATTTTACAGATGTTAATAGTTTAAAAATGTCTGTGCATTAAGCGAGAATACAAATGGAAAAGTATTTACTTCCCTTAATAAAATAATTTAGGAGTTTATAAGCTGATTTGCGACAAGAGCTCAAAAGCTACAAAAGAAATATCTATGAACGGTTCTTTAACTAGATATATTAAGAGAAATTAAGGTTAATTAACACATTTTTAGAGGAATTTAATCCGAATTTTAAAACCTCCAAATAATTGAAAAAGTGTCACACAATGCAAAGAAGCAATCCACTTTCTCCATTATTACGATTATCACAAGTTAAAAAATAAATATATCGATTCAAATTTGTAAAAAAAACTCAAAAAAGAATTTCTAAATATAACAGAGCAGTCACTTAAAAATGTTGTCGTTAATTTACAGTTATAACTAAAATGTTATAATTTTATATCTACCTAGGCACACCTCATTTTAATTTTGTGTAGAAAAATTAATTACTTATGCGTAAAGTATTGATTAAACACTTATATTTGAAAGGTTTAACACCGAAAGAGATCAGAGCTGAGTTAGATGAAGTTCATGGCACATCGTCTCCTGTGTTAGCAACTGTTTACAACTGGGTAAATGAGTTTAAACGTGGACGTACAAAAGCTGTAAAACGTCATTCTGGACGTCCAGTGGAAGTGACTACCCCCGAAATGGTAAAATCCACGACATAGCTTTGAATGATCGACGAATAAAAGTGTGCGAAATAGTTAAGACCAGAGGGGCAAGGTACAGTGCTTTTGTTTTTGCACGAAATATTGGGTGTGAAAAGAATCTCGGCAAGATTGATTGCTCTCAGTGGAGAATAAACGAAATCGTTTGGTTGATCTGAGGCTGCTTTGATGCTTTCCTGATGAATTTCTCCATCGATAGATAAGATATCACGTACAGTGTCTTAAAAATTCAGTTACTGAATTTAGTTATAAGGTAGGTGTATGTGGGACATTAGTGTTTATACCTAGCTGCACTTTCGTTGGATCCCTAATATGTTTTGAAAAGAAAATATATCATTCGTGTTAAACAAATGGTCTCTTGTGCAATACGTAAAAGGAAGTATACAATTAATAAAAGTAAGATCAGTTCCAATCTGTAATTTGCACTCTAAAGCTGGGAATAAATTCGTGCTGAACGTAAAGTTGTGTTGTATTTTCTAAGTGCTTCTTTTTGACCCGCCTTTGTCTTTCGCCAGGTATACAACGCAATTTGTATCAAAATCCTATAAAACCTGTGGATTCACTTACTGCAACTGCATAGGATTCTGAAATGTGAGAGCTTTGGTTCAATTTTCTTTTCACTAGTTCGATTGCGCTTGGAATACGTTATATTAATTTCGTTTTCTATTTATAGTACTTATGTACGATTGATCGTATCTGTTCAAAGAAAGTTTTTTTAAATTTTTATACTTTCTCATTTTCAATTCTTGCCATAATAGCAGTATCGAATACCGTGCTCTCTTAAACCATATCTCGCGAGGTTGGCTAATGTTATTAAAAGTTTCAGTTTATATAGCGGTATAGCATACCATGATCGCGAGCTAAGGATTAGATAAATTCAATTTCACTTCTCTGTACATTGGGAGAATTGTCTCACTACTTGAATTTCTGTTCTTTCTGTTACATAATAGAATCAGTTGTTCTTGGTTGTTGAACAAACGTCCCTAGAACTAGTTCTGGATTACTTTTTACTTTCTATTGTGATCCCAGCAGGACGAACCTAGTTGTGAGATCTCCACCTTCATTAATGTCTGCCAACTAGTATCATTATGATACTGTTTTTATGCGTTTCAAAACTCATGTCTCAAATCATGTATACCTATCTCCTGATACCTTGTACATAAGTGTAATTGTATTTTTTTGTTGTTGTCATGTAACCTCTAATACCTGCTGGAAAATAAATGATATCATTATTTGTAGCGATTTTTGCCGCCCTTCTTGTTCGGTTACATCACCTTTATTTTCTGGAATGCAAAAAGCTTCGTCTGATCTTGTTTCTGATTTTGAACTAGTAGCATATGTAGAATCTTGTTCACGATCCTTGCATCACTATATCACTTCCTATTTTATGTAACCACTTTAATAATACATCGAAGCCGGATTACCAAATTTTAGGGCCTTACTAGTAGATGCCATTATTACATTACTGGTATCTACATTCTAAATAACGTATATTTCAGTAATTGTCAAATAGAACATGCGCAAAGAAATTAAATATGCGTGATAGATGGAGCTATAAGCTAATACATATTCGCATAATTAAAGAAATTACATAATTTCAAATATTCATTGATGTCACTATGATCCCACAACACCAGTTAAAGGTTTAAACGTTTTTAATTTTTTAGTCACTACGTAATTGACTATAATGTCAATTTTTCTGTTTACTTTGCCAATGAGACTCATTTTTGGGTTTTCTCCGAAGAAGCAATAAACTAATTGCGAAAACTCAAGAAACTCTGAAGAATTGAGTGATTGTTTTATTTTTGACCCGTCCCTGTGGACCTAACGAGTATAACCGTACTTCTGTTCAACCCAGCAATATGGTACCTTCATGGATAGAAGTACGGAGGGTAGCCGTTAATATATTCCGAACGTGTATTACTCAACATTTATATTTGCAGACAAGTTTGATCTGTATATACCCACAGCAAGGCATTTGATAAGGAAAGATCGTGATATTCTTCGGTGGCGTATAGCTATGCAGATGGATTTCTTCTTTACACGTCTTCGTTACAAGAAGAACATGTTCTGTGACGACAACGGCCAATATCTTACATATCAGAGAGGTGCTTTAAATTTTATTCGATAAAGTATTTCTTGAAATGTTCGCCAATATATTAAGCTTTTATTACCACTAGATTCCAGAAGATGTCATCGAAATCGATACCATGTTTGATCCATGTTATTTAAGATTCCTTTTTAAATTTCATTATACATTTGATTTACAGTGCCAAACATTACCAATATGATATATGGAATAAAACTATAAAAGAAATTTCTAGTGTGCCACCAAATGCTCCCTTAAAAAGTTACGTGCAAATTTCAAATAATCAGTAACATTCTTTACTAAAACAGCAAAAACACATTTCATTGTTAGCAATACAAAAAAAAATTAAAAAAATTTGAAACTTTAGTGAAATGTGAAAGTTTATGTCTGTCACTTAATTGAAAATATGAAAGGTTTGTCTATGTCTGTCACTTAATTGCTAAAAAACAAAAAGATTATATCTAATTCGACTTCAACAGACTTGAAAAACACAGAAATAAGTAGTGGTCAAGATAAAATCAAACGCCCGGTACATGAAATAACAATAACAATTCACAAACGCTCCTAGTCTTCGTTTGTTGAATATACGCTCATAACGAAACAATTGATAACGATAATCCTTTATAAAAAAATTAGACATTACAGAAGAAATAACGACAATAACATCTCTAATCATAACACGAGTTATCTCTAAACCGATATAAAATCACAATAATCGTAAAACAGAATCTTTGAAACGGGAGTATAATTAAACCATAAACGTTACGAATAAAATACAATAAACGTCGAACTTCGACTGCCCCTGATTTCGAGCCTGAAAAAGGGATCCCTTTGTGCTGGCGTGCGAAAACCTGACACACAATATATACCGAACAAAAAATTGACATAAAACGCCACCGCGACACCAATTTAAACCGGAGATAAAATTTATTCGGACAAAATGAGGGTTGCAGTGTGTCGAAAGTTACCCTGAAATATGTGCGACGTTCATGCATAATGCATCAGCGGCGCCATCTTCTATAATAACCACATTCTTCCGAGTTACGTGTACTGAATTACTCCCTCATGCTTCATTACTTATATTCCATTTTAATAATTAGGTTTTAACTTGCTTCAGTCGGTTAAAGGAAGCTAAAGGGGATGAAATCGAATTATTTGGTCTGCGTAATATCCTTGTATGTGTTCAATCTGTGTTTTGAATTTATTCTGACTAACTTTTCTTATTCACTGCGCCTGCGGTTGGAAAATGAGTATAATGAACCAAAGTTTTCGATTTTCTTAGGGTGTCTCTTGCTCTAAGTTTTCGATTTGATGCAACTATGATCCACGAATTGTGCGCAAATGGATTTTAAGCAAAAAATGTATTTCTTAATATAAATCCAATACTTGGAATATGTCTAAAATACACTGAAATAGCGAGAGTAACAGTATAAAAAGATACATATGTATCTAGGGGAATATATTGTTTTCTAAAACGACCTTCGACGAAATGCATGTTTGATAACCACCGAATTGTCTAATTAATTATTCATTCCATGAAATAAAAGAATGGTATGATAAATAGCAATCTTAAGGAAGACAACTCAATTGTTCCGTATTTTGTAAATTTCTTTATCGATAAATCCCTTTGTAGTTCTACACTCTTAGTCCAGCGATATTTCAATTATTTTAAACTATCCAAACAATAGAATTTGGCTTGTTTTT
Source organism: Oryctes borbonicus (assembly GCA_902654985.2). Taxonomy (NCBI): domain Eukaryota; kingdom Metazoa; phylum Arthropoda; class Insecta; order Coleoptera; family Scarabaeidae; genus Oryctes; species Oryctes borbonicus. The sequence continues at coordinate 5,075,223 of LR736867.1, read as the reverse complement.
GGAATGACCTCCTCACTTGACGTGAACCGCTTTTCCCTAAGCAATTTTTTAAAGTCGAATGGGGACATTAAATTACCATAGCGCTGTTTCGTCATCGTTCTTCCCTCTGCCAAATAATCAATTAAGATTATAACGTCTTAACATTTCCGGCTGGTGGTATCGATTTCGCTTTCTTCGTTGCACGTTCGCCGGGAAAAACCCTTTCCCCGACTAACTTTTGGTATTTGGCGTGTTTCATTTACAGTCACATAACGGCGCCATACCATGATCTTTACTGATCACATCATCCGTAGTCATCTTAATGGGACGTTCGGCCACGTTTGCATTCATTAAACCAATATGTGACGGTAGTCATCGAACTTTCCATAAAAAAATGGAACCACCTTTTTCCGTTTCCACAAATGAATAAACTTGCTCACTTTCAACAATTCTCAAAACAACACTACTTGATGAATCTCTGCGAGATTTTGACATACGTCGATTAAACAATAGTACTCAGAGTCTTTAACGCAGATTTTGATACAAAGTGCAATTTGTCTTCAAACACGGATACTTTTCGGGAGGTAAGAATTAAGAATTGTGTAGTTTACGAGCATTGGATTCTTCGAAATAACGCGTTTTAATAATTTTTCACGTAAGCGACGGTTATAGTTAATGTTTGTAAAGAGGGTCTGCAGTAGTTAGCTGATTGAGAGCTATACTCGCAACATTGAATAATATCATACTCTTTGATAGAATTTATTATTCCTTTCATTATCTAGTGACGGCCAGATTAAAGGGTATAACGATATCTTAATCGGCTGTATTAGCAACGGGGCAAGGGATAATTGTAATTCGCTCATTACTCACGCGGCTGCCACTACTGTCAGTTACTCGTAGTTCACGTTCGAGATTTGACGTATTTACTTTTACTTTGTATCGATTTTTCCTTTCGAATTACACAATTTATAGGTTTCGGGATGATACTGCCGTTAATATTGTAGAGCTACGATTGTTGGTTACGTAATACACTTTCCACCGAGAACACTATCAAATATATCAAATTTGGGTTTTGCCCATTTCAATTAGAAGTTTGTTTCCAATCAATTTCATAAATATATTGAGTTGACTGAATTTTTTGAATAAACTTTAATTATTTCATTTATAAACAATTCGATTTTTAAGTTTTAGTTCCAAATTTAATTCTTACCAACAACCAAAAACTATTCTCACTAAAGATTCGTGCACACCTAATTCTTTGGTTAAATACTTTTTATTAAAAAAATCCCTATTACACTTTAAGTATTTATTGCTTCAATTCAAAAATAGTAGAAGTAAAGGTGATACAACAGTAAGAAGTTAACAATAATATGTGCAATTCCAGGACGAGGTCCAATAACAGAAGAAGCTATGTAGCTATTCTCTCTAATCCTGTATCGTTAGTGTGACAATTCTAACTTGCTTAAAATATCTACAATTGATTAATACTATGTGTGCCCTGAACCCATGAAAATAAAGAGAACAATAAACAGGTTGAGAATCGGCCCTATAGTCGCACCTACCTTGATCAGATATATTCGGAGTGGAAGAGGAGATATTCGTTACCTACTCAAATATGTATTATGTGTAGAGACGACCAAGGTACGGAAAATTATTACTTTTTTTACAGCGACTAGACAGACTCGTCTTTATTCATCTCACGAGAATGGGTTCGTGTTTTTTACCGGTTTCCTCGATAGTCGACAAAACACGAGTCTGTCTAGTCGCTGCAAAATTCGCCTACCTTGCTCATCTTCACGCCTGTTAACTGTTAGTTAGTTACAGTTACCTAGCAAAAAAGGCAATACGTCCAAATTAAAACGGGAACTGTAACCAACTAACTGACGGCCTAAACGAATATCTCCTGTACCGTTCTGAATATATCCGATCATAGTAGGTGCGACCATAGGACCGACTCTCGATATGTATGTATGCTGTTCTTATGTAATATATACAGAATCTAGTTACACCCTTTTTCTACATGCGGAAAAGCAAAAAAAATATGTCCAATTCATTATCGAGAGAGAAGCATATACCGTAATTTAGCTTTGAATTGTTTAATATTAGTGCATTCTCTTAACTGCGGTGAAAGACTGTTATATTTGGTATATGTACAAAAAGAAAATGATCTTTCAAAGAGAGCTTTTCTGGGCGGGTCGGGATATCAAAGCTCGGTACGTACATTGTTGTAATATTATGGATGTCTCTTTTAACTGTTATTTTGCTATATAAATATGGAGGATTTTTGGTTGTTAATATTTTGTGGTGCAAAGTAAGCATTTGCAGTTCATATTCAACTACCCAATTTTTAAGGGCCAGAATACACAAACAGCTTGAAGCGGCCGGTACCGCCAGCAGCGAGCTACTCATTGCGACAGCTTCAAGCTGCCTATTTTGTAGCATTTCTGCTTGCCACCAAAAGCTGTTAATAAAATATTTTGAAAAAATCTTAATGTGATATGCAGTGTGTAAATAAACAAGTAACGCGACAAAAAGCGACAAGAGCAATATTACGTACATAAATAGAATTGTTGGGTACAGAGTAAGAATTATTAACATGCAATTTATGTTTAGATTAGAAAGTTCGTGTGCCATCATGACATTGAATTGGAGGTCTCAATATGCAAAGAAAATAAAATAAGCAACGCAGACCGTTATTAGTTATTATTATTAGCTTTCTACGGATAGATATATGAATGTAATTTATGGAAAAAATTTTTATATCGATAAGCGCACTTCGCATATACATACGCCGAAAAAGGCGATCTTCTCAATTTAGATTCTACTGTATACGAGGATATTTATTTTTAATGTGTCTAAGCTCCGCCCATCTTTACTTCGTTTAGATCCCCAAAAAAATGCTCATAAATTAAAGATATATGTAAATACAATTACTATCTGACACAAATTTTTTACATCTGCGATTTCGTCACACAATAAATCGGAATTTTTAATTAAACTTGAAATTTCTATTCTGCAAACAGTTAACGTAGAATCTAAAATTTTATTTCACATTGAATTTAAAGTTCCTTTAAAAATTTTATATAATTGGATAATTTAATCCAAATTAACTCAAAATCGATTATTTTTCTAAATGCACCACGAAATTCGGATTTCTCGCTGCTATCATGATCTCTAAGAGCCAATTCAAAAGCACGACCAAATTTAATATAACGTTCTAATATGTCGGCTGGTCGGAAACAACCGGAACGCTGAGGTTGAATGCTACACTGGGAAAATGCAACATGCATCTCTTTTTTTTTATTTAGGTGTGAGAGATTAACAGGAAAAAGAATTATTTGAGCTAATGATTGATTGCATTTGAGTTTTTACTAGTTACTAAAAGGCAGAGTTACTTATTCATTGAATTTGAGAATTATAATTGCCATATTACTGCTAATGTTATTTTTTGGTATTTCGGGGGCCACTAGTAATACGAAACAAATGACAATATAGTCGCAATATCGAGTCGTCTATTTCCACATAGTAGAATAATCTTTTCCTAACATTCTCGAAAATATGTTGTTGATAAGGAGAACAATTATTGATATAATAATATCTAATAATAATAATAATAATATAATATGATATAATAATTGAGCTCTATCAATCGCTAACACGATCACATGATTCCTCGTATTTATTTTGGCGGATAGATGGTGCAATTTTTCGCACCAGTTTTTATGTAGAGACAAGTAATTCTGTTTATAATAACCTTAAACATGAGCAGTAGTAATAACAAGTGACTTTAATGGACTTCTGGAAGAGAAAATTAAAATAAAATTTAGGCAGATCCTTTTACTTTAACTAAAATTAGAAGAAAGGCGTCGGTCGTACCATTGCCGTAGAAATCAGCGCCGCGATTTCATCCAATATTTCATTCCAATCTATTGTACGTTGTAAGTATGAGGTATATGATTAATTTCACAATATTGACCACGTAATAAATAGGAAGCCGTGGGAGGTGGAAACTGTAAAATGATATATCGGGATGGCCGCGCCGCTTTGAGGCCTTATCGACATACCAATCCTGTTACGTAGGCAAACATTTTATCATTAAATCTGATTAATAATACTTAAGATTTAAATTGCGACCACATGGCTGCATTAAAGTACAGTAGCAATCACATCAGTCGGTGTTCAAAGAACATTTTCGACATACCTACTAACGTCATATATTTACGGCTGAAAATCTTGAAAAATATTTAATTGTCAATTGGTATATGTTATATCTGGTGATGAAAATGGACGGTCCTTTTGTAACGTAGAAGTTAATTTTATTAATTATGTTGTATTATTAATATGCACTGACTAGATATTATTTTAGCGTATTGTCTTGGCTATAACTCTCCTTTGATATTCCTCAATAATTTGAAAGTTAAGCGGCATATTTTGTAATTTTCTGAAAAAAAAAAAAATGAAATTTAGCAGCTAAGAAAGTCACGTGATTTGTTGTGTGCATATAATTGGTTATCATTTTTTAGCACAAACAAACGGCGCAGTTAAAAATTATTCATTTAGCTTGTAGTTTGAAATTAACGTAAAAACAATTATTCGATCGGTTTTGGGGACACCTGCATATACACATGTACAGGTTATATGTTCGCCCTTCAATGCATGTTAATTCTAGCTGATAATCGATGTGATTCCTGGCTTGTCAAGGACAGGCCATTCCAAATAGGTTGACTACCTAGCCGCCACCCACGTGTTCTGGTCGCACAACTAATTACCCAAAAGCAAAGCCACTATCAAACGACCACATATCTAATATGACAAATTATTAACTATTGACTCTAACAATATGGTTAATTAACTATCGTTGGAATGAATATCGCTTGAATGAATCTATTTATTAGCTAGACGGAAATATATGTTTTCTATTCAATAGCAATATGTTGTTTATTAAAAAGTGATATATCGTTAACAACGCATCAAAAAGAAATAATAAGTTTCTTGGTTGTGCTTAATTAGTAATGTTTTCAAATTCCTTTGTTGTTGCACAGTTAGTACAGTGCAATAATAATCTATCGAATACCAATACTTGTAATTTTCGTTAATTAACGGGATTCTTTAAACGGAGAATTGCTGTACTTGGAAAAATTAGAGTATGCGTAAGAAAACCAGCAAGCAGGATTACTCCGGATTAGCTACAGATTTGCCAGAACCAGAAGAGCATTTGGCGCCTAGTATGATATTGTAGGTAGACTAATTTTTATACCAGCTGTGTATTGCATAATTAGATCATTAGTGTTATCTCCCATCGTCGAGGCGATCGAAGAGATCTATGATACCTTGTTACATGCGATGTTACTCGTACCGTAGAACTGATGTACTCTCCATATCTTTCCATATCTACGGTGTACACCGAATATGCACGATTACTTTCATAGCCTCTATAAGCTCCTGGTCTATCGGCAATCAAACATGTCTGAAGTATCATGGGTCGAAAACAGGTTTATTCGACAGACGTTGGTTGCCATAACATAAGACCTAAGTCGGAGGAAGCTGATAATCGTAGGTGCACATATATCTAGACTCTCCAAATTCGTGCTGGCGGTGGTCCTGTACATTATTAGCTATAATCAAGAAAACAAACAATTTATTTCTTTGAAATTTTACTGATATGCACTGGAGGTGGGCATTTTCTGGTGGCCTGTCACTTTTTCTTGGTCTATTATCTGCTCGTCAAGTCTGTTCGGCCTGATAAGTTCGTTTTGTCTGACAAGAAGATGGTCAAATACGTTTGATTCTACTTGAAAGAATGCAAAAAAACGTCATTTATACTGTACATGTTCAGTATTAACAAAGTAATATTAATGATGATTTACACTACCCGACAAAAACATAGACGCGGTATCGTTTCTATTTACGAAACAAAGTTTATAGACATTATTTAAAATGTTAATGAGGGATATTAATACTTGTTATGTCAATAGTCCATTTATAGATATTTCTGGGGATTTATTGCTTTATGAGGGGTAATTGAGATTTTCCCAGATCAAAATAGGAATTTTAAATGCGACAAAAATTTATACCCTGGGCATTTATTACATTAATATAAGCAAAAATGTTTTAATTTGATACTTCTCTTTATATGCAGTGGTTGTGCTGGTAAAGTGTACACATTTCACCACGAGAAATTATATTTTATAAGTGTTTGCAATATGGGTAGAAGAAAACAATTATTCTTGATAGTAAGGGGTAAAGTTCTAGCCTGGCACCAGGATGGTGTTAGTAAGAAGGAAATTGCTCGTCGGTTACGAAGAAGCGATCATTGCGTTAGAAATTCAAAAAAAAAATAAAAATCCAGAAAATTACAGCAAACCAAAAGTCCAGGGGCTACCGAAAGCTGTAAGTGAGTGGGATAAACGCATGATATTGCAGTGTACATCCAATTCTTCTGCGTCGGCGAGAGTTATTGCAGAACAGGCGGGGGTACAAACGCACGTGCGTAATGTTCAAATGATTTTAAAGGCGTCACCGGTAATATCACGGAAGAAAATGTTGAGAAAACCGCCACTTTCGGCGAAACACAAAGAAGCGAGGTTGAGATTTGCTGAAGAACACATATCCTGAAAGAAACAATGGGAAAAAGTTATATTTTCCGATAAGAAACGTTTTAATTTGGACGGACCGAATGGGTACTCGCATCATTATCATGATCTGAGAAAGGAACCAAAACTGAAAATAACCAGACAATTAGGGGATGGATCTGTGATGATATGGGCAGCGATTGGATTTCGCGATAAAAGTGGGATAGTGTTTTGCACAAACAAAATGACATCTGTGACGTATAAAGACTTATTGCGTGACAATCTTCTACGTTTTGGAAACCAATGGGCTGGACGCAATTTGGTTTTTCAGCAAGATAACGCGCCAATTCATAAAGCAAAAACCATTACTGAATGGTTTAAAGAGAAAAAAAAGATTAAAACTTTACAGTGGCCGGCACGGTCACCAGACTTACATTACATTATTGAAAACATGTGGGCTGAATTGGCACGTCGCGTTTGTGGCGGAGGCCGTCAATATTTCACGGTATAGGAACTGAAAACTTCAATAGTGACTGAATGGCAGAATATACCTCAAAATTATGTATTAAATTTATATAAATCTATTAATAACCGACTATTGAAAGTGATTAAGAACAATAGAGGATCTACGCATTACTCATTTGTTGATTTTCGTTTTACATTTGCAACAGAGCGTCTAAATTTTTGTCGCAGAAATTGTTTAAACATTGGAGTAATAATTTATTATTTAGTTCATATATTACTGGAGGAGATATTTTTATGTTATGGTGAAAGCACCATTGATCCATCGATATAAACAAAAACTATAACTGATGCATCCATACCAAATCCAACTATCAACTATAAACGTGTTGGTCGATAACTGAGGCTAGCTCTATCTCCATCTAATCCACCGGTGTTAGCGTGCAGTGTAAGCTGTTACTACTGCTAAATTTGAAAACATTACAATATTATTCCGTCAACTTTTACGACTAGTAGCAGTATTGATACTATCACCTTTTGTAGGCAACTAATACTAGCGAATAATGAAACAGAGAAAATGGCTTAAATATGAAACATTTATTGTTCTAAGTGAGCAAATGAATTATATCTCATCTTTTTTTATATTTCTTTGATAATATGAAGTTCACACCTGTGCCAACTTTGTTTTTTGAGAATATGAAATTTGATTCTTGCCTTCAGCGATTACTCCTATCTTTTTCAATAAATAACTATAACATAACGTTATTAAATTATGTTGAAATTTGAAATTATCCCTCCTTGATACAGATTTCAGTCCACTTTGAGCATTTGATGGTGTGCAGTGGCGTTATTTAAATATGGTGTTCCCGAAAGTTAATCGATAGTACATAAGTAAACGTTCTGTTATTATTATTTACATATTTATTCTTATTAGTAGAGTAGGCAAATTCGGATGCACACCATTAGCACAGCTAACGAATGGACTCTCGCATGCGAAACACTAGTCGGTATTTAGTTCGTTGCCGCCTGAAGCGTACGTAATAGTAGCAGCGAAATACTCTGTGTTCTGTTTTTAATAATGTCGAAGGTATGTACGTAGATTGAGAAAACAGCTATCATTAAAGACAGTGAGTAGGTTCATTAAAGGATTATTCGGATTTGACTTACGACGGCATAAAAATTAAATGTGTAGTGTGTGATATATATCTAACGTGTTGGTCACAAACACATTGTAAACGGCATGTGCAAAGCGCAAACCATAGTAATATTAAAGCCGGTGTTGCCGCAAAATACGAACAATTCTTATTTGATTTATGTATAATGATGATTCAGTGTAATCTGTCGTTTACTTTGTTAAACAACGATTCATTTATTTCATTTTGGAACAAATACGCAAATATTACATTAGCGAGCAGGTCCACGTTACGAAATTATTTATCATCTGTGCGTGTACATTTAGAAAATAAAATTAAGGCTGAACTGAAAAATAATAAAGTGTGCTTGTGTGTGGATGAAATAACTGATTGCAAAAAAAGATCTGTACTTAATGTTATGGTGCGCAAAATGGAACCACATCAATCGTCATCTTCAATTTTATTAGCTTCTAGACGAATAGAAGAATGTACTGCCCAAGTAATTTCAAAAGTGGTGTTGAGCACATTGGAAAAATTTGAAATATCCAGAGATCAAGTATTAATGTTTGTGACAGATGGTGCCGCAACCATGCTTTCTGTAGGGCGGTCTCTTAAGGAGCACTGTTGTAACCTTTTTACATATTACATGTAAAATTCATGCTCTACATTTTGTGGCACAAACAATTCGTAGGTATTATCCACATGTGGATGCGCTAATTGAGAGTACAAAAGCAGTGTTTCTGGAATCCCAAAAACGTATTCGCGAATTTCACAGACTGAGAATGTGGGATTTGATTCTTGGCTTCAGGGATTAAATTATGTTGGAACTTGAAATTACCCCCTTTTTTGCTATAGATTTCAGTCCACTTTGAGCATTTGATAGTGAGCAGTGGTGTTGTTTAGATGTGGCGTTCCTAGAGCTAATCGATTAGGTAAGTAAACGTTCTATTATTATTTTTCATATTTGTATAGATGCATGCTATTCTTATTAGCATGGACCGTGTCGTTAAGGAAACATTAATATCTCTCGGTTTGTAAGCTGAGCTTAATACATGTAGTAACAATTATTTCTCTATTGCTCATATTGGATAGATACGGATAGAGGGATAGGAGATCCGTGCCAAATTTCGTTATATCAATAAGCTTTATTAATGCAGACAAATTTTGAATTAAGTGTTACTGACCAAATACTTCTGTTGATGTATAAATGATGCTAAATTTGACACGTGCGAATTTTAGAAGAAGCATAAGAGGATCTTTAATTCCTTTACATTATAATACAATTTTGTGCTGTGCAGTGCTGTGAATATTTTTTATTTGAAAACTTTTTATCTAAATTAGTCAAGAAAGCAATTATGTGTAATTAATTATCGAAACGTTAAACATGCTTGTTTTTCTTTCCTTCAACTCACTGTTGCAATAAACCAATAAGCGCAATTTTAATTATACTCGGACACAGCCATGAGGATATATTAACTAAACATTCTATTTTGAATATAACTTTAGTAAAATTATTATAGTTTCCTCTTAGAAAAATGATGATGTGCTACCTAAAATTGGGAGAAAGTATTATGTTGTAATTCATAACAAAGTTCTACGCAAAGAACTGGTTTTAAGTTATGTTGCATAATATATATTGTCGAAAAATCAACTTCTGTGAAAATCTGGCAAATGCTAAGATCTATCCCAAAAAATACTTACTGTTTAGATTGCATTTGGAACATCTTATACATAATTGTATATGACTATGTGACTCTGAACATGTTACGTAGTAGATTGTAAGTTTGTGAGTATTAAAAGTGATTATTCCAAGCAAACTGGCACATTGATTTTTGAAGTAACAAAATTGTAGTCTCGTTTAATATTTGTAACAAATCGCGTTGTAAGTAACCATTGTATTACGTTAAGCTAGCGACGTTTCACCATACAAGATGGTGGATGCGCTGGTGACAAAGACGTATATATATTTTTAATTAATTCGCAGCATGGTAGTACCAAACAAAATTGAATATAAGTTGACACCGTAGTAACTACTTTCACCAAAATATCTTTTCGTACGAACGTTGACCTGATTTGAAGGCAACTGACACAGCTTATCCATCGTACAGCCTTGTTTGAGCAATCTTTTTCATTCCAAATTGCTAGTGTGTGGAATTCCGTACCAAAAGTAACGCTCTTGCTCACTCGGAAACTCGTAAATCGGTTCTGGTGAATTTTAGATTTTAAAAAATATGGAAAATTAATGTTAATTAATTTAAGCAAATTTGTAAGTTGTTTACAAATAAAATAATTCTTTTTACAAATAGCTTCGGAAAATAAAATCAAACAAAATTTGGAAATCAAGCTCGAATATAATGTTATATACAAACGATATCCAAATTATAAACGATTTTTAGTAATCAAAATGATCAAAATTCGGTAATCAACCTATATGCAATAAATATAACAAACGGAAAATGCGGCAAAGTATAGATTGAGAATTGAGCAGTAAGTAAACTTACGGTTTTTATCGCGAATTAAATGAAAATAAAATTTATATTCGTAAAAATGATTCAAAGAATGAATACGTCGTAAAAATGAGTCAAAGAAGGAATAAAATATTATCTTAATAATAAATTGTCCCTTTCTTTCAGTAAAAGTTCTTTGAATCTGTAACGATCAGTGGTTCGTAATAATGTATAGGCATTATCTGATCTCTATCGATTGCTAAGGCATTTTTTTTTGCAGATTCTTTGTTTTCTTTCTCAATACTGTATAGCCGTACACACAGAATTAGTGTTAAGTAAGTTTAGGCAATTGTCTCTTTTCACATTGTATTCAATTCTTTTTATTCCAAGGTGTGTATGAATGGCAAGCACTTGATGCACATTGCATTTTTGAAATATTCTTATTGCTGTAAACACGTTACCAACGGGACATCAGACACACAAATTTTTCTACATAGGGATGGAGGCGTTCATTAAGGTCCTGTTGCATCGTTTGCTGTATTTCGATAACCATTTAAAAATCCTAACGCCTATCCATCCAGAACTTTTATGAATATTTAATAAGAAATAATTAACGAGAAACGTAGAAGCCGCCGTTTTTCAAAAACCGATTTTATCCTTCGAAACCGTCTCTCATCCGAAACGGAAACCGGTATTTTACATAGTCCTACAAGGTCTGCAAACTACCCAAGCTTCATTAAATTCTGTGACAATAATTTAGAATAATAAGATCGTCGATTAAAATTTTGCGCGAAATTTTTAAGAAAATATTGTGTTTTCTGATGAAGCTACCTTTTTGCCTAAGAGGTATAAAAATTGTTGTAACTGACGATATTGATCCTAAGAGAATTCTGACTCGATTCCAAAATCACACAAGAAAAGTCATCCAGGAGGAATTGTTTTATTACCGCAGCTTTGCACTCACTAGATTTGACGGTATATCGTAATAGTCTATATAGATAATGCCCCAATTCCTATTTAACTAGCTAATTTATGGTGCCAATGTATACTTCCTTAATAACGACATTAACATTAGCTTCCGAGAGCGGTTTTATTAAATAAACAACCCGGTCCTTCTATACGGTCATTATTTACAGTTTAACTGCAACGTATACCGATTCAAAGTAACACGGTAAGATATTGACGCGTTTGAAAGCTGTTACAGTGGTTCATCGCTAGCCGTTTGCTCTCGTATAACTGACAGAGTCGAAAGTTCCACTGGCTCAACGGAAAACCAACATCACACCCAAAAAAGCATTCAATATGGCGTCGATTGATCGGAACACTCCTATCATTTTTATGAGCATTTTGACGCGTAAATAGAGCGCCACCTATTTTGTTATGGCGAGTTATCTTCGCATTATTTTTTATATCCATGAGGAGAGATTGTTTTGATTGTTTTCTCGTTAGGGTGTTACGGTAGATTAGATAAAAAAATAATATTGCAGGAACTATCTATTATACGGCTGTGGATTGTAATAAGCATATGATCAATTATTTCAGTTAGACGATGCTTGCGGAGTTAGATTATGTTGTGCATTGATGATTGATGTCTATAGTTAAACCATATTTGCGTAATATATGATGAATTAGTTCTGTGAAACCAAGCACATAATGCTATTATTAATGGCGAAGTTATTCCAACTTACGTCTACTACAGTGAATATATTAATAAAAATAGAATTTAGTTGCCAGACCGCAACAACAAATATTTCTCTTAGTATGTACATATTCAATTGGCCACAAATTTATTATTCGATTTAATATACGAGGGATGTTTCCAAAGTTCTGGGAATTGTGCTCTAATTAAATTATGCAGAACTTATAGGCTATTGTTGGTATAAAGGCGTGAAAGAGAACAGGCGAATGATTATTCGTCAAATCAGTGTACGCTTAGGAGCAGGTACATGATTGTTTACACGTAAGCAAGGTTTTAGCCCGCTGGGTGCCAAGACTGTTGGGACTGGAACGGAAACTCAATAGGTCTGATACTTGCCGTCAACTTCGAAAGCTGTTACCACGTTATGGTGATGAATTTTGGCAACGGATAATAACTACTGACGAAACGTGGATTCCTTATTTCAATCCTAAGACCAAAAGTCAATTCAAAGAACGACGTAAACCGGAAAAGGGCCTCCACTTAAGGCGCGTGCAGTTCCGTCTGTTGGAAAGGCAATGCTTACTGTATTCTGGGATTGCGAAGAGATTATTTTTATGGATTATCTGCCGAAAGATACTACAATTAACGTAGAATATTATTCAAATTTATTATCCGAACCACTGCGGCAGACACTTGCCAGAAAATGGCCTGGAAACTTGCATAAGCGTTCGTTATTGCAACAGGATAATGCAAGACCCCATACCGCAAGAAAGAGAAAGGATGTTTTGAACGATTTACGATGGGGATTGCTTCCGCATCCACTTTACTCACCAGATCTAGCACCCAGTGATTTTCATCTGTTCCCAGTTTTGAAAAAACCTTTACGGCGTGTTCGATTTGAGTGATTAGCTGACGTAAAACGTGTGGCTAATGTCGTCAAAGTAGTGCAGTAGACATGTAGCGTTAAGAAAGTGCAAAGAAAATGTGAATTGTAAGGTATGTAGAGAACTCTAGAGAAGCTTTAGAGATACTGAGGAATACTCACTTTCCAGCCTGCATCGTATCCACCAGCAAAGACTATCACCTAGAATCACTAGAAACGAACTCAAGTCGTCCATCAAAGGACGTACGAAGTCTAGCAAGTAAAATCTTTACAACAAATAGGATAAGATGGGCTTTAATGACGGCATCATTAGTGTGCCGCAGGCTACCAGGTAAGAATTGGGATCTTAAGCCTCGAATGATCTTTGGGTCATACACGGCAATAATTAGACCCATAATCACCGACGCCCCTTTGGTTTGGTGACCAAGGATAACTCAGAAGACTGTGCAACAGCAGCTTCAACAAATTCAGAGGCTTGCTTGTCTCAACATCAGAGGTGTGATACGTACGTGTCCCACAGCAGCCCTGAAAATCCTGCTGGGACTATCGCCGCTTCACGTCCACATTCAGAAGCAGGCTATATTGAGTGCCCTCACGCTAAGCAGAATGAAAGGATTGCAGCCAGGGGATCTTATGGTAAAGGGCATCTCAGGATCCTTGAAGATCCCAACATAAATTACCTGATGCATATTGCAAGAGACAAGATCTCTATGCAATACAATTTTGATCAGCCTTATAAGGTGATTACTGAAAGCAGGGAATGTGCATCCGGGCAGCCTCAAAGTAAACCTCGTACTGGGGCAATGTTCCAGGGCAAACAGGCGAAAGCATTTATATCAGGCTCGCCTAAGACAGCAAAAGTAGTGCTATCATTCAGCAAAAGGGACCTTAGGTTACTGGCGGGATTTCTGACAGGTCATGCAGTCCTAAAATATCACCTATTCAATCTAGGAAAACGTAAATGTACATTGTATGTTAGAGGGAAAGTTTGTTGAAAACGCACTAGTTGTGGAGGGTTCTGTGGCGCACACATTCATCGGTGGAGGAAATGCCTTGCAAACATTTTTAGACCATCAATAGAAGATGAAATAACATCGACAATGTCTTTAGTAAAAATATTAAATATTAGCGGTCCCATATTAGAGCCCCAAGCAACTTTCCAAGTTACAGTGTCCAGTTGGTTCCGAAACCATATTTAAGTGTCTAATAAAACTGATCTGTCACATTTTTACCGTCGAGCAGCTTCTCCAGTTTTCCCACTGCGTAGTGAGTTAGGAATAAGAACCAAGAACCACCTTTAGGTAGTTCGCGTAGTGTGCTCAGCGTGAGCTGGAAAAACAAAAATACCGGAGTTCGGGAACCATCTCTAAGTGGCAGATAAGACTAACCTGACACAACTTGTTACGCGGTGGGTGAACTTCTCCCGTTCACCCACCGCGTAATGACTTGGCACTGCGATTTTCTCGGAATGTACATACCGGAGTTAGCTACGGTCGAGTTGGCTCGGGAACCACCTTTAAGTGATCTGCCACACTTTTGCCGTCGAGCAGCTTCTTTAGTTCGCCCGCTTCGCGTAGTGAGCTGGGAATACGACTTTTTCGGAAGGCGCATATTGGAGTTAACTATGGTCGAATTGTAATTTCTGGATCTATAGCCATTAAAAAACACAAATGGTAACATCGTAACAGCTTTACCTCCCTAGCAACCATGTGCAACTGAATATTAAAATGTAAATCTGTTTTGAAATAATAAAATCACTATCGTAAATACGTTTTCCAATAATACTGCAATATAAAAACAAAATAAGACTTCGCCGGAACAGTATTGCATGTACGGATTGATTCAGAAGGCAGGGAAAGCGCTTCGAAAATATGCTCAGAAGATAAAAATAAGAAATAAATAGCAGATACTTTACAAAAAATGGTAATTTGCTAATTTCCTTCGCTTCAATTTCAAGGTCAAGCACAATGTTTAGTACAAGGAACAAATAAATAATAATTTGAAAGGGTATCTTTGGAAAAGGTCTACTGCATCACATTTTGGTGCTGTAACCACTAATCGCCGTTTAACGTAGTACATTGAATTAAACTAAATAGTGATTGTTTACCCTAGCAATTTATAAATCAGCCTAATCGAAGCCGACCGTGATATTTTCGAAAATATTCGTTAAATTGATTTATTTAGGAAAGAATATCGTTCGTTGGTATTGTGTGAAGGCCTGGCGGGATGTGTAAGCTTTTTCAAGATTGTCATGACCTCAAGAGCCTTCGTGTGTGTAAATTGTTCCATGGCATTGCTACTACCGCGGTAAAGGATGATCGTAGTTAATTATTCCGAACTGCGATTGGTGACTTAGGAGTGTACCGGAACCTCTAAAAGAAATTGACCGAACACGCCTATTCCTCTAGAAATGTTTTATTTATTTATGGAACTATACACAGACACAGCAAGATAAAATATACAGGGTAGGTTGATTTCCCAAAGTTGTATTTTTTTAAATGAAACGTGCTATATATTATTGTATTCTTGGAAACTCCGTTAAATTCGAAAGCAAAATAAGGTACTAGTGCTCCAAAACTAAGCACTTTACAAGTTAGTAGGTTTCTTTGAAAACGTCGACATTTACGGAAGTCGTTATTTCCTCGGAAGTGCGCATTAGACTGATGTGGTTTTTAGTATCTCGATTAGCCATAGGGCGACCTAACTCATGATTCTGAATTGCTAATGAGATGCGAGAGATACTGCATTAAATCGGTATGATGTATTTTTGTTAAAAAGATATTTTTCTAAAAGTACAGCCTACAGTTTCGAGTTTTTGTAAAAATTCTATTCAAAAAGTCATTAATATGTAATAGTCTACAATCGGCAATTTTTTCGTTATAACAATTTTTGAAAACGAAGTTCTATCAAGATTTACTTTATCAGTGTACCATGGTAGAAACATTTTGTAATAGGTGTACTCATAACAAGATTATATAGTATTTTCTTCGAACTGAGAACTGTTTAGAAGTAAAAGGTAGAGCATTTGAATATATCTTAAAATATCTTTTATGTTCTGTTTGTCGGGTAATTCTTAATTTTGAACTAGTAAATTGCTATGACCCGATTAGCTAGTCTATTATTTTGTTATAACTAACGAAATTCTAAGAGATTTCACTATAATACAATAATTTTACAGGATTAGATGTCATCGTTTTCAATGTTCGTTCCAATGATTTGCTAGGTTGTGTATATAGTTCATTTAAACATTGATAATAGTTCAGTTTTAAAAGTCCCTATACCAAGAAAATTGTTGATTTCATTCCACTGACACGTCAGTAATCTTTTTGTTGAAAAGATATTGTCTAGAACTTTGTCAAAAAGCTGAAATAATATACAAGGTACCCTATTGGAAAGAACGGCTTTTTAACAAAAACATGACATACCAACTTAACGCAATATTACATGCATCTCATTAGCAATAGAAACGTATAAGCGTGTGTGAATTAGGGCCTATTATCCTTAACCTAGGTACCAAAGACCATATCTGTCTAATGCGCACTTCCGGAGAAAAAACTATTTCTGTAAATGTCGACAAAAAGGTTTTAATAACTCCGAAACCTTTAATGTGTCTCATTACATTTTGTCATAAAATTTAGCGGTGTAGTTGGTTTTCGCCTCTGGCCTGGTTCACATGCTGAGTTACCATGATCAACTGCTTCCCGCTCAGTTAGTTTCGCCTCTGACGTGGTTCACACGTTGAGTTACCGTGCTAACTGTTGCCATCACTCTCCTGAAGAAGCCCCCCACGATTGTGGACGAAACGTCGAGTTTTATTTTAACCAACGGTTCAAACCCGGAACACGTTTAGTTTCAACTGACTCTGGCCGTGGAAGCCTACGTTTTTAAATTTAGTGGTGTTGCAAAAATGCAATAATTTACATACTAAAGAAGCTATTTCAATAAATTGTATCCGTTGACTTCATTCTGTAAAAGCGACAAAAAAACTGTGATACTAAGTAATAAATTTATAAGTTTATACTCTTATCAAATTGAAACCTGTTTATTAGTTTAATAAAGACCCGTTTATTAATTTACTTTTCGAGAAGTGAAACAAAGTAGGGATTTTTCGTGACATTAATAAATATATTCTTTGTTTCAATAAATCCGTTTATTATATATATTATATACTAATTTTGTTTAAAGAAACGGTTATATTAACGCATTTTTTTGTTGTGTTTACGTACTTTTTTCGTTCATGTAGCAGTAATTTCTATTTATAAAGTACAACGTAATCCTAAGTTACGCTTAGAGTGAGACTTCATTAGAAGAACGAAAAACCGTTTTGCATAATTTTTATTCATAAAACCACAATCCTCCGTGCCCGCGGAGATGATTCACCCTGCATATGCTCGATTAAAAATGTAATAAAGCTAGTTTGATACATTATGAAACAGAAAACTATCGTGACTGTGTCACTGTACACAATTACTACGAGATCCGGTTAAAGTCAGTCTCGGAACTTCAAATTTTCAATTAAGCCGGTGTAATCGGGGCATGTGGAACATGTGTTTTCTGAAGCGCTACTGTGTGTAAGAAGAAAGGAGAAATGGAGACGGGGAGACAAAGAGAGTAGCGCTATGCCGATCACAAGAGACCAGAGGCGCAACTTTCGGTGTGAGATTTTGAAAGGGTCATCGTAGCGTTTTATGTAAATTAAACGAATTTAGCAATTTCACTGTACTAAACAAACAGATTTATTACATGTATGGTAGACAGTATTTAGCATAAGCTACTACGAATGCACAGTAGCTTATATTTATGTGCGAATAACGTATAATAATACGTAATATGGGCTCAAATTCCCTTCGAATTATGGTTTTCGAAATGAAATATTACGAATTTACGTACTGCCGGTATTTTAGAAGCTAACATTTGTTGTGTACCTATATCTTTTGTTCAACAAATTAGAGAACACATTTATAATACTGAAAACACATAGGAAACAAAAACAAAAATAAAAAAAGATTCAAACAAATATGAAGAATATCCTTTAATTCAGCCTTCCTTTAAACAGCCAGCAAAGCTCACATCACTAATAAGCATTTAATATCAAATTATCTAATAGCGGCTTTTTACTGCTTGAATAAAGCTTGAGATATTTTCTAAATAAAATATTAAATTAGAAGATAATCACCTATTTTTTTATCTATATATGATTTTGAATTACAGTAAAGTATTCTGTGTGTTACTGTTTTTATTCAAATTCTGCTATAACATCCTTTTTCTTCCTTTTTTAGCTAATATCCTAAGTCCTTTTGCTGTAAATCCCTTCTAATTGTTTAACTTCTTGAGGTTATTTTTGTTTATTTCCTTCGAAATGCTTCTTGATTACTTCTCTCTGTTCTCAGACAGATTTCTCCTATCTGTTCTTTTTGTTTACTCGTCACAGGAATGCTAATCCGGCGATTTGATATTTTTTGTGGTATGCCCAACGATGATCATTTCTGATGCTATAGATAACTATAATGAATTTTGACTACTGAATTGATTTCATATAATTTATGTTGTGTATGAATTTTTTGATTTTTTTTTGCAAGAATATTGAAAATAATTCGTGAATTTGATTATCTCCCATAAAGTAGTATTAATGGAATGTCTTAATTTTTTTAACAAAGAATTAATAATATAAATTATCAAGGGAATAATAACTATAATCCAAATTCTGTAAATAATAAATGAAATTTTGATAAATATTCTAATTAAAATAATGAAAATTAATGAAATAAGGTGTCACCTCTATGTGCCATTATAATACATTGTATTATATTGCATATATTGTGTTGTTGGAGCGTTCATATCTTGAGAAATACTACAATTTTCAAGAGACATTATATTACTGCTTTGTTAAGATATATCAAACATATCTCAATATTTAGCAAGCAATCGATTAAATTACAGTATAGTAGTAGGCATTCGATTTAAACTATTCTATTTAATTATTTAAATTAATCAACAATTTAGAGTTGATCCTGTTTCTGCAATTTTTAACATACATCATTGTATTGCAATGAGATGTTTTTAAATTGTGGGATCTACTTACCTTGTTTACAAATTGAAAAATGATTCAGAGATAAATTAAATAATTTATATGTGCGCGAATTACAATTCTATTGTAGGTCAAATTTTAAATTATTTTTCTTATGGCTAAGCATGCAGAAACGAGTTGCATTTCATGAAGTTAGCAGACTCGTCACATCAGAAAATGCCTAGAAACAATAACCAAAAAATAATGCTAAGA
>LR736867.1:5019897-5055818 GCA_902654985.2 Oryctes borbonicus | reverse complement strand
TTAATACCATGAGGAAGCTAAGCTATCTTAGCATTATTTTTTGGTTAGCAGACTCGTGTTTATTTGTCTCATGAGAATGGGTTGTGTTGTCTACTAGTTTCCCCGACAGTCGACAAAACACGAGTCTGTCTAGTCTTTGCTAATTTCATGAAGCGCACGGAAAGCGTACCCGTTTCTGCAGGCATACCTATGAATCAAATCTTGTATGCCACACCTATCCCCTTTGAAATTCGACTATAACGTGAACAATTGGTTCATTTTCTGAGGGTGCCAATTAATATGAGTATGGTGATACATTGTGTAAGATCTAATCCTAATCCTAAATCCTAATCTAATCCTTCAAAATTGAAGCGTTTCGCTAACACAGGACTATTTCCTAAGTGCGGTGTTAGTGAGAAGGCTTTAGTATACACTACGCGATTCAATTTTTCTATTCGGCATGACATTTTGAGATTTAATAGTTAATTAGTTAGTAAGTGTGTTAATATGTATTACTGAGGGTGTTCGGGTTGAAACCCGTTTATGGGTAACCTTTCTGCTTCTAAAGATACGGCGACGGTTAAATTACAAAGCAATTGAATTCTTTGCCTTAGATTCGGAACCTCGTGTTAGAAAAGCAATTAACTGTATCATTTCATCGGAAATGGCTCCAGCTTTGGTTTCTTAAATGGAATAGCCTGTATATTATAACATTTAGTAGTTAAATACCTTAACCTGTTTTTACTGTATCAAGTTCAAGGAAGTTCACATTGTACACTTATCGGGTATGAGGGTCCATCTGTTGGCAGGAAGCCCGATCCCTAGAGAAAAAATCCTGTTTTGAGCCGAATATCATTGGGGCGTAAAAATAATAAAGTTAATATTAAAATTAATAGCAGTCTAAAATACGTAATAAAAAAAAAAGCAACAGTCTAAAATACGTTCTTTCTAAAAGTTCCTTCTCCGGAAAACATTGCCTATACAAATTTCGAATTTCCTCTATATTTTTATTGCACTAAAAGTACATGTTTAGAGTGTCCACCTCTTTAATATAGGGTACTTGATTCATGCTCTCTCAATATGGCAATGAATGTACCAAAATGATAATCGCCAAACACAAATTCACAACATAAGTTACATGTTAAACTGTGTTTGATACATTGCATCCTGTTTTTCACAGTTATGGTACATTTCAAACAGAAACATTGTTGTGATGGTTCACAAGATTGAGACTTCTAACCAACTTTTAAAAAATGAGGTATTTGTTTTCCAAAATGGAGCATTCAGATGTATCGTAGATTTCGAAAATGTAAATGTTCATTCAGCTGGAATCATTCCCGATGAGTTGGTACAGTCAATTGTTTTTTTGATACGAAATTCTAAATCTGTCCTTGTTGTTAGAAGCAAAAAGGTTACCCATAGAAAGGGTTTTAACTGAATATCCTGTGCAATACTTGCTTACTAGCTACTTAATTTTTAAACCACAGATCAATAATTAATTTAAATGAATTTAAGCGATTTTACAAAATCAGATGTACTTGATGATACTGATAATTCTTGAATTAAAAATCAAATATGACATGAGAATGTTTTTGTACGTACAACGTATGTGCTGAATTTATTTCTAAAAATGCTATCAATAAAATATAAGGTGACTTGTTTAAATGTTTCACCGTTGGCGCCGTAGTGTTAAGTGTGGCAAAGAAAATTTGTCAAATACTAAGTGACGCGCCTTTACATTTTTTTTTCAGAGATAAGCATAAAATGATATGTGACCTTAGACCTTAATTCAATAATCAAATTCAGTCTGGTTATATGAAAAATATATCAGAAAAAGCATTATAGCACAAATTAAATACTATTGTGAAAGAAGCGGAGATGTACATATGTATAGATGTAAAGAAAGTAAAAAATAATGTTCGTTTTTCTTGAGAAAGAGGATTAGGCAGTGGTGGAATAAATAGAAAGATATAAATATTTAGCAACCATAATTAATCAACGAGAGTAGGTCGAGGCAGAAATCAATGGACGAACGTAAGCAACGGGGATAGTAGTTAGCACGATAAACAACTGTTTTTGGGAAAACGAAAGATACCCGAATATATAAAACTAGCATATGCAAGAATCCTCGGCATAACATGAAGACTGGAATCCTGAACACTCTGAAAAAAAGAGCCAATGTAATTTTAGACGAGCAAGTGAAATTATCGTTATTTCTTGTCAGTAGTTTTACCAGCACTTTTCCTTATAACCATTGGCAAGTATAGGCCCGTTTCTTTTTACAACAAAAAACAGCTAGTAATTTAATGGCTTCACTTTTACTTCCAACCGACATTTTATCAGGTTTCCATGATTTCATTGCCGAAAACGACGTACACCGAGTTTTGACGGCAGCTCGTTATTTATCATAGGTTCTAGTCCGCCATCAAGCGAATGGTAGACGGCACTGATCTAAGCTCGAAAATTTCAGAAAATACAGTCTTTCTGCATTGTGATCGATGAACTACGCGATTTAATGTATTAGCATGAAAATCCAGCGCACTCGTTCAGTTTTCATCTCAGTTCCCATATAGTAATACAGTAAAATTCATCAGTCGTGATAGAATGATATACCGCCCTAAGTTTTATGACGTAAATTATCGAGTTATTCGTGAAATTGCTCCATTCTTAGATCTTTAATTGACCGGACAGAATGTGACTAGCATTGAAGAAGATTTTACTACTCAATTCTCGAATAGCTATGATTGCAGCAATCGCAGTAAAACGGTGTGCAAAATGGAAAATATTTATCTGAAATTGGAGATTATCTCCGTCAAATAGTAATAACGTAAGTGCAATATAATCCGGATTTTTTCTTCATTATTCCGTAGGAAGTGCAAATATCCGCCGTGAACGAGAGCGCCAAAGTTAAGAAGAAACGGCAGTATAAGAGGGAATGCAAAGAAGCACAGATTAAATCGTGACAACTGACTAGAAAGTTCAAACGACTTGAGGTACATTTTGGTAGATTTCAATGTAATCATCTTAAGTTATTCAAATAACAAGTTTTAATATAAAGCACAATGGAGCTTCGGTGCAGTACGATGAGGCGGGATAGCTGTACGCTTCTCCTGAGAGTAGACAAGGATGACGAAATCGATCGAAAGCGCTGCGGAACTTCTTCTCTAAACTGAAATTTGTCGGTTCCGGTTCGCAGATGTTTCTAATGCCAACTAATTCTTTCGAACTTTTTACGTGTATTTATTATATTGTGTAAGCATTAGGAGTTGCTATCGAACTTTACTGCCATTCAATGTATAATCGTTGCATTGAATATTCAATGCATACCCTTATATGTCTGAGGACACGGAGGCGCCGGCCAATCAATTTAACGAAACCTTTACCGCTACCGTTGAGTCTAATTTCACTTATATGTATAACCACAAATTCACATTCTTTGTATTTTTTTCCCTAGATGTACCGCAACTAAGTTCATTAATTAATTCATTGAGCGAGCCCCACTCCTCCGGCGTAGATGGAGTTCCTGTGTTTTCCTGGGGAAAATATCGAGATAGTTATATTAAGCCTCTCTGTTACATTATAAGCAATTCACTTGAGACTGGATGTTTCCTGCAATACCTTCAGCATGCTATTGTGACTCCTCTCCACACGAAAATGATTTCCGTAATTATAGATCTATTAGCCTTTCGATAGGTTTCCCCGAGTTCTTTGAAAAGTTTGCATACAAGCGTCTATATGATTTTATAAAAAGATTTAATATTGTAAGCAAATTACATCATGGCTTCTATTGTATATTGGTTATAATAATGCTCATGAATGAAAGAGGAGGGAAATGGGGGAGCAGGACAAACATGCAGGAATAGTGCATGTATCAGAGAGTTGGGAATATAAAGGTTTTAAATTGTCGTGGTGTGTTTTCTTGATTGTTAAATTTTTTCTATTAGTACCTATAGGTTCACCTAAGGGTAAATTACTGATTGCAGACATTATCGCTTCACACGCCTAAAAAAATACTGTTAACCCTAGCAACTGCGCCCTCTAGCTATAATGTTTATAATATGAAAATATTTTCATTATATTTCCCTTTGCGGCTTCAGTTATAAAACAAATGTTTTTCTAGCTAGTTTCCAAGATATCGCCAATCCCCACTTTTAGTGGAGCACGCCGTGTATACATACAAAAGGCACTTTCCTACAACATTTTGCCACTGTCATGTCGTCTTCTACCTGCAGCTTGGTATCAAGTAGAACTTCATAATGCGTAGATTCAATTATTTCACCGTTAACTGATAAGTTATAAGTTATAAATAAAAACTGAAACTAAACTAAACGTGTTTCGGGTTTGGACCGTATCATGTTTAATGAAAAACTCGACGTTTCGCCCACAATCATATGTTGCTTCTTCATGAGAAGGAAGATGGTAAGCAATACGGTTAGCACGGTAACTCAACGTGTAAACTGCGCCAGATGTGAAACTAATTGAGCGGGAAGCAGTTGATCACGGTAACTCAGGATGTGAACCATGCCAGATGCGAAAATCAATTGCCGCTGTTATTATTATTATATTTGTCGCAGCAACGATGTTCTTGTATTTCTGGTGCATAGTTTTATTGGTTAATCTAAGAATAATAAATAAATTGTTACAGTATTACATTTCCAGTTGGGAACATTTTCATTACTAGCTGTTTCTTATATTAGAAAAATTGATTCTTCAATTTTTTCAATTCAATAATTTTAAAATTTTCTTTGAAATACAGTTTTGTGAAAAGAAGTACCTTCTTCTTTTAACACAGGTATGTCAATATGGGAAATAGAGATTTGCTTGCTAATTACCTTGACATACCGTGTTACCTCTGTTGCTATGGCAATACCAATATCGTTATTAATATAACATTCCTGGATTAGCGCGAATATCAACAAACTGGTCTAATATTAGCATTAAGTGAGATACATAATGTTATCTTCAAAGTGATATTACTGTTCACAGTCTACGCACATAACAATAATATTTTGAGTATTATGAACTGCGTAACCGCTTCAGGTACATATCGAACAGTATAATTGATTTTTCAAAGCACCAATGAAGTAAAAGGTTTCGACAGAATCACTCATTTACGGAAAAGTAAATTAAATGATTAATAATACTTTACCAATACTATTCGCTCTGTAAAATGTAGTTCCTTAACATAAAAACGTAAAATTACTAAGTAATGTTAGTAATTTTATATTTAAAAAACAAACATTCCAAAAAAGTAAAGATTAACTTAAAATTACCTTAAATGCACTCACAAAATTTTAGTTATTGTTTTTTTTACTATGTGGTTCGTAATATTTAAAAACTGAATTGGGCGCCAAAAGAGATACACCAATAAGGACAGATACAAGAAAAAAAATCATTGTACTTGCTGTAATTGTCTAATGTAAAGTTAACTTAAGTATAACACTTTGTAAAAAAATACAACAAAATAAAACATATTTTTTGTTCTAAATTTGGCAAGATGTCTTTGTTAGCATTTTCCAACTCCCACTGGCGTTTAACATCGAAATCCAATTTTTGTTTTATTATGAATATGATTGTTTGCTCCCCTAATTCATTATCTTTGAGCTTTAAGGACTGTAGTGCGTTGATATGCTGTTTTATTAACGATAATAGGCCTTTGAGATCTTGCTTTGGATTGCAAAGTGCCTGAATTCAAAGAATTTAAATGTGCACTATGTGACCATTTATATTTTCTGAAGAAGGTAATAAATTCATTGCTGAAAACGTTAAAAGGAACTACAAAGAATTTCCTTTATAAAAACAAATAAAGTATACAACGGTTAACAAGAATCACTATCCACTTAATAATAATTATAGGTAATAGTATTTAATACTAAAAGCTGTTTCGTACACCCATCTTAATTATCTAGAAAATGAAAGGAAAAACCTTAAAAAGACCGAGATACTTACAACGTGTGTCTGGGCTAGTGCCTCAACGGAAGAAAATTTCTTCCCTGAGTAATTTAGAGAAAAGGTTTTCAAAGAAAATATTCGGAGATAAGTGCTGCAAAATATAGAATTGTATTCAAGTGTACAGGATGTTCGGTTTCCGCAGCGTACCTTATAAATATAGCTTTTATAACGAAATACTCCATGTATTATTTCGCATTTAGATGTCCTTTTGCAATTCTTTCTTATATATTCTCTCCATCTATCCGTCATAAATATTGAGATTATTGGTATAATTTGAGATTTGCGAAATGTCGCTTCGTTAACTTCCTTCAAAATTTATTCGAATGAGCGTTTCTTGGAGTTTTCGGCAATACGTCGAAAAACTTTTTATAACTTCTAGAGTCTACAAGATGACCTTCGAAGCCGCTACCATGTTTGATTCATGGTGTTTCAATCTTTACTAATATACAAGGTGAGCCAAGGGGGACAGACCGGATTCCAGAGTGTATTGTACATGTTAAAATAATGTAAAAAACTCATACGTTCTTATCCGATTTTCATTTATTTTTAAGTTAACGTAGTTACAGATAAACAAAATTTCTTACATTATTTAAATCACAGGGTTTCTAAAATAAATGTTCAAAAATACTGCTAAATATTTTATGCTCCATCCACGAAGAGTACCTGCAGCTGTACTGATTGCTTCATGTTTTTCTTTAATATCGGCTGCAGTATTCCTAATACGTCGAATTAGTGCGTCTCGAGTCTTGACTTTTATTTTGTAAATTACATTTTTGAACCAGCCCTATAAACAATAGTCTAGTAGTGTGAGGTCTGGAGATCTTGGAGACCAATTAATAGAATCACTGCGACCAATCCAAAGCCCTGGAAACCTATTATCCAAATGTTGTTTGGCGCTTGACGAGCGAAATCTGATGGAGTCCATCATGGTGATAAAATATTTGCATTCTGATTAGCAGAACATACTCTAGTAGTGTTTGTTTTTCATTTTGTAAAAACAAATATGTTGTGAAGCGGTTCCTCAGAATGAAAGGGCCAATTAAAAATTGCGGATCATATCTCACCATGCGTTTATCGAAAATCCGTGCAGAAAATTACATTCGTTTGATCATACATGCGAGAGATATAACACGCTGATTATGATTTATCAATCGACAAAATTACGTACGCTTAGCATAATCACCGGTCGTTGTGTGGGATTGCCCAATTGTATACCAATTCTTCGTGGGCCGGTCGTGGCAGTTCCTTCTACTAAATATATGAACCATAAACAAACACCATATGTGATAACAAGTGAAAAAGGCTTAAAATGTAGAACGTACCTAACTTTTTGTTTTATATGTAATAGAACAAATGAAAATCGGATTAGTACATATAAGCTTTTTTACATTACTTTCACGTTGGTCTGTTCTTCCTGACTCATCCTGTATTATATGTTTTTTCAGAATCTGATAGAGAAGCTCTTCATAATATTTTTTATAAACATTTCCCTATATCCAGAATGTGTCGTTCATTTGTGAATCGTGGAAATATTTCGCACTCATTTCTCATTAATTCTTACGCTAATTCATGTCCTATATGTAAACGCTGTTACATTTCCCTCTTATATAAGTAAGTTTTTTTCCACTGATAACACTATTTAAACGTAACAACGATCTAGACTGGGAAATATCCACCATGAGCTAAAGAATCCAGTTTGATTGATGGGTAATGGCATCAATGAAAAAAACAATTTTTTGTTGCTAACTATGAGATTATCTTAAATCTATTATACGGAGGTAATGAATGAACTCAAAAAAATAGTACTACACAATGTTGCCCGTCAGTGACATATTGTTAATTTGCCCAACAAATTTCCAAATAAATTTCTACGTTGAAATATCAGTAACTAATAAAGCCAATAAATCAGCAATATAGATAGAAGCCGCGCTGGCGGCAATAGCAATAGCGGGAAAGGGAGCAGTGGCACCCGAGCTGATGGAGACATTTGCATTTTAAGTGTTTTCCGCACATATTGGCACTACATTGAGCCGGCGTCGCTGAGGGTAAAAATATCAAGGTGCTCACGTAAAAGGTTGTATTACGACGAAATAAGGTAATGATTTGCTTTTATTTCCCTAACATTACGTTTAACAACGTTCCGTATGTACTTTTATATGCAGATAGGCCACAACACGAACACTAACTTGGAGCTGTTTAACAAAGAATCGAATGCAATTTTTCTCTATAATAGTGTACGCGATGCAGGTGGTTAGATGACCATATCGTTTAATAAATGTTGCCCTTTAGGTTATATCCAAGCACCTAACTATTTCCGGTTATAGCTACGGTCGTAATTGTAAAATCTGTCGGCGAAAGATTTTTGTTCTTTTTCTAAAGTAGGTATATAAAATGAAAATTTACTATTTTAATAGGAACGTATTAATGTTATAACCTCGAATGCTGAAGCGCGTCATAATTTTTTATAACACTTGATGGAACACCGTCGGCAGAAATAGAAGAGTTGGCGATCGGTTAACGAACCCAACCCGTTCAAAGAATTATTCATTAATCAATGAATGATTTCCCATATACTTTTATGGAAAATCAATTATATAGTTTATACCTCTTAGTTTATTTATTGCAGAAAGAAAAGAAGAAATGAAGAAAAAGGGTTTCTTGTTCGTCTCCGCAGTATTTTTAAAACGGTAAATGCTATTACCGTTGCAGGGGTTCCATTTCTATTAACCTTAACCGAGTTGGGTACCGTTTTAAGACCCTTACTTTGAGATTCTGCCAACTTTCTTAAAAGAAGCCGGGAGCGGTCGCACCTCCTAAAGTTCTATGATCAGTACGTCTGGGTCGATTCAACTGCACAAGCCGTTTTCAACAGATTTTTTTTTAACAATAAAAACATTCGTTTTTTAATCTATTAGAAAACTTATAAATAAATTCATTCACATTTGCTCTATTTTTTTTTATGCAAGCACATAAACAACAGCAACGCACGTTTTAGATGCGCAACTTTTTAACTAACCGCAAAGCTATCGCCAATTTTTAAAATTCACCGTCGAAATGCAAAAGTCCTGTGGGGGAAAACAGAAAGTGAGGAAATTTTACCCTAAAGTTCAGTATGTAGGATAAAACTCATCCACGAGTTACGCGCGCATGCGCAATTTGTAAAAGACACAGAACACTCCTTGTGTAAGTTGAGAAGAAGTACGGCCGTATGGCTTGGGGAAACACCGAAATTGTTTACAAAATCGATCTAATACACGCCTCGCGTTATATAGCAACTACTATATACAATGTTGCTTCTATTGCTCTAAATACCCTTTTCAGCCAATAATTTTCTATTACTTATTATGTAAATTGTTACAGATCAGTCCATATTGCAATCTTAACTCATATTTAATTATTTAGTAATCAAGGGAACGGTCAATTTAAGAAATTGTATTTTGTAGTCGTTAGGTATAAGCACTCCGCGATAACTTTTCGCAACACAAAAACAATTACAAAACTATATGAAGTGACTTCACCATTTTTGCAGAACACCATGGGTGGGGGGAGATTTTGGGAAAAGAAAAAGTAGTCGATGATTAGCTCCGGTTAGAATCAATAGCTAGCTCCTAAATAGGCGAGGTCGTTTAGATATAGTCAATTTAATATTAAGCGTTAATTTTATTATAACCAAAAAGATTCCACTAAGATTAATGCATCGCTTGACCAACCATATACGTAGGAAACCTGTAAAGTTGGCATGCAATTATAAGGCATAATTATAAGGCGGTATCTCTTAAATGAGCATATTTATATTGTGTTGTAAATTGCTCAAGTCTTAATTTAGAGACAACAATTCCTCATTCCTTTCTCTACATATTCCGTGTTTCGTGTTAATAATAACTTTTATTAATTTAATAATAGATATTTTTATATAGAAATACACATGACATAATTTTAGCGTATGGAGTAATAAAAGAAGAACAGAATATTTAATTTAAAGGATCAAGGCATATTTGATCTGATATAGTATTGCTCCATACTTATGATTTTTCACGAAAGCGGCTGCATTTATATATTTCTAATAAAGAACTTGTGAGAAAAGGGACCCTCTTTCAGTTCTATACTAGGAAACGCATCAATAATGCGCTGTCGCATGCTGCATATAGGAAGAAATCTCACATGGACAAATACCTGCGTATATGAATCGTATCGTCATCATTCGCTCGTCGCGCAGGGCAGACAAAATATGCGATTCAAACAACAGGACAGCAAAGATTCTGCACATAAAGAACATGCTAAAGAAGAACGATTATATATCAAGGAAAATGGGAAACTACTTGGAGCATAGATAGCATAAGTCGCTGGAGTACTGAACAGAATAAAGAGAGTCATTGAGAAAAAAAGTGAAACTTAGATACATCATACTGAAAAAGATTGAATTTTTGTCGAGGAGTAGAAGACAACCATAGCCGGCCTTTAGAATATTTATAAATAAGTTGACGGTAAGCTTAACGAAATGTAACGCGGCAAATCGCGAAAGATACTATCAGACCAAGGGCAGTTAGTAATAGCTACTAACATTCACCATGTGTAAATGCGCGTTTTGCCGTATTATGACTCATCAGTGACCTCACCTCTGTGAAAAGTGGTAGCTATAATCGAAATTAAAGGCCTTCCAAATTTCATCTTTCCAATGTTTATCAATTTTGATTCCCAACGTGGATCTCTATACGCAATTACGAATGCAAATTCTGTAAAACCGAGCCAGCACTGTATCTCTTCTAACGTAATCGGTTTGATTATATTATCTCCTGCATTAGAAAAGAGTGTGTTAAATAGTAATTCTCCGTGGCTAGCGTTATACTGGCGTGCTTCCCAGCGTCTTCCTTGTGGTATATTGAACAATGCATTTTTTTAGTAGCAGCGGCTTGGTTTTTAATAAACAAGTAAATTATAAATACCACTATACATTTCGAATTCCTAAGAATATATCTTTTTTTTCTGCTATATTAATCAAATATACAATCTAAAATTAAATATTATATTAGTTGTTGTGTACAATTTTTAAATTAAAATTTGAATTTTCTTTACAAACAAAGAATAAGTAATGTGAGGATTTCCACTTGGTGACACCTCACAGTACCTGTTCCCTATTTAGCTTGCAAGCCATAATAGAGGCTGTCCCACTGGGAACAGCATCAATCGATATATGAGATAATATATATTGGAAAATGTTGAAAGCTTGGCAGTTTAGTAATCTGACTCTTCCAGTTATACCGAAAATAGCTTTTAAATGAACCGTCCTATATATTGTTACATTTTTGAATTCCAAATTCAATTTTGAGATTTGTTTTTTTAAACAACTGTCTCGCTATTTCTAATCGTATTTGGAATGTTTTTTGAACATTTATGACAGATAGAGGACTGCATGTGAACTTTTATAACTGGAAAAATGAAGCATTGCAGAATTATTATGTACAATATTATACAGCATGTCTGGCAATTACGCTTGAACCTACAAATGGAAAAATTGTCGAAACTCATTTTTTTTTAAATACGACAAACTATTAAAAAAATAACAAAAAGTCATATTCATTACGCATCTAAAATTGATAGTTTTCAGCAAAAGCTTATGTAGTTTTTCAAAATTATCTTTAACTTTGGAGATATGAATACTATGAAACAGTCCAGCATTCATCAAACGTTGAATTTTTCCGTGGGACCATATTAAAGTAAATTCGTAAGAAGTTTTTGAAGTTTTGCCTTGATCGATCTGAAGTTTCACAAATTCTGTATTATTCGTTTAACTGTGTTTGATAATGATCTCTATTTTTATGGATATCGAGTACCAAAGGTATCGCATGGTCTTAATATCACTATATTATATTCGTCATAAAGAATAATCCTTAAAATTCAGTCAAAAATGTAATGATATATAGGATGTTCCATTTAAAATAACAAGCTTGATAGCTATTTCTGCTGTTACCGAAAGTGTCAGATTATAAAAGAAAATTTAAATTCAATAGCACACGGCTTTAGCGTACTGACAAGTTTTCAGAATTTTACATGGTATACTCATATATCGATCGATGCGGTTTCCAGTGAGACACCTGTATATGCGTGTAAAGAAATTAAATTCAAGTTTAAATGTGAACATTTCGAAAAATATACTATAGAAGATGACAATAAATACATTGTCGGAACGTAAAGTAATATTTTAATTTTACTTGTTCATTAAGAACAAAGCTGCTATTAACAAAAAGAAATCATTTTAAAAGAACTTGCAAGGACAGCTAAGAAAATTTCACTGACGTCGATGTCGACACCCAACAGTTTCGCCACGGCAGACAGGTCAAGGCCAATGTCTCCATACGGTGTTAATTTTTCTTCCGCAGTGTGGATGTATACATGGTGTTCAGCAACAGTGCATTGCACAAACCGAGCCACTAAATGGGTCATTTTGCTATTCTTCTTTTGTTATCTACGTGTTTTCCTTTTATTGAAAAATGTAGTAGCTGTTCCTTATAATTATAAAATAGTTTCACAAGCAATGTTCTTAAAGTAATGTGAGTTTGTAATAGTAACAATTTACTTTATGTGGTTTACTACTAAACTTTTCTTACTGGGTGAGTACTTTGAATGGTTTTCGTCATTATTTCGTTAAGGATCATATCTAATCTTTTACATTTCTGTATTGTTGTATAATTTGGGTAACTATATATTTCCCTGAAATGTTTGTTATTGTTATTATTAAAAAAATCAATATAAAATCAATGAAATGTGACCCTCATATGCCATTTACAGACAAAAGATGCATCGGTTTCTAAACAAAAGTGTCTCATTTCAATCAAACAAGCGTGATACAGAGTTATATAAATTGAACAGCCCTTTCATTTCCCTCAATATTCTCGCCTAATTTTTAGCAGCGAGTTGTTGTTTCTAGTAGTGGTAAAACGCAATTTGCAGCTGCATTCTATTGGAAAATGTAATTTTCCATTGAAAATTAACAAGCATCGAAATAAATATTTGTGTTTCTGATTGGATATTAACGGCGACAACATACGGTCGATTTGCTCGTTCGTGAAATTATCGCAGTTAATTAAAATTAACTAATTCGCAAAGCATCAAACACAAGTTATTGGTGTAAGTGGATGCGCGAAATTTTGCTAATTGGTAATTAGTTTGTCTGTTCAATTTAATTACGGCTGCCATATACTTCGTCGATGGAGAAGATATGCTTCAAAATGGAGACGATCCACTAAATACAACTGCAACAATGGTATTGTAGGTCCTTTGTGTAATTCGAACCTGTTCTCGGTATATATGTACATGCCGATTAAATTAAGCGTTATTGCTTGAGAATACACTAGTATAATACTTACTATATGTAACGTGGTCATAAAAAAAGGCTGCAGACATCTTGACGCAGAAGAACCTTAGATGCCTATAAACAAAAGTGCACCCAAATGACACATAAAAAGAGCTTGCGTCGAAAATTATGTTTTTTTTCTGCGAAGATTCTTATTCATTGGTAATGATTATTGTCCGAAAGTACATAGTTGGTACTCATGATTAACGGCAAAGTGTCGATGAAGATTTTGAGTCTAAATTTACCCAACATTAATAGAGCTATTCCTTGTTAACCATGGAATGTGTTAATGTATTTCTTGATAGAAGCTGTTATAGTTATAATTACTATTATACCAAAAAAGAAAAGTATCCAACCCGCACTTCCAGAATTGAATGAAATTTGCGATATGTAGATGTTATAGCACTACCTAAAATGCTGAATTCTATTTTGGCTGAGTGACGGTTTTGATAGGGTTTGATAGGGTTTTGAAAAACGGGACTTTCTGCATTTTTCATTGATTATCTCTTATTAGACCCCAACCACTATGTCCAAAAGGGTGTGTTGTTACTTTTCGTTATCATTTAGCGGATATTTTGATTTTTATGCGAACATTTCATTTTTTTTCAACCTATTCAATCAGCTGAAACTAAACGTGTTTCGAGTTTGAACCGCGTCATGTCGTTGGTTAAAATAAAACTCGACGTTTTTTTTTTATTTTAGCCAATGACATGACACAGTTCAAACCCGGAACACTTTTAGTTTCAACTGACTCTGGCCGTGAAAGCCTACGTTTTTATTTAATCAGCTGTTTATGTACATTTGTTTGTCGCCAATTTGATTTATTAATGATGTTCTTGGTTCCTACAGTCCTAGATTTATTCCAGTGTATTTCTTTTAAATACATTTTTAAGTAGTAAGTTCATAACTGGATATTGTTCACGCTGAAGAGCGATTGAGCAGATTTGATTTAGGAAATTCTAGAATATTAATGTATCCGGTAACGCTTTCTTTTCCGGAAGATCAGAGGTGGTTAGCGATTATTCATGTACCTTTGATACCAGTCGGAACTGGTAAGAGGAATATTTTTCGTTAGAGTTTAATTACCTTATTTAGTGAGAATTTATCGTCTGCTGGATGTTTATTGTCTGTCGCTCTCAGCTTAAGCTTTGGAATAGCGCAAACGAATATTGTAATTTTTAAATTGACGGCCACTGTTAGGTTTTTTGGTTTGGGGAAAAACCCTCATTAGACCTAAGATATGTGTTTTATTTCCTTTCGTTTTTTACTAATGCGCTTCGTGAGTGATATTCTAGGTTTCTTTTTTACGCGTATGTATTGCTCCATATATAGTTCCATTAACGTGAATATCTAGGGAGTTATACTTTTTGTCTGCCATTACCGTCAAACTTGCAGGTGAAACACGAGAGTTTAAAACCGTTTTCGACAAGATTCCAAGTTAGTGATGCCATCTGTGGCAAGATCGTTGGGAACACCGCATCTAAATACCCTGTAAGCTTTCGAAGAATCTCCTCCCAACCGGATTTGAATCTGTGCGTGTATTATTGGGGCCATCGGTTTAAAAAATTCCAACAATCCACTAGGTAGACATCCATTACTTTATTTGATACATACTTTGTTGCAATTGCTATAAACTAGTTAATCGTCGCTATAACGTTTTGCTTTTTATTTATTTTACATTTAGTATCATTGCGGCCTTCAGTAAAACTTTTTCAAATTATATTTAGTTGTAGACTTGAACCTTTTGCATTTTTGCATATAAATTTAACTATGTTGTGATCTCTCGTTAATTCTATTTTAAGTGTCGGATAAGGGCATTTGCGCAAATCCCAGAACTATTAATTCTGAACCTGTGTAGTATATTTATATATATATATATTAATTTTTACTATTGATATTTGGAGATCTTTGCCATATAACATATTGCTACATTTGTCACTTACATTTTGTCTCGATTATTTATGTTTTCAACTAATCAAATACATACACAAGTAATTAAAATTGACTCGCGATTGCTTAATTATTTGTGCGTACCCTAAAGATCGAGTGGGATTGTTTTATTATTTTACTGGGAACAATTGAATATCCTGCTGCAGACTTCCACATCGACTGGTGGAACGGTCGTGAGTAAGCTTAGTTTTAGTTTTTTTTTGTGTTCTGGACCAGCGGCAGCAGGGCTTATCTCAAGCAACGTACGTTTCCAGGTAAGTTTAAGGATTTGTATGAAATTTCTTAAGCGTCTTAATAATTTGGTAACAGTGTATCTGATTTTGTGCTGATTTTAATCACTTGGACATACCATCGATACCATAGAATAGACATAAATTTGAAAAGGCACCTGCCTATATTTCTACTGGAAATAAGGCAATTGTCAAGAATAGTTTTGACATTCATTTAGTACTAATTAATTACATTTCTTAGATTATACAATCTATATCATATATACAAGGCCGATCATGTCGTTATGTGACTGATCGTGCTACAGCTAAATGATAATTGGTCTGAGCCAGTGACATGCAAAATAATAAAATCGTCTCAAATGCCAGAAACTTAACAGCCAAATTTGAAGAAATCTAAGATGTTGGGCAGTTTTGCATGAAATCAATTAAGTTTAACAACTTACAATTAAAATCAGTAATTTCCACAAACTTAATAAACCATCAATACACCAAAAAATATAATGCTAAGATAGCTTAGCTTCCTCATGGTATTGATGGAATAATTCACGGCAAACGCAATAAAAGGAGAGAGAGAACAATACACTAACACACGGACATGTTTCTGCCTACCCGGCGTCATCAGCGTGGTTTCGAGAGTACTTTTCATATCTCTACCTTCTATCGCGGTTGCCTCACAGTTAATACCACAACTTTCAAAACAACAAACTCGACATTTCTTGGCGCCCTCTAGTGCCAAAGAAACGCATGCCTACCGTTCAGGAAGCAGCGACATAAACCGGGTACTGTTCCCCAAACTATCCCTCGAGCAGTTCTCATGACTGCTAAATACGAGAAAAATACTCTCGAAACCACGCTAATGACGCCGGGTAGGCAGAAACATGTCCGTGTGTTAGTGTATTTTTTTCTCTCTCCTTTTATTGCGTTTGCCGTGAATTCTTCCATCAATACCATGAGGAAGCTAAGCTATGTTAGCGTTATATTTTGGTTATTGTTTCTAGGCATTTTCTGATGTGTTCCATCAATATACATCTATCAGAATTAAATCTTATAAATTGGAGAGCACACATTCAAGCACTAATACTCTCACTCAAGTAAATCTTCTGCAAAACTTTAATTATTAATGCAAGCTTATTTTCCGGTAGGCACAGTTCGACTCAATATTCCAAAAATTGTGTAAATACAAAAAAAAGCAAAAACTAAGCGATATGGCTATTCTTATATAGACCAAGATAAATTCTTAATATTTAAAATATTTACAACCTTAAATCTAAAGTCTAACTCATCCTCATCCTCAAATATATATCCACTAACGTGCGTTAAAAATTACGTAATCAAGAAAATACAAATAAATTGAATTAAATAATCTCTGAGCCAAGTTGTTATTGAATTAAATTAGTAAACAAAATGACTACAATTTGCTGTAGCTGGTTAATTTCATAAATAAACTAATATTATTTTCAGGCATCTGATAGTAAACTCTGGACCGCGAAGTCTTTTACTATTTGATTCCTGGACAAGTCATTGCCCTAATTCTTTAAAGGAATTCATTAAAGCAACCGGGACGATTCAACTTAATATGACGTGTATGGGCGTCACTTGCTAGAAAATTTTCCGATCTTGTAATATTTAAAAGTTATGATGTTGGTCTTTGACACAGGAACCGTATTATTAAACTACAGTCACTCTTACATAACTACTTACAAATCTGCATCTAGATATCGAACTTTATTTGCGTATGCTTGGTTTAAAAGCGCTTACTTGGAAAACAGAGCCGATCGTTTTGACCGTCCCGTTGAGTTTGCTTTTGCTAACAGCGATGCGACAGCTTTTTCCCTCATTGTTCTATTTGCAGCGAGCCCGCTTTTATTAAATGTTCAAGACGATTTCTATGTTTTCAACACTTTTGTGTAAAGTATTACTACCATGATGAATGATTTTATAGCACGTCGATATGTACACCTCTGTATATTCAATTAGAAACATGCAATAAAAA
This sequence comes from Oryctes borbonicus, assembly GCA_902654985.2. Taxonomy (NCBI): domain Eukaryota; kingdom Metazoa; phylum Arthropoda; class Insecta; order Coleoptera; family Scarabaeidae; genus Oryctes; species Oryctes borbonicus. Next base: position 5,038,363 of record LR736867.1, on the reverse strand, counting down.
ATGTGAAGTGCGTATCAAAATATTGTTTTATAGATTAACGTACATATATGTATGTATACATATATAGCAGTTATCTAACGCTTAAACAATCTACATAAAGTCATTTGGTAAAATCAGTGATGGTGCTAAAAAAAGCAGATACGCGCCCATTTGTACATAGGGGTGGGAAATGGCAGTCACGCCCGCTAGCCTCATCGCATCAAACTTAGTCGTTAGTCCTTTAAAAATGCTAAATATCTATATGTATCGATAATTTTAATGAACCTCTGATAGCAAATAATTAACGAGGCGCGCAGAAATCCCCCATTTTCACCCTCCAAAACCATTTTTCAGCTAAAACGGACACTAATAATTTTACATAGCCCTATAAACCATCAAAATTTCACTATATTATGAATGTGCGGGTTGGGCACCTTTTCTTGCAATCTAAATTAAAAATAATAAATAAAAAAATAAAAAAATAATAATCTACAATAAGTATTTATTACAGTTAGACATAAATCTACGTAATTTACTAATCCAAAACAGGAAAATTAGTATTGTGAGCCTACGAGACGATAGTCTTTTCACATTAACGTTGATAATGCATGGAACGTTATGCAAAATTAGTAGTGGAGGAACTGTGCGCAGCTAATGAGAGAGAAAAACGTAGGTTGAAGAAGAGGAAATTAGATATATAGAAATAGAAATAACTTCTAAAGACAGGCGCATTAAATGGATTTTGTTAAAAAAAAAATGCCTGTATCGGCCTTTCCGCAATAATTGGGCAGTAAAAATAATAGGATGGTGTTCTTATAAAAATCCCTATTCTCAACGTATTGATTAGCCCAGAACAATTAGCTAATTTGCCTAAGTGGAAGTTCATAAATCCCCTTAACTATAATCTCCTTGCAGTAATACTCAACAATGGCTAAAATCAAAGCGTAAACTGGTGTAAGCTGATTGTGTAGGTGCAGTTGCTTATGAAAGCAGCACTTTCATAATCTGTCTAATAATTGTTTGGGACTTAACATGATATTCCAATTCCAGAGCTTCTCCTTGTGTCTACTTGTAAATGCGTACTATGTTGAAGAAGGTGAAATTTATGAATACGTTAATGAAAAAAAGTCGATGTATTAAAAACAAACAATATCAACTGAGTAAGCGTACAATGATTTTCGTACTATAGGTTTGCGGTCTCTTTGGATTTCTTCCAAGATTGCGCCAAGACCAGTTCGATTCGAAACGTCCAAATGAAATTCCATCAGAGTACGGCTCTACAACCGGCAGAATTGCTATACGCTTCCGAACGCCGACCGTGAAAGTTTTCCAGGCCTTACTCATCAACAAAGCATTTGTGCAGAATATTTGAGTATATCTACAAACTTCAATTACTGCGAAAAAGCTATCGTTTTAATTCTCAGTTTTCTATATCTTATATATACTTTATAATAAGTCATTAATTAACGTTTGAGGTAAATAATCTTTATGCAGGGTGAGTCGGGAGGAACCGACCAAACTCCAGGAATGTATTGTACACGAGAAAATAATGTAAAAGAACTCATATATTCCTACTAAAAACTTTTAACTAGCGTTCCTGTAAATGGTCCAAATTTTCGCTTGTTTTTGAGATAATCCAGCCTTTCAAAGCTCACATTCATTTCAATAATCTAATTCTGATATGTGTCAGTGTATTGTGACAGTGATTTAACGTTTATCTTCGAGTTTGTAAGTTGTTTGTTAGAAAATGAAACACTTATTTAAGTTTATAATATGTAAATACGATGATTGTTTATGGTTTTTGTAATAGGAATGCTACAGCTGTCGTTGAAAAATACTGCCAACGGTTTCCAGTTTCCAGAGAAATCCTAACAATAACATATATATCGGAGTATTTAACAAATTGTGGAAAACCGAAATGCTTTCCAGTGCTAAAATAACACCTGAACCAGCTACTCGGCCAGATTTAGGAGAAATATTCTAGATTTAGTAGGACAAGATGCAACGACCAACTGACGAGGGGTTGGGCTATTGGATTCAGTTTGTCAATTAATTAAAAATTTAATTTGGTTTGTTTATTTTACGAGCACAGTTTCGTTTCTATTTGAAATTACTCGCGCCCACTAAACACATTCTGTAAGTAGATAGATTGACACGTGCGTAGATCAGCTCCGCTCCAGAACAACCACTACTATGTAAACCGTTAAATATGGTGCTATCACTTGGAGGAATTCTGGTCTCTACCGCTAAGGAATCGGCGAGTGTTTATTAATGCTCATTGAATTAATATACTTTGTACTTATTATTAACAGATATCAATCAGTCAACTCGAGATACAGAGTTGAAATACCACATGCGGGCATTCCACAAAAAAAATTGAAATAAACACACTCCATGAGCAAACCTTATATCCACACCATATTCAGCGCAAACTGCGCCTACAACCGGAAAATTATACTAAGCTCTCAGTGGACAAATAATAATTGTCGTATTGTATCGTGCATAATTTTAGTGAATGAAGCAACATTCACCGGTGACGGAATTAATAATACTTGAAATACTTGAATACTCATAGATAGTCAGACGAAAATCTCCACGCATCAGTCAAAAATACTTTTCAGCACAAGTTTTCGGTAAACGTGTGCTGTGGGATGGTCCAAAGTTGTTTAATTGGGCCTTTCAATTTGGAAAATCGCTTCACAGGAGAGCACTATTTAAAGTTTTTACGAAGTGAATTACAAGGACTGCTAGAGGATTCTATTTCACACGCCAGATCAGGCAACATTTGGACGACAGGTTTTCAGAACTTTGGGTTAGTGGCGGTGGTCCTATTAGTTTGCTTCCAAGATCTCCAGACTTCACACCACTAGACTATTGTTTATGGGGCTCATTCAAAAATGAAGTTCGACTCGCACTAATTCGACGTATTGGACATACTGCAGCCGATATTAAAGAAGGACGTAAAGCAATCAGGAGAGCAACAGACGCTCTTCATAGACGAAGCATAAAATGTTTAGAAATCAGTTGCGGTATTTTTTAACATTCATTAAAAGAACACTATGATTAAGAAAACGTTAATGTATGAAAATTGTTTACTTGAGAGTAAATCAAAATCGGGTAAGAGCATATGAGTATTTTTACATTTTTCACGTATTTAATACACTCCTGAAGCTTAATCTATTTCTCCCGATTCACCCTGTATTTTAATTTAGCAAATCCCTGTTAACATTAATTATGCAAGAAGTTTAGATTATAAAATGTCTTTCTAAATACATCTATTTACTCATTGTAACCATATTGCAAAACAAAACTATTTTGACACTATACAGAATGACCCAAATTATTTTTTTTTTTGCCATTATCGTTATTGGTTCTACGAAGTGGGTTTAATTGAAAAACTGTTTTCGCTGCTTCTTAGTATTCAATAAGTAAGAAAATGGAACAACTTAATACCATGGAAAGTTTAAGTGTATGAGATGCGAAATAGTCCAAATCATAGTTCAATGTGTCGTACCCTCATATGCATCTTATATTACGCCGGATATCTCGCAGACATCCGGAGTGCTGTCGGAAGATGTTAGACTGTTACGTTTTGGATTTTCCGGCAAAACATTGTAATAGGGACATGTAAGGCACGCAGTACTACCGCATTTCGGAATTCCCATAATTTATATTTGTGCAACCTGCATGCGTCTACACATTTTTTATCAAAGAATATTTTTATATAATACCTGCATGTTTCATTTCCGGAAGATATCAGAGAGAGAGATCATAGATTATCACTTATAAAAATAAACTTAAGCAAATTTTTGCTGGGTAAGTGTTGTGTGTGGATATTGTACTGCAGTATTTGATTTCATGGTTGCCTTCTACAATAAGGTCCTAAGGTATATCGGCGGTTCAATTGCATTCTATACAACCAGGCGTTATAGCAGTCTATTGTGCGCTTTTCCCTAGCCAACTTGTATAAGAACACTAGTTATCGAAACTTTTATTGCTAGATATCGTGATAATCCTTAAGTCAAAGAATAAGATATTGGATTCATCCGATTCGGCTTTCATTATTTTCCAAATTCATAAAAATATACCGCGTATTATATTTAAGGTAGGTTAACATTACTTCCCGAGATACCGGTGAGGGTGATCCCAAAATTAGTTACTATAAAATAAAATTTTAGCTGTTTTTTTTTCGAAAAATTCGCACTTTTGTTATTCAAACTTTAACTTGCGAAGGTATATACTTTAAGACCTTAGTGTGTACAGTGTGTCCACGGATTTGGTGCAAACTTATACAACAGCGAACGCTGATATATTTTTTAAACCATTTTATGTTTTATTTCTTTTTATACATATTTTTAGATATAAAATATTTAATAATATTCTGTTTAACTAAAATAAATTCTTTATTATAAATATAAGATTTTATGAAATATTTTCTAATGTATATAAATTCGAATGTGATAAAAAACAAATAATTTATTCAACGTGACCTCCACCTACTTCCACACACTTTTCGACCTATATACCTAAATTCTCTGTAAACGTTCCTAAATGTTTTTATATCAATCTCACTGATTACTGTTCGTATTTTATTATATTAATTTCATACACTCTTTGTTCAACATATCAAAAAAAAATGATAATCCATCGGCGTTAAATCCATGGGCGAGCGAGCTGGCCAATGAATAGGTCCAAAACGACTGATCCATCTTTCAGGAAAGTGGTCGTCAAGCCAGTTTCTAATAAAATTAGTTGAATGCGCAGGATATCCATCCTGCTGAAAGTGGACTGCATCTCTGTTAATATCCTCATGGTAAATAAAATTTTGTAACATATCCAAATAATTATGTTGATTTATGTTATTTTCGAAAAAAAAGGGGCCAATAATTTTATTGAATAAAATTCCACGCCGCACATTTACTTTCGTATAACGCTGGTTTTTCCGATTAATACAAAAATGGATTCTCTTCTGCCCAATATCTGCAATTTTGGGGTGACACATAACCATTAGTGATAAAAGTAGCTTCATCCGAAAACAAAATTTTATGATGGAAAAATTGATTCTCCATAACGTTTTCTCCAACCCAAGTACTAAATTCTTCCAGAGTATGAATAAATTTGGGTTTGAATGGGTGAATCTTGTTTTCCTTAAAGACTTTCTACAGTAAGCTTTTGCTTACACACAACTCCGCCGCTCTCTTTCGTAGTGATATTTTTGGATCTTCTAATACAGATCCCATAGCTAGAGCAGTTAGTGCATCATCATTGTATTTTTGCATTGTTTTCTTCTTTCTAGCAACAGAGCCAGTTTCATCAAGTTTATTAAGGAGCTTTTTCAAGGAATTAATAGCGATATTAATGGCGGGGAATTTAACATTAAATTTGTTGATCGCTGTCCGATATGAAATATCACCAATTCCATAACACTTAATCAAATAAATTTGTTGTTGCAATGTTATCATAATTGTGATCTACGTCGTGTCACTTAAGTTTGAAACAAACAAATAATTAAATGTCAACAGAATTTCAGGGCAGTACGATTATCAACAATAATTTGAACTTAGTTAAATTTTTGAAAGTAAGCAAACACGTTTTCAACATTTATATGCATACAGAAGGTAATCAGTGCATTTTAATATGATTTCTAATGGTTTTAAGGTAAGCAAAAACTTTCGTAAAGAATAACTTTTCTTCATAAAATGTAGAATAAAAAAGTTTTTCTCCTTGTGTACCAAATCCGTGGACACAGTGTATGTACATTAAACTATATAAAGCGGGTGTCTCAAGATTCAATGTTACAATGTGTGTGATACCTTTCCTATATGTAGAGATATAAGTGGTCGAATATGGTTTGCAGAAAACTAAAGGAATTGTTTTTGAGTGTGTCCCCAGTAAACCACCCTCTAAGAAATGTCCTCCAAACCATTTTTTTTTAAATTGCACCCCTCATCCTTTTAATTTTATAATTAGTAATAAAGTATTAGAAATTACAAACGATTGCTTGCAGCAACTGGGAACCGCACTATTAAGTATACAAGAATGTACAAGAGTGTGTAATTATGTGCCTAAAATAAAAGGGGGACACAGACGTAATAGTCTAATATTAATGTCATCTGCGCCAATATGCCAGTACAGGCATATTAATAAATAATAATAAACAAAAAAAAAGCATATTCTGCTGTAGCTGCTTTGTTTCAACACTCAATTACATTGGTCATACGCACAATTCTTTCATTGCCTTCTTAACCCAATATCGATTGTAGCTGTTTAGATAGGTGTTTACAAATAATAGGAAAAGTATTCTTACCTCGAAACTGCTAGAAGATGTCTCTTTCATGATGTCTGAAACGGAAACGAGTTTGTATTACAAGGCTTACATTTTTCGTACTTAATTTAAATATTACAAAGGATGAAAAATTGCGTTTAACAATAAGTTAGTTATAAAAAACTTGTGATCTTATGAAAAATATAGTCGTTGGAATCATTTACTGTTGAAATTAAAATAGAAACGGTGTAAACCGCTTTAAATAGTAGCGAAAGAAAGTAGCAAATATTAAAACACCTTATGGAATATAAACTTGTGCAGCACTATACAAATAAGGGCACAGAAATGATTGGAATAGGGTTACCTAATACTGAACTACTGAAATGACGAAGCTTAATAACTAGAACGCAACAAGTCGATAGCCTAGCAGTAGCGTCACCGCGTGGGTTATCCGAAATAAACGTGCCCGTTATTTAGAACAAAAAACAATACGAGCATTTATGAAAACACAAACATAATGTAGGAAACAACTTATCGAATATGCTTAGATGGTTGAAAAGAAATCCCGAAGTGAGGCCTTCCACACCTCTTTCATAGCGTACGTTTCTACAGTGGTTAAAAAGATGGCTTAATCTAGAAAAATCCACATTTTTACGTAATATAGTATTAAATTTTTCTTAGACTGAAACACTTTCTCATCATCTAAAATATGTAGCGCTCTTTGTACGACAATTTCACACGAATCCCGTAAAGACAAGGTGTTCTGCAATTTTTTTATTGCGTCGGCTACTGGCACATAATTCTCAATAGTTTTTAATTCTGCTGCAACTCGAGGATTTTGCAATTGCATTTGACTTAGCTTTATTGCAGCTGCTTCTTTAGCGTCCAGTTGTAAAATCACTAATTTAATCTTTTCAAAATGTTTAAAATAATAGAATGTTGCTTCTCACCATGTACCCCATCGTGTAAGAATACGTTTCGGTGATTTAAGAAAAACCGCTTTCGTCTGCGCTACAAGGTGTAAAGCATGAAGCAGACATGTTATGTGCAGCAAATTCGGTTGAACAGCGTTGAATAATTGACAGCGCCATAACCGCGGCAGCATTGATAACCATCATTAACACTTGTTTTGGTGAAATTTGAAAGTTGTCTAATGTTCTAACTAATACATTTTGGACAGCTTCGGCAGTACATCTTTGCTGTCATTTACAGGCTAGCAAATAAGCCTATGACGGTCCTTTCAAGGTCATTACTCGTGCTGCAATCAATACTACGGAATTATTTTTAATGTATGTAGTTTCATCTATAGTTAGCCGCAGCCATTCATTTCTTACTGCGGTTTTCACATGATTCTCAATCTTCTCGCACACTGACGGAAAATACCTGACGAAACATTATTTGTCCGATTTTTGCAAACGGTATATTGCACGCACTTAACACATAGAAATTCTTTATATGGTCTCCTTCGAGTTTTTATAAATTTGTGTGTTGCGCTACTTACATGGTTTACACATATATGGTTTCCAACATAATAACCTTTTGTCGCAAACTAAGCACTCTTTGCCGTTATATACTAAGTCTGGAAATTACCGTGAATACTTGTTCATCTTGTTAGCAAACAGATAAGTTGATGCATTTTTACCCATTTTCAACATCTTTAATACTTTTCGTTCATTTCCGACTTATCAACTTCGCACTGCGGTATGTATTACACACTGCACACAGCATAGAAGTCCGGGAAGTGCCATGTATTTGTTTTATTTACTTATTTATTTATATCACGTTTATTTAATAAATTAAGGATTATGTTTACACATTACTGTTACTGAACATTATTAGCGAGACAAAAGTTTATAGTTTCTTTATCAGATTCTAAAAAAATGTACATGGTGGCCATTTTATAGACGCTAGTTACTATAAAAGTTTTTTCGATATATCGCCGAAATTTCCAAGAAATCAAATAGAATTTTAATCACCGCCTTAGCGTGTAGGGCACTTAAGATATTGTCCTTTAAAGAAACAGAAAGGATTTCGTCGAAATGTTAAATTGTTTGAATTATTTCAAAAACTAAGATAGATAAGTATAAAGAATATTTAAAAGTAAGATACGGGAACTTGCATTGAAGAAAAACAAACCTGTATCAATTGTCGCGAAAGCTAAACATTTTGTATTGGGCACAATTCCACTCTGTGTAGAACTGTTTCCAAATAACATCTTTTTGAACACGTAACATTTTCTCTACATTACTCATAAAAGAAATTGTTTTATCCACGTGTGCGCTAATTGAACACGTATACGTATGCGCTTACCAGGCTTATCGTCATTTAAATCTTATCCCGTGCAATTTTTTATGAAATTGTTTTGACGAATCTCTTCCGCGCACATAAAAATAGAGAATAACATTTTGTAACTACCAAAGAAATTTAACTTTAATAACCGCTCTTCTTTATTAAATGTTCCATAAGGGAGAATTTCAAATTAATCTTGATTTGTGTATACTACTGGAGTTAAATATGTCAACTTACCTTAAATTCCAATTTTCAATATTTTATTTTAATTCATTTACTCCACTTTGCAGTTCGATTACTTTTTAAACTTAATAACTTTATTGGGCACTATTCGCGAAACTAAGATCAAACAGTCTCGTTGTAAAACAAACAGAAAAGTTAATTAAAGAGCTGAATTGATTTTAATTTAGAGCTGCCGTTGTAGTTAACGGGGGAATTTCGAACATATTGGAATGCTACCTTTATACATATACGCAATGTTTGCAAAGTCGCGTATGCTGAATATCACTTAATGTTCATGAGTTTTCTAGCAATTCTTGTAGCTTTCCTCCTATATCAGTGAATAGGCTTTTCTATCAAAAAGTTATTTTTCTAGTTGACATGGAATATACTGATAAGGTAATTTCGTGAAACATTGTGACGTTGTATTAGAGTGGAGCAAAAGTTTTGGGTATCGTTTCTTGAAATTGGTAAAGTTTTGATTTATAAGACTGTAAAAAACAAAAGTAGAATAGTTATCATTATTGACGTTATTATTAAACATCACTGTTGTGTTTGTAACTAGCAAGGGAACACGCTGAGGTGTTACGCACCGATCGTATTGAAACTTATTTGTAAGACTATAAAACGCCTCTTTCCGTTTCGGCGAAATCTCACGTTTACCCTGAAATTTAGACGATTTTGGAATTTTTGAAATTTGCACCGTTATTACGAATAAAAAAAGTAGATATCTCTAAATACACTTTCCATAGGTCCATCAAACTAGCACAGATGAGATTTTTTTGCCACCCTTATCACTGTCCCCCCCCACCCCCTTGTGGAGAGGGAGTTGAACGGAAAACGGCAAAATATACACATGAGTGATATCTGGAAAATACAATTTACGCCTATATACATAGTTGCTGCCCCTTCATCCCTAATTACTCTGAAAAGAATTAAAGGGGACTTGTTTAGCATATAATACATCCAAACAATTGTAATAACATTGTATATTGTGGATTTCATCATAGGAACGTAGCTAGTGTGTATATGTTCTGAATTGAATTTAGTATCGGGCTGATAATGTTTATAACTTGATGAGATGAGACCGGGTTTAATTTGGATGTTGATCGTACTCTAACCTATAAGAGAGACAAACAGTCGAATATGCTGTACAATCTGTAACGCATAGTTTTACTGTACTCTGTATAATATCGGCTGCAGGAAAACTTATATCACCTCTGCAAATAGTGTTCAAGGAGATTTAGCATACGAAACTTGTTCTAAGTTGGTATTAATAATTCTCACATTTTCAAACCAGAATATTTTATATTTATTAAGTAGCTTAAGACTTAGACGTCAAGCAAATTAACACACGAATTATTTTGGAAATGGTTGGCAGATATGTTTTTGCATCAAATAACAAGTGAAATGCGGATAACTTTGTTATTCGACTCTTAAAGTGGCCACTATCCTGCCAAATTGCAGGACCACATACCTGCCGATAAACCTGCACACTTTTTGACCATTCCAAAGAAGACGACTTGTATGGTGCCGCCGCTGGATGAATAGGGTTTTCGTGTATGGAAAGCGTTCGCGAAAACGGTTTGAGATCAAGTTTTACTCGGTAACCATAATAATATAATAAAATTGCAATTTCTAGTTCACAATTAACTCTCCTCCCCAAAACATCATAATTTATCTCCTTATTCCTGGTGTAAACGCGGTTACGTAGACACTAAACGTAGAACGTTTCATCCATCTAGTAAAATATGCTTTTTCACATTACATTGTCTTAATAATCGTAAATCGATACTTTTTTGTCGAATGCACTCTACAAAATATTAGGAATTCAACCATGAAGTAAAATAATAATGAGCTTTCCTTTTACTACATATGCAGTTCAACCTACTACCATAGTATAGTCATTTGTTAAAACATGATGAAGATTGGTCGTTTGCATAATTTACTGTTATATACCGCAAATTCATTTGATAAGAAATTACTTAAAGCTATATGGTATTTACATACAAATAGTTTCATAACGTACACTGCAGTTGCCCTTTTTCGGAGTAGTTCGGGATAACGGAGCAGCAAGTATGTATACAGGTATAAATTGTATTTTCCAGGGATGACTTGTGCTCTGTTCTGTCCAATGCTCTTCCCGCAAGAGAGTAGGGAGTGATAGTGATACGGATGGCATAGAAATCTCATCCGGGCTAGTTTGATAGACCTATGTAGGCGTCAGAGATAATGTTATTTTTTTTATTCGTAATAGCGATGTGAATTGCAAAAATTCAAAAATCATCGAAACTTAATGGGCAACTTTCATCCCCTAAACGTGGGATTTTGTCGAAACAGAAAGCGGCATTTTACAGCACTCGGTGGGTCCTACAAATCCGCCAAGTTTCAATCCGATAGCAGAGTGACACTGTGTAAGTAACCCTTTATTTACACCTTGTGCACTTTCTATGAACCCAAGTACCTAAATACAAATAAAATGATTTTGACAATTTTTTATAATCACTGAAAGCTCAGATAGAACTGCGCTATGCTGGTATTTAAGATTCTAGAATAGTCTAACTATCATTGACCCAGAGCTGCCACTCTGGGTTCCAGTATGCCACAATTGCCGCAGGAATTTGGTTCTTCGCGGTGGACAATAGGTTGACAGATTGACTACAGAATAGGCACAACGACGAGTGTAAATCTGCAATCAATCTCTTACCACTCCACAGGATCTCCATTTCTATCGGTGAATTGCAACGTGTACGAAAAGTAGATCTACCTTTGTAATTCAAACAAACCGAATCAGTGGTTAACCCATGGATAACCTGTGGTCAAGCGCAGAAGCCTTGAAGCAAAGGTGCTGTGTGCTTCAAGAGTTTCTAAACTCTATATTTTCTAATGGTGAATTATTTTATATTGTTCTTATTAGTAAAGAATAGAGTTCGTAAAAAATTGCAAATATTTATATATACGGCATGTATCTTCAGGGATTTAGATTGCGTACCTTGATTCAAATTAGTAAATAATAATAACAATAAATTGTTGTGTTATAAAATCAACTGACTTGCTATTATTTGCAGCTTCTCTCATTTGCGTTTGCGGCATCAATAAAATGTAACCTAAATGCGTTATATTGCTCTAAAATTGTAGAAATTATCAAGTGAACTGACATCCAACGAATAGCAGACGGTTGGAGTATTTTATATATTTTAATATTACAAAAGTTTTGGAATAATCTAACATTTTCCTACTAATAGAACTAAAATAATTGTAAATGTTCGGTGGTAGGTCTTCTACAAAGATATTCAGACGCATACTTAACTGAAATGAATAGCAAGTGCAAAGAGGGAATAACCTTTCTTAAAAGAGTCATAACAGAATGATGTCTTCTCATCATTATGTTTGCGCCAACGGACGCTAGCCTATTAAATTTGTTTTATAGGGAATACTGTTATCACATACTATTATAAGGCGTCCTACCATCGGCGTTGTCTATTCAGAAGAATTGCTCCTAAAACAATACTTATTGTTAAGATATCTCACGATTACAAGACCTCTGTCGGTAGGTTCATCTACAATAAGGGCAAAATGCGTGGAAAGGGACTTAAATGGGTATTGTTCCAGTATGTATTTGACTATTGCTGTTGTTTTTGTTCGCCCACGGGTAAGATTTTGCGCTATTGTGGAAATGGAACAAATTTTCGAAATAACCTTCATCATATAGTCCATTACAATGGAAGCTTAATTAAGCCATAAATGCTGTCACATTTTTATTGATAATTTGTGATGCATATTGTACTGCTAATTAGTTTGCCGAAGTGGGACTGTGCAAATGCGGTAAGCGTACTATGATTTCACTTTTATTTGGTGAAATTTTAATGAACCGTGTTCAATTGGGACACCTTTTCCATTTGCAATATTAAGATCTTCCGTTTAGTAATTACAATAGTTTATTTTTCAATTGATAGAACTCAAATACAGAAAATTTTACAAAAGAAAATGAATGTATGCAAGCTTGAGAAATAAAACAGAGAGCATAAGGCACGCGTAAAAGAAAAACACTTCTGCAAAAAGGAACAATACCCCTAGTGCCACTGGTCTAATTGTTCACTTGTGGTATAGTGCGTTTCAACGAATCAAAATTCATATCTATATTATTGCAAGATAGTATAATAATTTCTACATACAATATTCATGGGTATCAACATATCATGTGTCCTACTACGCACTTCAAGAGGGGTGTACTGAAATTTTATTGACTAAGACTGTGCAATCAATTCTATTTTTTAATATGTTATACAAGGGGTTACTGATCTTAGAGCCATCGTAATTCATACTTCCTGGAATTCGAGTGCACCTTCGCTTTTCGTTGACTAAAGGCCAAAATTTAGTTGAATCTCGCTCAAGAGAATTTTGTTGATTCGAAATATAACTATTGCAAGCATTGTTAATAAGTAACATACATAAGGCACGAAGATTCTTGAATAGTTCATAAAGTTTAGAAAATAGATTTATACCTTTTATCATTCCTGTGAGCATTGTTCTTATCTCGGAGATACACGGAAAAAAGAGATTTTTTAAATGAAAGAAATATATATATTTTTTTGTGTTATTTCATTAAGTGAAAGCAATATTGTTTGGGTATAACTAAATATGAAGACATTATTTGTTTCAAAATAAAATAGTATTTTTTTTTTTAATTTTTTTTTGTGCCAAAGAATAGATAAGTTTGACATCAGGTGTAAAAAAAAGATTTCTTGAAATCAAGGAAATGTGTCTCTTGATTGCAGGTGCTTGTATCTCGCAACACTCGTCGTGAAGGAGAATGATAGAAGCCGAGAGGCAAATAGCGATGTGTAAACAGAAATTTTTGGTTACGTATTTTTGTATTATATAAAATTTACTGTTTAGATAACCAGTTCTAAGCTGTAGTTGCTATCACAATCAACCTATTGCGACTATTTCTTTGGTGAAGAATGTGACCTTCTTTCATTTAAAAACTCAATTTTTTAAAGTGAAATAATTAGACTTGTTGTTTTAATAATTTCGTTGCCATCAATTTCTTTGATTCAAACATATCAATTTTGTTATTTCAAACATCAAGTTTTGTCGATATTAATGTCTAATGCTTTTTTGAGTTAAGGAAATAATATTAAAAAAATTTCTTTGATAGAAAGTAATATTTTTTTGCTCGTATTCAAAAATATTATTTATTTTACTCAATGCAGGCTTTCTTGAATCAATAGATCCTTTTTTTCAGTGTACTGTTCAATTATGTTACGAAAACAAGGTGGATAACATTTTTAAATTTTTCACTAACCAACTAGCAAATGCTACTTCCCCCATCCTTATAACAGTTATTGTTGCTTATTATTGAAATTTTGTTGTCACGGTTAAAGACGAGTAGGTAGTTTTCCAAATCGTTTCCCTGCTATTAATGTAACTAAGAATATAATAAACAAAAAACGAAAAATATGGATGCTCGTCCCAACATTTTTTTAAGACCGTTCTAGTATAGAAGTGACCATTTAAAATATTTCTTTGAATTCCATTAGCATTACACTATATGTACTACATTCGCGCATAAAAAGACTGAAATTCCAGAGAAATCGTCCAGACATTTTTCTCGGTGTTTAAACATGCAGGTGTATTCTGTGAAAGTTCCATAGCATTGATTAAACAAACACCCAAATCACAAATAAATAATTGTTTTCTTGAAAAAATTAGTAGTTTTTAAAGTTAAGTATGTAACAATCTTTGATAATTTATCGAGAAACGGGTGAATCTAACACACTAAATGAAATAAATTAACATATTCTTTAAAAATATGAGAGCTGAAAGCTGAAGAGATGAAAGAATTGCTGTGTATTATTTGAATAGAACGTCGAACGAAATTTGGAAAAAGTTGGTGTATAGGGTAAATGGGACAATTTTTTTGGTTGCCGGGCGGAAACCACATCGCTGTCGTTACATCTCCTATTGGACCTCTTCAGAGATTTTCCTGCTGCTGTTGCTACGCACTTAAATATACCGGTGCGAGATCGAATATTATTGCATCATATATGTACACGTGGCAAACAGTTATTAACAAATAATAAAACCGCGATCTATTGCAAAATGCGGTACGAATCAAAGTAACCAATGAGCATAAGGCAACTGCATAGTAAAGTACGCATATAATGGAGCATTGTTCAATCTGTTACAATGGCGCATTTAACGAAAAAAGTACAATGAAATGCGCCGCTATTGTTTAAAAATCACGGTATTTTATCGAGACATGGGCGAAAGCTATTTAGTATCCGCTGAACACCGAAAAGCTCTGCTTTGGTCGATAATTTTATTATTATGGCGTCTTTTACGACTTTTAGAAAGCATGTGTGGTGCAAGAGGAAAACTTACTGCATTAAAAAATAAAGTGCCATATGTTGAAAAATGCTAATTTATTTACTGTGATCACTGCATGTTCTCTTTTGTTTTACAATAGAGCTTCCATTGCAAAAATAGCAGGTATTGTAGATTGAAAAAGAGAAAGCGCGCCCTTTGTCGTTGTTTCTTATTATTAATTAGTATGGAACAAATGAATAAATGGAAATATTATAAATAAATGAAATTAATCAGTAGTAATGATGACATTTATTCATTTTAGATATAGTACAGTATATATTTAATTGCAAACCATCAAAATAAGTAAAACGTAAATAAGCAGGTGTACAAATAAAATTTAAATGCGTTAATGTGATAATTTTTAGGTATCCACAGCAGGATACCTAAAAATTATTCACAAGTACTTATGTATTCTTGTTACACCAGATATACTGATCTCTATGCCAAATAGGCTTAGTCGCATAGTTTTTGTAAGCAAGAACAGTCAGCGCTCCAGATTTAGCCTACATACATTTGGAAACGTTTCAATGTAGCATATCTTATTTTCGTCATCACTAAAGTTCCCCACTTTCCGTGCGCTTCATGAAATTAGCAGATACTAGACAGACTTGTGTTTATTCGTCTCGTGAGAATGTGTTTGTGTTGCCTACTGGTTTCCCAGAGAGTCGACAAAATATGAGTCTGTCTAGTCTCTGCTAATTTCGTGAAGCACACGGAAGGTGGCGAGCTTATACGTCACTATCACTTATACGTCAACCAAGGGGCAGGCGGTTTTGAATTTGATACATTCATAATGGAAGCGTGTTTATCATACGCAATATATTTGCGTCCAAGAACCTAACTTTCAGATCTAAGTTTGGAAGATCATAGATGAAATGCCAGGAAATGTTATATGAAACTGTAGTAAGTGAAATGTTTGTAAGATCTATAAAATACTTTATTCACTATCTCAGGTAATCTTAGGTTCATTTTGCAAAAAATACCTTTGTGATAGGTAAACTCCACGTGAAACGTACCCACTTGTACGTTGTCATATTTTTTGTAACAATTAATAGATTTAGCAATGTAGAAGTTGTTAGCGTAATGGGTGTTGGACTGTTTTAGTCAGTTGCACCATATCGAGAGTGTGCAGGAAATCTGAGAGTTCCATCGTAGAAGCGTTGTTCATGTTAAACACGTTAATATTGAACTCACCCATGGAGAGAAGAGAATCTGATGCAGTTTTATATTTGGATAAAGTTTATTAAAAAACATCGAATATTTACCTTTAGGTGAATTATACAGAACAGCACAGTATATCTCCTTACCACATCCCGGTAACTTCATCCAAAGATATTCAATAGAGTCATCCGAGTAAAACTGCCTGATATTAACACGTATGAGATTTTCCAGTAAAAAGTCACACTACCGCTGCGGCCTTCTCAATCATGTCTATACAAATTATATGCCGGAATGGAGAATAATAATGATGGCAGATCGTTAGTTAATTGTTAGAAAATATCATAATTAATAAGTAAAACCACAGCTGTTGGATCACGAAAATGTGTTGACAAAGAACGAATGCTCATATGAGCTACAGTTAAAAACATAAATTTTCCTATAAATTAAAAATGATACAATAACAGCAATCAAAATAAATTTGTTACATGCATATAAAATGCGCATACATCCACCACAAAGCAGTACATAGTTATACCCAAACAAGAACAATAGTACCCGAAACAGTTAATGCAACATTTAAGCTATAATTATTTTTGTCTTTTGTGGATTTTCCAACGGTCGCTTGTCTTCTTGAAACAGGCCTACTTGGCTTAACTAATGATTCTCCGTACTCAGCTCTCAACTTAACTGCCTCTAAAACTGAACCGGACCTCAATTTCCTAGAGTCACCACAAGCATTCATGAATTGCTGTGTTTCAGGTGTCGATATTGAACAGATCTCCGTATTTAGGAAGACATAATTATGCGTGGACGCGAAGATGTCTTTCACGTTCGTCATTCGTAGGGCGGATATTAAGCGTTCATGGAGCACTGTTTGATGGTTTATCGAAACTTAAATGCAGACTGTCTTCATTTTCTTTTTCAGCAAGTTGTTTGGTAGCGAAAGCTTTACCGTTTACGTATCTTTATGAAAGCGTTAAGATTATTAGAGCGAGCTTCCAACATATGTCTCCACAAGACCTTCTCGTATGTAAGGTCTTCAGCAATAGTAATCTAGATTCCCTTCAGCTTTTTAACAGTTATAAGTGGGAAAATTGGAATGCAAGTGATCCTTTTTTCTCACAAAACTCTTTACTGTTAAATTAAGCGATCGGCTTCGTATTAGAGAAACACAGAATTTATATAGTTTTAGATTTCATGAAAACAATATAAAAACACTGTTTTGACAAAATCTAATACTTCAATGTAAATTCTGGCCTGATAATGTGTTTCTCTAAAATGAAACCAGCCGCTTAATTTTTCAATAAAAAAGTTATGAGAAAGAAGAACCACTTTTATTAGTCTTTCTCGGGGTGTAATTTGAAAAACAAACGAGAGAGGTAAATGAGGGTGGCAGGAATCAATTCTCCGAGTCCGAGTTTACTCAGAAACATGCAACTGAAGCTTTTGCATAGAAAAGTCCTAAAGAGGATTTAGAGTAAAACACGAGAAAGTCAATTTTATGTTGCAATTTATTGAAAATTCAAAAATGATCAATTTCACGCAGAAATCATCTGATAGTATCTAGCCATGATTTTTTTTACTTAAATAAACGCGAACTTAAAAAAAAATCAAAATTTAAACATTTTTATTATTTTATTAGAATAATACAACTGAAACGACTTCGTATATTGTGCTAATTGCATGCTACAACGAAAAGTCTACGAAGTTATAAGTCCACCTATCGAGTATAAAGGTCCATCTGGTAGTAGAAAGCTCGATTCTTATTAGAAAATTCCTTCTTTTAGTCAAACATCTTTGGGGCGTAGAAGTAAGGAAATTATTAATAATTTATTTGACACAAAAGTTTTAAATACTGCTTTCTACCGTACTTCCAAATTGTACAAGTTCTCGTATTCGTATTGCAGCCCATTTTTTTAAAGGGAAAGGTTAATTATTACAGATACCATGTGCTGACATTACCAGCGGTACCGTTTGTATTATGCAGCCAAAAATATTTCACACAGTGTCTCCATGGATTATCTCTAATATTAATAATAATGATAGCGAGGACTGTGGCGTAGTATGGTAAACAACACATAAGTATCGGCACCCTCCGCACCACACAAGTTTAATTTATTATATAGTAATATAATAATTAGTCCGGGACGGCCGTTTCGAGGACACGAATGGTCCTCATCA
>LR736867.1:4969094-5019497 GCA_902654985.2 Oryctes borbonicus | reverse complement strand
GGTCACCGGTTGATGATGAGGACCATTCGTGTCCTCGAAACGGCCGTCCCGGACTAATTATTATATTACTATATAATAAATTAAACTTGTGTGGTGCGGAGGGTGCCGATACTTATGTGTTGTTTATCTCTAATATTCCTTAACATTTCTTAAGGTACAAGATGACTTTAACGATAGTCGGTTTATTAGCCTGTTTACCGACCTTGTGTATCATCATATCAACCATAGTTTCTAGCCCAAAAATTATTATATTATTTCTTCTCGTAGCTCTTTCAACATATGAATATTTCTCTTTTGAGCAGTTAATATTTTTTTGTGTATGTGTATTTTCTGCGTTTAAAACATTCTTGATCAACAGTTTCAGATTTTAAAGTTTGAGTTTAGTGGTTTGTTATTTCAATTATTGATTTAATGATTTTATTTGCCTAATATCCTCCCGTAAGTTTGCATCTTTACTTATAAGTATGCATATGTAAAGATAATATAGCCAAACAAAGAAAAGCGCACGCCGGCTTCCTTATAATATAAGAAATATTTCTTCTCAGATAAAAATGGTAACAGTATGACAACCAATATCTCTCTCAAATCTCAATAATTTGAATATTAAGAGACATCCGTAGATTTATCAATGCTATTTTCTTACTGGTTTGATCTTTGGAGCAAAGTATTCTTTCCAGTACTTAAAAATTGTTTACTTTAGGAAGCATTCAATAACAGCTAACTACCACTTTCATAATCTTGTTAAATAAGATTGATCACACTTTAAATTAAAAATTAAACGTATTATTTTTTGTAAAGTAAGCTTTTATTCGTAGTTGCATAAATTTCTGTGATTTCAAAACTGCGCTTACCTAGTTAATATTGAATATTAACCATTGGTTTTTGGATGAAAATTCATTAAAGAAATATATCATTTTACCGTATGAAGCCGCATTTCAGATTAAGCTTCAAAACAAAATTATGAAAGATCCATAACTGTGAAAATGAAAACGAGCTACACATCGAAATGTACAAAAAAAAAATTTAAAGCCTTTACAGCAAAATAATACAAAAATGAGGGCAAATATCGACTAGAAACGTAATTTCAGTAGAAAAATACGGTGGCCCAATGGTGACTCGTTTCATGGCATCCTCTGCGGAATACTTTGCTGTATTATTATATCTCTGTATTTCGAACTCATACGCCCTTCTGTACGATTAAAATCGGAAGGCACAAAAAGCCGTTAAAAAGAGATGTGTTGTGAAATCCAATGAAACAGATATACTTTTCTCGTGTAAAGCTCTACCTACAAATATCGTCTGTCGATGAATTCGATGGTTCATTTTTGATTAGCGTTGATTTGTGGCGTCATTTCGAAAAATTTTAATGGAAAAAAATGATATCCGAAAACTAAAATGTAAGTATATACGACCAGTTAGACAAGTGTACATATGATAGTATAAAATCAAGCAGAAACTGACAATAATTTAGTGCAATTCTGTATTTTTAGGTAGTGAATAAAGCTTTGTAAGTGCGCTACTAAATATTTGAATCAAAGCAAATAATTTATCATGACAACATGAATTTAATAAATTATAAATTATTATAAATAAAAACTAATATATACTGACTGGCGTCAAATACAAAGGAAACAAATGATGGAATTGGCGTTTGGTTCGCAATACACGAAAACAAAACTGTACAACTGAATCTAACAAAATAACCCTGTGGATAATGCACATGTAATGGATGGTATACTTAAAAAGAAACAACATTGAGTATTGCGACTACCCCCTTATCATCCGGAAATAAATCCTAGAAAAATCTGTGGTGATAAAGAACCATGTAGCCTAGTAGAAATGTCTTTCGGGTGATGTCGTGTAGTTAATGTTTTACTTGACGTTTCGCTGACCATGCTGTCAGCTTCTTCAGAAGATTTCTAAAGACTGACACGACATCATCCGAAAGACATTTCTACTATGGATTACGGTCGTGAAGGCCTACACTCAACCATGTAGCTGTGAGCTATTCCCTAGATCATCGCCTCCATATTTAATAACCAATACAAGACTTGAATCGTGTACTGATGAAACTATTAAAAACGCGATAGTTCGAAATTTCAACAAAACAAGTATTAATGTTTGTGATTGATCGCGGATCTGCCATGGTTCGTCCCAGCTTAAACCTACATTCCCTAATTTGTTAGAAATCTTCGAGAAATAAATTCGGTTCAGTTTACCAACTATTATGTACAAAAATGAAGCTATTGCAATGCAAAAGTGCACGAGCTTCGCAGGTTACTTTCACACCTCTTATTAGCAGACTTCTAAATGTAAAATGTTCAAAGCTTTGCGAACGTTCATTGTTACTTCCCTTACAAACTTCAATGCACTTTAATTAAGTACTTTTATTCGCTCTATACCGACCGACGTCGACATCCCGAACAAATATCGTTAGCAAATATTGCCGAACTACTCTGCGCGCGATGTACACCATTAAAAATTAAAGTAGCCGTACAAATGTTACACACGTAACATTAGCAATGGTAAGTGTGGTTCGAATATGTACCTAAACGAGGTGCTTCTTATTTACACAAACGGCAAAGTCGCAAATAAGAGAAACACACACTAGGCTCTTTAGCAAATCGGTTCGGTGGTTGGAGTTGTCTGGTTTTGCTTTGCTACTACCATTACAGCCGCAACTCGCCGGTCACGAGAGGGTGTTCAGTGATGGTGCTTGAGCCGCCTCGACGACGAGAGTGCTTTACAAGGTCAAAAGTTACGTAACAAGTACAATTGTACAAACCTAAAATGCCGTTATAGTGCACTTTGTAAGATGTTGTGCTTTATTTACCCTTGAAGGATGAAATAATACGGCACGGCCGTTGAAAGCTACTTCTTGAATTAATAGATGATTTTATGTGTATAGATTAGCGTATTGAAATAAGCATAGAATGAACATTGGCGATATATTTTATAAATTCATTTTCGGTACTGAATTGTACTTAGCTATTGAAATATTCATGGGAAATAGAAATTTCTCAAAACTGTATGACGAAAGCGATGCAATTTGGCAGGATGGTGGCCACTTCAAGAGTCAAGAAACAAAATTGTCTACGTCCCACTCGTTTTTCGATGAATAACACCTCGAGGTGTTTCCTTGTTAGTATTTATTTTGAAATTTAATAATGTGTATGTTAGCTCATTATTCGGTACTGAAAAATATAAAAAATATATTCATATGTTCACTTACAACGACAAATATTTCATACTTAAGACAGCGGCAGATTCCAATTTTCTTTGTTTGATTATCTTTTAGTACTAAGTTCTTTAGTATTAGTTCCTACAAAAACTAATTTTTTGCAACAAAACACTGCTTTGGAAAGCATCATAAATTGACTCTGGATAGTTTCATACCAAAAAATGTAATTAATAAAATTAAAACAGCGTTGTAATAAAGAAGGAAAAAAAAACTCTTAATGTTAGTGTAGGTACCCCGTGATTCAAATTGTTATTAATTTTTTTAATACTGAGAATAGAACAATATAAATGATTCTTTTTCTTTGAGTACGATCGCACAGATTTGATCATCTGAATGGATTTAATAGGACGGGAAACTGGCTATGTGGTCGAACCCGACGGGTTGGGCCGAGCTGACCAACGTGTTGGGCCCGGGTGGTCAGTGTCTATATAAATCTCAAAATGCCCATCTTTATTATATAAGGAGAGTTCGATAAATACCTGGCCTTGGCAAAAAGAAAGCAATTTTATGTGTAAATTTTCATTTTATTTTTCAACATATTCTTTGAGATCGATACACTTGGTCCAACGTCTTTCTATTTTCTGTATCCCATCATTTGCGCTACAATTACTTTATCGTTTGAATCACATCCTTTTGCGCCTAGCCATTTTTTGATATTCGGAAGCAGGAAATAATCGATGGGGGCTAAATCTAGGATTGTGGTAGGTGCGGAAGCAACACACACAGCATTGTTGAAACGATCGAGTAAGTTGGCAAGAATCGTTTTACCCTTTGCAAGGTAATCAACAGGGATTATACCGCGTATATCCTAGGCCATTGTGGCCATGGCCTTGTTGGTCAATAAAGTGGCTTTGGCCTTCTTTGACGCCGATTGGCCACGAAAAACCTACTGTTTGGATTGATCTTTGTTCTTGATCTCTGTTTTGAAGTTGACGCACACGTGTGTTTGGTCATCTCGGGGGGTCAATGTGGGCATCTGGTCAAGCCAGATGTTCACAGCCCCACCAACCTCTTGTATCCAATCTCTAATCGTTCATCACATATCTTCAATTTTTTCAATCATTTTTGATGTGGTCACCTCATTTGAATGAACTGGTCATTCTTCATCAGAAATGCTCGTACGGTTGCGTTTAGATTCAGATACCTAATATTTTATGATCGATAACGAAGATGCTTAAATCCTTTATTTAAATTCTTTATTGAGCTTCGATTTTATCTCAACATACATCATCCCATCACTGCCCCATATCCGATCTTTTCCATTGTTGTTAAACCGCAAAAGTTGTTCACTCTAAATGGCTGTCATTCACAAACTAACTAACGATTGAGAACTTTACAGCACTCTTGTCAAAGGTTAGCTTTTCGAAAAATAGTTTTATTTTAGTTGTTTGATCAAACGGATTTTGCCTTTGATCAATCCTTACAATTACTATAATATAGAGGGAAGAATTCTCCTGAAGTTACTGTAGTACGTAACTAGTTGTCAATAAATTCTATTCTATTCTAAGATAAGCAAGTTGGGATCGATTTCCGGTAAAATCGGAAGCGAGAGACATGTCAAAATATTTTAGGTCCACGCTGGTCTCAGTAATCCACCAGACTTTTAGAATTCTCAAATTCATACTTTTCCAGATATCTATAACTGCAATTCGCTTTTAACCTCTCTGTATAGCGATGACCAAGAAGTTATTATTACAGTTCGAGAGCAATTGCAAAAATTGAAACATTTCTTTGTAATTAGACACCTGGTACTAATATTTTTGCACCACAAATAACAATACGGGTAGTAAATATATACACACAAATAGATTTAAATTTTAACCGTGAATTACGTATCTTGTTTGCTGGTAAAATCAAGTTCTCCATGCAAAAACCTGCACACAATCTGACAAACCACAACACGTTCATTGAATTGGCCGATTGGAAAGTGGGTCGTCGGGTACTAGCTAAGCTTATTATTACGGCCGTATTGTTATGAGCTTTTCCCACTAATTTTCAATTAAGTTCTCGCCGTTGTTCCAACTTCGCACATGCAAATATTACTTCTTGCGTTTTTGTTCTCGTTTCGTCCTCTGTACTACGATGCTGTTGCACGCAGAGTTTACAATCTATGTCGTCAGTTCGTGTTATATTAATACTACGCTTAAAGCCAAATAAGAGACGTAAACTTTTAAAGTTATGTTTACGATATTATTAGTTTCCTACTCTGGGATGCCTCGTTTAGGTTTTAATTCCTTTTAGCGGTAGTTAAAAATTTTTAATTAAAAACATCACCTAACGCAAATTATTCTATTGAGCAAATAACTTCTTTTGTATTTTACGTGTACTATACCGATATGTCGCAAAGAATAATTAATGCTACAACATTGACACGTTTTAGGTCAATATTGACGACTTTGTCGAAAATTCTTAAAAAATTGTTGATGTGCAGTTCCGTAGCTATTTATTGTTGTACGACATCTTGCCAACTTACCGAGCTGGATTTTGTCCGTACGATAGTGTGCCCTACAGCCTTGTTGGATGTGATGGACAATTAGCGTTGCGGGCCGTGGAGAGGATAGTATTTTGATTTTATTGGATTTTATCAAGGCTTTCGGCACGTTAAATCGCGAATTATTGCTAGCGATACCACATTTTCTTGGATTGTCTGCTATTTTATTTTTTAAGAGCTTTGTCCGGCTGTACCCAGTCGATAATTGTGGCGGTCACAAAATCTAGCCCACTGAACAATATTTATGGCCTATAACAAGGGTCGATCTTGGGGCCATTGTTGTTCCCTACTATCACCTGTAATTTTCATAGCTACCCACAATGCGCTGTGGATGACACTTAGCTCTGTGAATGCGTGTGAGGAGCAAGTTGAACGGTGATCTTCGCTCTATCGCCGCTCACTCTCTTCACATTAATTCGGATAAATCAGTAGCTTTGTTCCATAGTAAAAAATTTAACGTAACTAATTTTACTGATTTTGAACGGCATGCGGCTACAGTTTGTTACAGAGGCAAGAAATTGGCCTCATCATTTGAGGCTTACGTCACACATTTCAAGATGTGGGTATATTCTAACATAAGGGCTATTCGCGGAAAATTTTCTCTCTCCAGAACTAAAAGTTAAACTTTGCCACAGTTTAGTTTTAACCCATTTTAATTATTGTGACGTTATGAATCGGCCTTACCTGGATGCGGCTACTCAGAGGAGAATACAGTTTGTGCAGAACTTGTATCTCTACTACTACGACTAGTTCACGACATAAAAGTATTGTCGAATTTCCTACTTCAAACTAACGAACTGGCCGAATATGAGTGATAGATTCTCGTACTTGGAATGCTTGTTTCACAAGATAATTGCTCTTAAATGCCCAATATAACTGTATAAAACAACATTTCGATCGGGTGTTCACCGTATATACTCAGGATTACTTTCTTGTTGTTTATTGTGGTTCCTGTGATATCATTTCGCTACATATGTTATGTATTAATTTGTAGTTTATTAGATTGGGTTTAAAGCAGATGTACGTATACATGAATTGTTTTCTTTTGTTTCATAATACTTACGTTGACCTTTTCTTTTCTTGTAATTTCATATTATGGAAAATAAAGTCACTATTATTACTATTGTTATAAATATGTAGTTACCGTTGATTACATCGAAAACGATGAAGGAAGCACGTAAGCAAATGTTTTAGTACTTCTTTTGTTTATTATATTATTAATTATACACAGTGGTTCTTTCTGTGTATGACCAAGCTGGTGATTGCGCGAACGAAAAGCAAATGTATTAATCACGTTAATTCTAATCAAAATCGTCACAATAGAACCGGGTACATAAGAGGAAAGAGACTAATAAAATATCATGCCAAAGCTTAAGCAAAGTTCACTTATCTAGGAGCCATCTGATTTTTGGAAATTCTAATATGCATATTCTCTAAATATATTCCAAATTCAGCCAATTATTAAGTATTACTCGCGTTGTCTTAGTCCATTCTTAGTCCATCCCGACTTGACTGTAAGCTGAGCAAGGAGTTGCTTACTAAGCAGTTGAAATTCACGGCAAATTTTAGGAAACGAAAGTATTATGAAGCGCAAGGTAGCCGTGGCTGCCAAATTTTTTGTTCATTTTCCACAATCTTTATCGAATCAAAGTTAATTTCAACGTAAAAATATCAGTCAGTTTCAGTAGTGCATTTGCAACGGGTACTTTCTCTACATTCAATTGGTTGGTTTCAATTGATAATTATTTAAATTTTGTGTGTTTTTATTTACTATCGTTTTTTGTCATCGCTAGGACTATGGTAATGATCGAAAATGGCAGACCTTACAGCGATGGTGCTAACATGTTTGGTAAATACAAATCGATAATCCATCGTAATGTTGGATGGATGTGTTGGAGGCAAACTGGAGAGGATATCAGATGACGATGTCAAGGTAGAAAACGCTTAACAATGGCTGCAGATTACTAATTTATAGTGTTGCAAACATTTCGAAGTAGATGCCGGCTAGCAATTCAAAGAAGAACTGGAACGCATACGTGGAACCACAATAAGTGAGCGTACAGTTAGAAGAAGACTCAAACAAGTTGGTTTACGATCATACAGGGCAAAAAACGGCTCCAAATCTTAAAATACATCGCCGAGTAGCGTGAATAACCTTCGCCCATGAATACCAAAATTAGAATGATGCTTAGTGAAATTAAATTTTATTCGCAGATGAGAGCCGTTCCTGTGTAAATTCAACCCATGGTAGGAAAAGGTCGTATTGACGTTCAGGAAAATAAAATCTTTTTCGGTGAAGGACCAATTATAAGCATGGAATAGCATATTTTTAAGGATACACGCTGAGTTGGTGGTTTAATAGGAGAAAAGTACATAAGAACTATTTTGCAAGATCACGTAGGGCATTTTGCACCATGTACTGTAGCAAATTTCTACAAACAACAAATTAATTCAATTGTCTTCTACATTAGGGTTGTGATTTCTCTAGTTTTTGACACTTGAGGAAAGAAGCTTACGCTCTTAATACATATTTGATGAAGCTGCATTGTGTCACCAAAAGGAGTTTTTTAACTATAGGCTATGTCATGCTTTCGGGTTATTACACCAAGTTCTGAGAGTTTTCGCTTGAAAATGTCCTACCGCTTCAATGAGGAAGATAGAGATAAATATAAGTATAAGCAGAATGTGCAAATGATTTTGTAAACAATGGTGGCTTACAGGCTCAGGAGAAACTCAAAAATTATTTTTGCTCTCAATATAGCGAAGTATAGTGGTAAGAAAGCATTGTCCAACGCACGAAATAATTGACACTAAAAAATAAACAAGTTACCTCTGTATTAATTTTAAAGAAACTGTAGTTCTAAATAAACTAATACTTACTGTTTTTATTTAGTTCTCCGGCTATTTCCCGACAAATATTTTATCTCATTTGCTGATCTTCATAACACGTATGCTTGGAGTCAAATAATGGAGAATGGTGAGATACTAAATTAATTAATTTTTAATTTTCTTCATCTTTCAATACGTCGACAATGTCTAACTTCACGCGACTTAGGCTTATTCTTAAGTGTACCTTAATGGTCATGTGTACTCAGAGCGGCTGCTTAGCGTGTACTTCCGCCGCTAGTAGATGTTTGAATTTAGGGCAATTAGAATCCTATCTACACTTACTCAAGTAGTTGTTGGAGAAGTGCACAGAAAACGATACATCGCTCGTTCATTTGAATTCAAACCAGCTTGATTTTGGAAGCGCAGAAAACATCACAAGTATCGTGAAGAACATTTTACAATTTTTAGCACAAAGAAACTAATTTTGGCCTTTCGATAAGACAGTAGGACAGTAGGAAATATAAATAAAGGCTTCGGAAAAAGCCTTTATTTACAGTAGATTCCGTAGTTAATACAAATTGGACACGTAAACTCTTAATTACAATTACGTAGTACTGCTAATAACAAAATCATTTAATCTCTTTTGACGATATCTTTAATATTTATAGCAAAAAATGTTTAACCTCTTCAGATTTGTTACCACCTAATTAACATACGACAGGTTCAAATTTCATTTAAATCCTATATATCTATGTACATTATTTTTACACATATAACGCTTGTAATTTTTGTTAAAATTCTGTAAGGGTTCTGTATTATCCTGTAATTTCAGGATAATGGCTCTTGCCACCGCACATGTCAATTTACATGCGATCTTGCGGGGAACTCTAAATCAGATCTGAAGGGGTTAATAAAAGATTTGCAATAATTTAACTGTATAAGAACAGTCTATAATACAAAACAAAACAGAAGTAGATAGTTTGAATTTGCACAAATTTGATCTTGAAAAGGAAAACAACATTCTAAATCTAAGCTCCAAATTGAATAGGTTATTTTTATGATATTGGGGCACTCTTTCTATTAATAATTATAGCATTTCTCTCTTAAAGCACATCCACGCTTCCCTAAATTATTGATTCTGCATATACAGGCGACTGAGTCCGTGAGCTCGGGAAATTGTGCCGTTATTAAAAAAGATTTTTCAAAACGACTTATTTTTGTCATTAGGTCCGATAGTTGGTACGTTTTAAGACTAAATTGAATCCTGTAGGGCGTCTCAAACTTCGTAGCTACCCGAAGTTGTGCTTTTTTTAATGGAATATATTGCATCTTTGCAATCTTAATTAAATCGTGGGTCAAATGTAATAACACTAATAACGTGCTATTGTCCTGAAATTCAGATTGTCAGAGTTATTAGAATTTTTTTGAAAAAGTCGATATTTACAGAAACATTTGTATCTGTTGAAGTGTGCATTAATCAGATGTGATTTTTGGTACCTATATTAAGCATAAAAGGACGTAATATGCACGTGCTTATGTAGATCCTAATTGATAAATAATTTTCTCATTACAGCAATTTTAATTATTGTCAACATTTATTTTGCCCTAACAATTATTGAAAACGTTGGTATTTGATGTAAAATTGTCGTATGATTGTGAAATTAATTTATCCATTGGCATTTCGTTATAACATAATTAACTATTATTGATTTAAAATTAAAAATCAGTTAAATGTCGTATTGCGAATAATCTACAAAGTGTGTATCTACCTTTTTCTATAGTATGTTCGATTGAAACTGCAAACACATAATTTTATTTGATAATAATTTGCACAGTAGAAATTTACATCATACAATAGAGCTAGATTTGGTAAAGATAGTATTAATTAGTAATACATAAATCAAAATAAATACATAAATTGTAAGGATGAATAACAAATAAGGTGCTAAAGCAGAAAAAGAAAGTAATTTTACGAGATATTCGAATAGAGGATCTTTCACACCTCTGAACTTGAAAGTGAAGATAGTATGTAATTTTATTGTTAGTAAAAGTTGGGCCAAATTCGATACCTTTAATAGGGAACTTAGACAAAAGCTGACCTAAGTTTCTGGAGTTCGATTTTAAAGAAAAATCGATTGGTGAAATCCTTATTTTTAGATCTTCCTTAATATAAGAGATACAGAGCTTTTTCTTAAAATGTGTAATTTTTAAAAACCCTTGTAACTTTTTTATTTTTGAAAATGAGTGATTTATATAAAAACTATATTAGGGCGCTTTTTAACGCAGAATCCTATGCTCTAATTTTTTCTTTTTTTAAACTCGTATTTTTATTTAATAAATATTTAATAAAATACTCCGCATTTATTTAAATCCGGAGTATTTTCAAACAAAAAAATACAAACTAAAAATAAATCGCTGTCAAATAACACTGATACTGACGCATGTCAGAACAATAAAATTATTTTTGATTTTGAGCCACGAAAGGATTGATTCAGGTAGCCGACACGTCATGTCGTATGTGATAAGAAGCGAAAAGAACTTTTAATGTAGAACGTACCTGACTTTTTGTTTTACATGGTTAATCAGTGTAATGATATTTTTATTTTATTTAACTATAAAAGAAGAGAAAATTCTGACCATTTACAAGAACGCTAGTTAAAGTTTTTCAGTTACGCTATAACTTGAAAACACATAAAAATCGGATACGAACATGCGTTTTTTACTTTATTTTCACATGTACAATACACTCCTGGAGTTTGGCCCGAAAAATAAAAGAAAGGGCTAATTTAATCCCCTTTGTCTTGCAAAGAGATAGTGCCAGTATTGTACAAATATAAATTGCGGAGTATTGTGTAATCGAAGCGAAATCAGGTACAAAAAGTGTACCACAAAATTACGGTGCAGATCATGGCCACAATAGGCACAATGGCCACAATTTGTCCAAATTTCAATCGCGCTTTACTTTACATCTACTTTGGTTGTAAATTTAGAGTTATAAATAAGTAGTATTTTTGTTTGGAATTCTTTATCGGGAGTCCCACCTTTTAGGTAGAATTAATTTATTCAGTCGCTTAAAACGTATTCCTTACTTGTTTATATTTGTATGTTTACCTTTTACCAACGCATCTGTTCATATTCACAATTTTTGCAATAAAACTTGTTGTTATTGTGAAACCAATTCTTTTATTTCTTAGTGCATAACTACTCACTACTCGAGAACCACACGCCCTGAGAAGCTGGGGAGCTAAATTATTTAGAGTCTTAATTAAAATATTTAAAAATAAGAATTTCGAAAGAAAATTATTTTCTTTGCCAAATGAGATTTGGCATCTACTAATATGTTTTTTTTTTTAGACTTATGATCGACAAAAGAAGAACCGTTTTTTGTTTGTATCTAGGCTATCTTGATCTGTTTCACTCATATTATTTAATTAATTTCTCTTTTATATTGCATATGGTTTACACACAGGAGTCGATGTGCCCCTCTTTTTGAAATAAACGCCTACGTTTCTTACCAAGCTGATTTTCGTACAACTTAAAGTGTAACTTTGACCAAAAAAGGTTAACACGAGAAAATTTTCCAGCTGTCTAGGGAATACAGTTGCATAGCGTAAGTAGAAGCATTCTAGAACGATGAATTCAAACTGATTAGACTTCTTCTTTAACGTGTAGTCTTATCCGTCTTTTACAATCATTTTATTTCCTAGAATTTTATGTTTAAATTATTTTTAGTTTAAGTTCTTGGGCTTGTAATTTAATATAAAATATCCGAGCTTGATAATATATGATGTACTCACAAAACCAGTAGCTTAAATACGATCTAATAAACATTTTTGTAAGATTTAGTCCATGTTTCATTCGTCTGCAATTATTTATCCGATTACAGTTTATTAATGCAGATATTTCCCAATACCAAATTTAATTACAGGTAAAGCACTTACATAATATCCTAATGATATTCCAATATATACGCGTATTCTAATCAAATCGTTGAATGCTGAAAACGTTCAGCAATAGTAATGAATAAATAATACCAACCAATCCGCTTGAACTGTATTTCCTATACATACCGAGGGCAATACCATTTATTTTCATTGTGTATATCCCGTTTTATCATATCAGCTTCCGTACGAAATCGAACGAAACAGGAACTAATCGAGGAAGAAAAGAAACACTGAATCCGGATGATTTCTTTCAAATCAGAGGTCGGCAACGCAGAGATGAGGAATCAATATTATTGTGTGCCCACGTATGTGTACATACGACGCCTCTGTGTGGAAGCTCTACGTATGTATATATATATATATGTGCACCACATGAATATAAACGCACACAGTCGCATTATGCCATACCCGAAGTCAGACCAAGATAGCGGTGAAACATATTAAATTATTCTCTTCATTGAGTTGAAATATAGGACCTGTATCATTACCAGAAAGCGTATTTACACAACCAATAAAGCTACTTTAGAGTTCTCGTTTATCCTATTCGCATGTTATGCCACCACTTATCCAATAATGGAGTAGAACATTTCCAAATATTCCATTGTAGAAGAAGGGGGAGAGCAAGAGAGACGACGTATAGTCTACATATCTCGTTTATTTAAGGAGGTTTTTTGTGTTCGACGACAGAGGGCGTCGATAATGATTTTTCGTTGTTAACTCGACGGGGGTTTCCCTAGCACATCACGTCACTTAAGTTTGTACGTTCCTTTTGCTACAATGGCGTTAAAACCATCCCGCAGTTCACATTTAGGAGCTATAGGAAAGCTTTTTACAGAATTAACAGTTTGCCTTTTCCGCGCAGCACTGTTCTATACCGCTGGTAACTATCTTCTTCGTGTTTCCGCACAACAGAAAGTACGCACACAAACGGCGAAGGGTTTTCAATCGCACGCACACGATTGTCAATGATACTAGCGCAGGACCCAGGAGTTTATTTTCTAAAATCAATTCTTTCCACTTTTCACGAACGTAACATAAAACTGTTTACTTTCTCGCTTCTTATTTCTGTTATGTATTTGTGAATGTGTGTCGCGCCAAGGCGTGTTGGAAGTATACTTAAAGGGGATTTTTTCTTTCTCATTTGACACCCTGAATTGATGTGGCAAGTTTTTCGAGGGTTGGTAGTAATTTGATTTTGCTACGGTACATTTTCGACTTTTAGACAGCCGTATCTACTACATACCTGTATGCGCACTTCGGTTTGGGGTTTTATTAGTAGAATTACAAAATTGTTGTCAAATTTGTTGACCTGTTACGAAGAAATAGAAGACAAATAATTTCTTTTGAGTGCAAAAATGTTTTTATTACATTTCTATTCTTTTTGTTAACGAATAAATTGCAGGGATAACTTCAAAAGTTTTTTATTTTAAATGAGTACTACAAGAAAAAAAATTGAAGGTAAGAAACTATAGTCCTTAGCTGTAGTGGAAAAAGAAGGTTTTAGGTAAAAAGACTACAAAGCAGATTCGAAAAGCATCATTACTTTGTGAAAAACGCTGGTCATATTTGCTCCAATTTAAGCGGGAATATCAACATGCGAATTTAATGAAGAGACCTGACCAAAACCTACAATATAATAACATTTTACATGATTAGATATAAATCTTCTTTGTAGTTTATATCTAAAAAGTCTTCTGTCTCGCGAGGAAATGCGACGATCGGTATATGAAGCATTATGGGTTGAAAGAGACAATTGAAATTTACCGTATAGGGTAGGATTAGAAACCGAATGAATTTTTGAAAATATTATACAATGTGTTCGACAACGATTAAACTTTCAAACGGAGAAAGTGCCAATATTTTTTTTTAACACAATTACCTATTTTTCTCTTTCTTATTTTAAGTCGTTTTCATTATGCATCTAAAATGGATACTTGAAGATATTTAGGAAAGTGTGTATTGTAACACAATTTTCTTTCGAAAAAAGGAGTACCCACCACTGGGAACGTAACTTAGGTAGTTTTTTAAAGTGTTATCTGACTGGAGATATCCAAGTTAATTATGACCATTATGGTTTGATGAAAAAAATATATATCACTTACTTTTCAATTATAAACAATACCAACTAAATTATACGAACGAAGATATCCACAAAAACAGAAGCTATCACCAAACCAATTAAACGAATAATACAGGATTTGAAAAACTTCGAATCGGTCAAGGCAAAAATTCAAAAACATAATTTTTGCGAATTTATCTTAATGTGGTCTCAAGAGCAGGAATTATTTTTTTACATTATCTGGACGAATAGAGCCAAATTTAATAGAAATAATCTGCTTAACCGGCAAAATCTTCATGACTGGAGCAATTCTAATCTCCACGTATTAGAAAGTAAATTCAACCTTTCATTAATCCTAGATTGTTTCTTACAGCATGATTAATTTGCAGTTTCTAGTGAGACATTCTGTATTCATTAGGGAAAACGTTGAAACTTCTCAACCTTGCATCTTCGTTGTGTGTTTTTCAAAACTAACGCCAACTTGCTTTTCTTTTTTTAATAAAAACGGAAGTCAGCTTTATGATCATTTGTGAATTGAGCTAAGTGACGCGGGTTTGCGTTATGTTTAATAAAATTGTGAAAAGTTATAAAAGAGTTCCTGTAATCGTCGCAAAGTGCGTTCTTTAAGTGAAATTGAGAGAATTGGAGTTTTGATGAAGGTAGAAGACGCAAGACGTGCTGAAGAGGCGAGTTCAATGAAATTCATTGTAATGGAGAGTCAATATCAAAATCGACGGTATTCAAAACTTTGGGACATTTTAACGAAACCGAACAAGCTAAAGCAAGAAGGCCAAAAAATATTACAAACGACGAAAATTCTTTGGACATAATCATATATTTAGTAAAAGCGCCAGCTGTCACTGAATCTCTACCAAAACTTCAATTCAAAGAATACATTTGCTCAAGAATTGAGCGAATATGATTTTGATCGCAGCACCGAATTTCGAGAAATAATGATTAGTAAGCTAGAGTGAAAAGAAATTTTATCAACCATGTGCCGTTATCGGATGTCTAGTGTTTATGGTGCACTATTCTCACAATTAAAAATTGTTAATAATAATTTTAATGACGATTTATTTATACTGAACAACTTTTTTATAGGAATTGGTCAAACGTACTAGTCTATCATTTTAATAAATCGCTGTTTATTATATCGATGAACTTATACTTTCGTAAGCAATACATGGATTTATTGACATAAACAATATTTTTATTGATGTATAATTAAAAATTCCTAAAGTTTGTGTCGCCATTCACAAAGTAAATTAACATACGGATATTTGTGATATTGATAAACAAGTTTCAATTTGATAAACACTGTTGCTGTAACAAAATGAAGCCAATGAACACGTTTTATTGAATTAATTTTTTTAATGTATTACTTATTTAATCTAAACAAATAACACGAATATACTAAAACACGAAAAGGTTTTTGCTCCTTTATGATAATACTATTTCAGTTTATAGGCGAATATATTGACTCGATAATAAAACAAAGAAAATAGAAAACTTCTGCTGTTTTAAATGTGAAATAAGTCAATCATTACTGATCTGATTGAAGGTAAGTCCGATTTAGGAATTATTTTCCTTGGTTCCTTTTGACAGCGGGATGTAATGGAATTTTACCTCCCTGGCGACGTAAAGTAATAATACTTTAATATTGAAATAGGTTTCAATACATAACAGATATTGTGAATTTTATCTATGATGTAAGCAAGTAACCAAATATTGAATATTTTTGTAAAATGTCCATTCTTTCGGAATTTTTGAAAAATAGCAGGAAAAATATAATATCCCACTCGGGCCGTAAGTGTTTTTAAGGTCTCGAACGTATTGTAAATCGATGTACAATAACATTCTCAACCCCAAAACAGCACTGATGTCGCTTGTGACATGAACGGCTATTTCATACTACCGACTAAGTAAGTCACTCATTACTGCCATGTATGAATGGACGTACGTGCGATTTACCAGTCGTCTTCCTTGTTTGCCCTTGACCAGCGGCATGTAATGGAATTTTACATTCCTAGGGACGTAAAACACATAGTGGCTAAACACCCCTTGTGAGGTTGCGCTCCTTAAAGCTATCTAGATCCACTTGAGCGAGGTGGGCTAATCCTCATCTTTGTTTACCCCTTTTCGCTTATGTTCTTCCATAATTTCCTGTTGCGCCTGCCTCTCTCAAGTTCTCTTCAACATCTTGCGCCTATATCAGTCTTGGACCGCCACGCCTTCTTCTGCAAGTTGGTTCTCACTGCATTACTGCGCGTATTGCAGTCGCTATTCGTGCTGTTCAAACATGGCCCAACCACTTCATCCTTTGTCTATTTTTGTTACTATATCTTCTCCCTTTAACTTTTGTTTTACTTGATGGCTCATTCTTAATCTGTATTCGCTATCAGCATCCCTCACTAGTCCTAATATAGCCCTCATTATCTTCCTTTCTACTATTTCTAGGTCACCTTCTTATCTTTTCATTAAAGCCATCGTCTCAGCTGTCTTTTGCAAGTATTTTTTTTATTGGTTCCTTATTTGCAAAAAATAACTTTCATAATTGTAGATTTTAACAGTTTTCAAATCAGAATCACCCGTGTATATGTTTAAAGAATTGAGATCAATCACCTTCATCATAGTTACGTGGATTAACAATGCTTAGGATAATTAGGTATCAAACAAAATAATAATCTAATCAAACCGAATTAAATTTTGACCTGAATATTACATTGGAGCATAACAGTTATGTAAGTAAATTTCTTAGGACCGTCACATGTGATCCCTGCGAGAACTTTCTACCTCCGTAGCTCTATTATCTCCTTGATGCTACATTCTCCTTTATAACGTATACGAAACACTTTGTCTACATAGTGGTTGGCAGATATATAACAAAACTAATTTAATACGCACTTTGATTCCCGTAAACCTTTCCTATTACATTTGACGTAGGTTTGTAGTACAATAATGTACTTAGTATACAAATTCACCATTATCCGCAGATTACTCGCGCAACAGAAGATTATATAATCGCAAAGCAAGTACATAAGTACAAGACCATCAACCGCGTCGGTATAGTTCACTATTCGTGAGACCCGTAGAAAATTCCTCGGAGTATTACGTTAGACATGCAATCGTGAAAGGCGCCCATTTACCGGTTACAATAATCCAATTTGATTACAGCGAATGGTGTGGGGCTCCATCAATTAGGTTCCGTGTTTGATTAACATGCAAAATAAACATCAGAGGCTTTAATTGTTTGAATGGCGGGAGTGCGAAGCTAATACTAAAAATCGAAACATTTTTATTTCAGAAAAGAAACAACGTCTTCAGAAGTAATTTATATCCAATCAAAAATTTTCACTCGATACAATTTCCAATTTATAGTATTCACTAAGTAATTGACGTACAAAATATGGATTAATATTAAAATGTTTCACTGAAACCATAATAATAACCCAAACGAATCCATAGAAAATTATGTTCGTTCCGTTTGTAACAATCACAAAATTTGGTGCCTAAATACCAATAATTAAATGATTACCTATAATAGAAAATATCGAAGATTAAATTGGACTCTGTACATTTCTGTATATTTCAACACAAAAGTTAAAAAGAAGTTGGATATCTTACCATAATGTTAATAGAAAGGTTTTTAATTGCAATTCAAGTGATGGCATGTTTATTTTGCTAGTTTTTCCATGTTCATACCTCGTGGAACGAAACTTTAGCGCGGTAGTCGATTCTGTTATGAAAATTGACCGTAGAGATCTGAGGTTATGCCTCACTAAATTAGAGCCAAATGCTGAGCAATTCTTATTAAAGTATCAGGTTCATTGCTCCTATTAACAGCATTATTTGAGTATATTTTCAACTTGTTTAATTTTATGAGAATTTTACCAGGTCCGTCTTGATTTGCTTCGTAAAAAATTCAAATAAGCACTTGCATTTTGTGTCTTTCCAATAAAGGTCTGAATAAAATTTTTAAATGTTTTTCCACAATTATCCACTTTTCAAAAACCCTATTAAAGTGAATAGCAATGAGAAGGACATTTATTATATGATATTAATAGATTAGGAAACTCCAATATTCCACAAGTAATGGGTTCGTCGAAAAGAAATTCCGCGGTTGATTCTACTAACAATTTGGGAATCTTTGCATTAAACTTATAACTAATGTTAGATTGGATGCGTAAAGCATTCTTACTTTTCATTCAGTTGCACTCATCATAATTACTACCGCCCCCGACGATTGTTAAGCGAACACTGTATATATCACACTACTGTGTCTGCTTAGGTGATGCACCTATTCTGGGAGAATAGTAGTGACATCATTCCCAGCATTAAGCATTTATTCGCACTGTACAATCTTTATCAAATATGCATCCACAATAAATATATAATTGGAATAACAACGTAATTTCATTGGACTCCTGACATAAGCTTCATCAGACTCGATCTTTTGATAAAGGGGGAGGGGCGATTTTCAAAAGTATGATAAAATTTTACCTCTAGCTTACAATGATCTTTGAAAAAAAGCAGTGGGAAGAATACCAGTGAATACAGCTTTTTCTTGTTATAAGGGTTAAAATTATATTGTAACCCACAGTGTATCTCATAAGTTCGTAAATTTACATATTCTTTATGAATCATGCTATATATTTATTTACGTCAAAAAGTGCTTGGAAAGAGGAACCAAAATAATGCTAATACATCCCTTCACGGTATTGATGGAATTACTCACGGCAAAAGCAGTGATCGTGAAGAGAGAAGAAACTAATGTTTCTGCCTGACCGACGTCATCAGTGTTGCTCCAAGTACTTCTTTTGCTCACACCACTGTTTGCTTCTCGCTGTCTCTTAAAACAATAGACAAAATATCTGTTGACGTCATCTAGTGCTCCATATATCTTATCTTTGGCGTACTTTTTGAGTATTTATGCTCAGTCTGGTTGCTTTTGTTCAATTACTTTTATAATTTATACATTTTATCTAAGATGCCATATTTTTTATTTAATTTGAGTTTGGGTATTAATGTAATAACGATGAATTTTGTACAGTACAGTAGATAATACACTTATAGCCAGTTGCACCGACACGAATTAAAATTTAATCTTAGAGTTAGGTTAAACTGTGGAATGTCACAATTGCAGTCAATCAAGTACAAAGACCGTGACATTGTACTTGTTGTTTTGACTTAAGTTAAGATTAAATTTTAATTCGCGTCAGCGCAGCCACTTATGCGAAAATGAGCGATAATAGGTGTATTTCTTTCTTTCTCACGTGTGTGTGTGAGGTTACTATGCGTATAGCTCTCAGCTTCAGTGAAATTAAATTACTTGATAGTTATCAAATAATTAATTATCATTTATTTCATTGCACTCTCATTTCATTTAATATTTATTTTGATGACTTACTTTTCTTTTTTATTTAATACACTTTTTCGTGTTTTTAATCATATACGGTTTTTTAATAAATACACATTACTGTAATTCTTAATTCTTTGTTTACTACATACGTACATACATATATGCAATACAATCAAATGCTCTTTAGCAACCTTTATTCAATATGAAAGCTATTATGTTGTGTCCAAAACAGTTTAAACGAATAATTGGAACACTTGTCCCATAAATTTCATCGCCAATTAGTGCTTTGCACGTTACTGAAGATTGAATATTCGACTATAATCGCAATTAATTTAGTTTGCACTTGTCAACCTAATGCAAAATTAAACCTCCAAGTTAGTAAATACTGTATTAAAATCCATGTTTCATTATAGTCTAACCAATAGACCGTTTCTATTATTTGATGTTCTATGTTTTTAAAAGATATCAACGAATAATTACGATAATAATAACAAAAAAAGGCGCAATGCGTAAAACAAAACAAGTCTACCGAATAAGAAACAAACGCAAAAAACTCACCTTCAAAAATGCCCTTAGATTCTACCAATTACTTAAATATTTTAGCTTAACTCTAAAATTATTACAAGCACCAATCGCTTTTACCTCCTGCAGTGAACTAAGTCTATACGTTATGAATATATGGTTTTCCTAAAAGAAAACGACCAGATGGTAAGAGATAATTGTAACTCTTTGGGATACATTCGAATCGACTCGATTCCTTCAAAATAAAATAAACCATCTCTAGAATACACAATCAGCAATTTGTTCATTTAAACGTGTTGCGTACAGATTCGTAGAGACCTAAATTAAAAACAGTTCTTATTGTTAGTGCTCCTTTTTGTAGTATAAATGCTTTATCACTATCGCTGCAGTTAACGTGTACCTAATTTTAGAAAAGTAAAAGTAGAATAAAAAATGTAGAGAAGAACCACAAAACTACATGACTACTAAGATTGGTAACGAAGCAAAATTGGTGTTCACATTAAAAAATATCAGAAATTTATTTCTTTTCTTTTATTATCTCTGGGACATTGATAAAGAAAAAATCCACAAAAAACAAACAGATCTAACAAAAAAAAGCAATAGAAGAAGAAGGGGGAAAGTACATTGCAGTGACTACAATACTAATGATGGTCAAAATTGCTCTGTAGACAATAAAAAGATATTTTCAAATAGGGAAGGTCTTAAAAAGTAAGTCACAATTCGAGAACATGCTATTGAACGGTGGCATAATGTTCGAGATCATTATAGCAGCGAAAAATCCGGACATTTAGGGGATTACTCGATTTTTCTGCTAATTTGGACCTGACACTTCGAGAGCATTTAAATAATGCTTTTTAAAATAATGCTGGTATTTTTAGAGAAACTTCAAATACAATATAAGGTAAAATTTTAGATTCTATATTTGCTGTTTGCAGAATAGGAATTCCAAATCAAATTAATAATTCCGATTTATTGTGCGAGGAAACTATAGATGTAACAAATCGGTGTCAAATCGTAATTTATTTAAACATACCTTTATTTGCAGAATTTATATGCATTTTTTGAGAATTTAAACGAATTAAGGATAGGCGCGGTTCCGGGAGGCATTAGAAATAAATATTCTTATGCAGATTATATTCAGTCGGATGCCTACCAGTGCAGTACACGTATTTTTGAATAATTTGTCAGCAATTCCTAATTCTTTTCAAAGACAATTCTTATAATCGCGCACCCCGTGTCAAAAGGTTACGCACCGCCTCTGATGATTGGTATAATTGAAAATTAAATTGAATTATAACTTGGTTTTGAAGTAATTCAACTTGTGTTACCGGTTACAAACTAGTTGCTCAAAATTTATTAAAAAACCAAAAGAAAACAAATAATCAAAGCATTAACAAAGCGTTCTGCTTTTTCACACATACTCTAAATATTTGTTCAATTCAAGTGGAGTTCAAATGTTGAAATGCCCAACGTTATTTCCCGTTTTAGCTATTTTCAAAGTTTTACGCTAATTGTAAACAGTTACAGCATAAAAATGAGTTCATCTAGGATATTGTGGTAACTTGAGAACAAATTCGCCAGCAAAATATTTAATGTCATTCACAAAAGCGGAGACTACACCCATTAGTAATTAATTACTTGTCTTCATATTTACTAATTATTTTTAAGTGCGCCTAACCAAATACCGTTCTTTGTATCCAATACCTTAAATAAATTGTGCATTCAAAGTATTGATATCTTTTTACAAATGTACGATTTCGATGGTATACAGGGTGCAGCAATAGTATGTATGTCCATCCTTTGTTGTATGCTAAATAGTTTGATATTTTGGATATGTAATATGATGTTAATTGTGTACCTTTAGAAAAATATTCCGATATACTGGGTGTTTTATAAAAAATATAGCCCAAAAAAATTAACTTTTTTAAATGAAACACCCTGTATATTTATGAAAGTGATCTGTTTTGTGGTTTTCGGGTTACAACTGGTTCTGCTAAGAGATTGAAAAATCACGTATCCCAAACAAGGTATTCTTATGTTCGAAAGCTTTCAAATTTAACAATAAAATATTGCGAGAATTGGTTAAAATTGGGTAAATTATTTTATCGCTGGATATGCAGGGTGATTATTAGGAAAGTATTGACTTTATTGATTTCATAATGATTTTTCTCGATTTTGTTAAATAGAACAGCCTGTATGTTATGAGTAAGGGTGATGCAGAATTATTATTATTACATTAAGAAGTGGAAGAAGAGAGTAATGAAACGTATTATTGCTATTTTGAGAACATTTCAAATGGAATTCTAAACCGTGTCAATCGTTTTCTTATTTTTAGTTATCTTAGTTTGGCCCGCGTACATGGAAAAAAACCTGCTTTCTCAAAACCATAATGCTTAGTAGAAAAGATTCCCTTCAAACTGGGAACATACTTTCGAATAACCTTATATATGCCTTCTATTTGAAGTGAGGTCTCTTGTTAATAGGAATACTCAAAAATTCTTTTACCAGAATTTCTGACCATTCCCCCTCTCAACCTACTGCTGGATAAACAATTTGGTTTTAGAACAAACAATTAGATGTTGCGGCTTGCGGAGGAGATACGAAACACCCTTGGGCGAACAGAGACATTGGGGCTGTTTCGGGGGGGTTCGATTCAGTATAGCTCTGTGACTTACTACACCATATGGTTGATCCAGGTTTTAGTTTTAAATTGGTCAGACTGATTTCATCGTATCTGGATGGAAGAACTTTTATGATTAGAGAAGGCGGGATATTCCCTTCCAAGCCGATTCCAGGATTCTCCGGGGTTTCTTGCTGAGTCCTGAACTATTTCTTATCTGCAGACACAATGTTTGGAAATTCTCGGAGGAGCATTGCTGTCTTTGCTGAAGGCATAGTAGGAGGCGTCCCAGTATTTCTGTACGCTTTACAAAGCGAAGAAGACTTCTAACAAAAGAGCTTCATTTCAATACTATGCGATTGGAATAGAGAGAAAGTGTTGAGTACCTCTGACTTACTCTCAATTGGAGATTTACTACAAAAGCTTCATATAGATCAAGTACGGAAGAAGTTTCCCAATGCAAAAATGCATTGCTACTGCTGCTATGTACAAAGATCCAAAAGGATCTCACCACGAAATTATTGTTATAGAACGTCTGTTTGTATGGACGCAGTAATTTCCAACCACCTGAAGAAACTCGGAGCTTTACCCAGGCAAGTGCCACGACTAATAACTAAGACCCCATGTTTCGTGAGGAATTCCCAATTAAGATCTGACTTAGAAATGCCATCTCTTCTGGAATTCTTATGAGATAATCTCCTGCTGGGAAGATTGGATCTCCAGAACTGTCCACCGCGCCGGCGTCGAATAGGATCGCCGATGCGATTCCGATTGCTGAGGTTAAGTAGCTGGAATATAGTTGAAACATATGTGGAAATTCTGGATTAAATGGGGAAATCACTAAATCCCAACGGCTGAGATAGAAACTGCGCACATGAGAGCTGAAGGTGCAACCCTTGCTGAAGTGAGAATTGGAGATTGAGAAAACTTTGCGTGAGGTGTTCAGGAGTTTTTGAGAGGAAAATTGGTTGGCGGCCTTTGAGAAGTGAAAGGAATGAATGATCAAATGTATTATTGCTACTTTGAATATATTCAAAATGAAATTCTAAAATATATTCATAATTTTCTTATTCTCAATAATATCAGTTTAGTGTATGGGAAAAAGAAACCTAATTACTCTAAACCATAATGCTATCTACGATTACGGAAGCAAACTGCTAATATGTACACAATATAGAAATCCTTCAAACTGGGAATCTCCTTTCTAATAACTCTATATATTCTATCTACTTGGAGTGCTTTTGCCTCCGTTGGTTCAAGTCTGTCGTTACTAGCAGTACTCATTGTTACGCAGCATGTATGAACTCACTACATCATATCTCCCGAATTAAAGTTTTTGTAGTTAAAGGGTTCAACCTTAAATTGGAAAGGTTAGTCAGCTTCCCAACGAATTCGCATAGCATTGACCCTTCCCTGTTAGTCATAAAATACGGACTATACATTACGTATACCATAATTAATTCTATACGAATTTACGTCGTGTAGAAAGCGAAATTTCTGCAACAGGTCTCTCTTTTCCCCGTTACAGACTCGCCGAATTAAAAGTTTTAACCGCCGAATTTTATCTTGGCATACAGTTTGAAACACTAATTGGGATGAAGGTTCTACCCGAACACACCGGCACAACGCTATTAGTGGGAACGCGTTCAAAGAAGGAAAGACCGAAGCGAAAGAAAAGGAAAAACGGTCAATGTTTTCGCTCGCGAAGTAATTTACACCCAATTACGACAAACTTATTAATTAGTTAGTGTGCGCCGAAGTATTACGGAACATGATTGATTTTCAAATATACCCTGATTTTACAAGGAAAATCTTCGGATTCAGTCGTGTTATTTACTAAATAACATTAATTTGGGTGTTTGTTTTAGGTTACTGTTACCTTCTTTGTCAACTTTAATTATATATCGATTTTCGTCCTGTTTTTTTGTTAGTTAATTTGGTGTAATTGGTGATGTGAAATAAACATTTATTTAGAAGATGTGTTTTTGAAATAAATAATTAGCTTAAAAAATTAGGATTGTCATAAAATTGCGCCTTATTAAGTAGGTCGTTATCTCTTCAAATTTCTTACTAAAATTGTGATGTGAAGAACTTTTTTAACTGGCTTTAATACATTAAATTTTTTGCAACTGTTCACTATAAAACTTGGGCGAAATATTACTTGGAAGCATGCAGACAACTATCATTCTTAGTAATATTGGTATTAGTAAGTTCGATTCAAGTCAAACCTGCTGGTACCTCCTGCATTTCCTCCTGAATTTTCTGAAAATTATCCGCCTTCATTGAAATAATGTGTAGGTACACCGAGACAGATTTCCATTTGCTAATGAGAATCCTTGTAAATTCATTAAAAATGTAACTACCAGTGATGTAGTCAATACAATAATTTAAAAAAAGTAACAATAATATTTAAGAGTGGGTAAGCTCTACTAATTATTGAAATGCTATTCATTCTTTGCATCATACGCAAATCTATCTATAAATAACCGAAAGCGTTTGTTTCAATGGAAAAATATAAAATAAAAATGGCTTCATCAAAGTGTATTTGGTTAGTATTAATTGCGCTAACGACAGTACAAAAGAGATTAAATCAAACAACTGTTTCGCATAATAGCCAGTTTTCAGCAAAAATTTACAAAACCGGAACATTGATATTTATATTTTCCATTTTATATTCTTTTCATCCCTCCACATTATATAGCTTGTCCACTTAGTGCATGGACGAAAGGTAA
This sequence comes from Oryctes borbonicus, assembly GCA_902654985.2. NCBI lineage: Eukaryota > Metazoa > Arthropoda > Insecta > Coleoptera > Scarabaeidae > Oryctes > Oryctes borbonicus. Next base: position 4,993,700 of record LR736867.1, on the reverse strand, counting down.
TTCTTTTTCTGAGCAATTTACTCAACTACTCAAACAACCATTATTTTCGTGCATGTATCGTCTAGCAATGTAGGAAGTACGTATGAACAGTAATTTGCAAAAATAAGCAAGCGATTGTTGATTAAAGTTCAGCATGAAACAGAAATACGTGTAACAAATTCCTGTGCGTTCCTACGTAAGCACAAATACGTAGAATTCTGTGCACAGATCTCCTATTAACATTGACATTCTTAACAACATTTCATGTCCTTGTGCATGAAAAAACAGTAGAAGCTATTACAATAAATTATTTTTCTTGATCTTCGGCGTATTTCTTCGCACCATAACTATCGCTTTGAAACGATTGTTTACCTTGTCAAAGTTTCTGCTGCAATACCCGTTGTATGGGTAACGTTGTGACGGCAAAAGCAATTTTTCTTATATTCACCTAAACATACGTTTTATTTTAGAGTTGGCGATAAGAATCACTATTATATAGTGTCTGCTATAACGTGTAAAGCATGAAGCAGGCATGTTATGTGCAGCAAATTCGGTTGAACAGCTTTAAATAATTGACTTATACGAAGCATAAGCGCAGCAGCATTGGTAACCATCATTAAAATTTGCTTTGCTGAAATTTTAAAGTTGTCTACTGTTCTAACTAATACATTATGCACAGCTTCGGGAGTACTTCTTTGCTGTCTCTCATAGGCTAGCAAATAAGCGTATGATGGTCCTTTCAAGGTCATTGTCCATGCTACAATCGATACTACGGATTTTTTTTTAATGTCTGTAGTTTCACCTATAGTTAGTCACAACCGTTTATTTTTTACTGCGGTTTTCACATAATTCTCAATCTTCTCGTACACGTAGGCAAATACACCTAAGCAATACTAAACACCTGATTTCTTTACCATTATCTGTCTGGAAATTGCCAAAAATACGTGTTTATCCTGTTAGCAAACAGACAAGTTGATGTATTTCTACGCATTTTCAACATTTTTAATGCTTTCCGTTCAATTCCGACACTTATTAACTTCGCACTGCGATATGTATTGCACATACCACGCAGCATAGAAGGCGGGGAAGTGCCGAAGTAATGAAGCAGCTTTGTATCCCTCCAACTTCTCGCGGTTAAACACCACTGGAAGGCAAGCGAGAATGTTGCGCTCTAGTTTGAAACGTCTTAATATTAAATATTAAGCTTTCACTACCAGATGAAATTAAAGAGAGTATTGTTCTTTAGATTGATGTTTATCGCAGCAAAACGGACTCCATCCTTCGCTGTTTCAAATTAATTCTATAGTAACTCAAAGATTGACATTCTGTATCTTTACATAATTAGTATTTAGCATTTGTTCCTTTATTGCTACGCTTTGCTTTACGTGATTCTACGAAGTATTAACTTACTACACCAGAAAAATAAATTCGGGACGTTGAAATTGGAACTAATAATGGCAAAAGTTTATACTATTTACATCTGCGATTTCCGCACTTTATTGTGAAATTATAAAGCTGTTTGACGGATAAGTACAATGTTATTAGTTTCGCCCAAATTCCGGCAAAATAATCCTCTACACTCAGACACTAGCTGAATAATTGCAATACTATAAATAGTACACCGAGAAAAATGATTTACGTTAATTCAAAGCAAAAAGCTGTGTTATCGTTCTTAAGCCGATTTCACAAGTTAATATAAATACTTAGTTGCACTTAATTCAACGCTACTTTTTGTGTTGAGACAGCACTATTTTATTTGTATCCAACACTCATTTTGACTTCAATTTGACTATTCGTGGCCAATTAGCACGAAATATGTTACAGTTTCTGGACTAGAGGGCTAAGCGGAAAGCAATCTTTTGCGAGCAAATTTAATGTGCACAATCTATTGTTGCTCCAGCATAGTGCAACACTGAATGTGAACACAATTTTGTGTAGTGAATCAACACGCCAGTTACGTTGTTTAGATACACCACTAATAATGTGTTGAGCCAACGCTTTCGTGTTCATTGGACGCAACAATTGTGCTGTGTCGTGTATATCTGTTGATTCATCTAATTGGCAGGAAAAAAAAAGAACGTCTGCTAATATGACTCGTTTTTTTTTTATTCGCCGCATTACACAATTGTAGATCTCTAATTGTAGCAACAATTGAATTTTTTGTTCTTAAAATCATCAATAAGTGAATCTAATAGTTCTAAGAATATTTGTTTTATAAAATCAGAAAACGCTTTACATTTTCTTGGATAGCTTGCATTAAATGATGCAGTAGTTACTGCACGCAATTTTTAACATGGGCTGTTTGAAATAATTTTATTCGGGTCTTACTAGAGGCTTATGATCCCTAATTAGTACTAGTCTACTATGTACGGTTAAAAATGCCTCGTCATGTTTAGCTTACAGAGGCACGAAATATCAAGCAAAGGCATTTATCATTCACTATTGTAAAAAAGTAGTTCCCATTCTTCATGGAAACACCAAGTTTAGCTTACGACTCATTTCAATGGGTACTAATACACAAAAGATGTATAGACAATTTTCTTGGTTTCCGCAAGGCTGCAATCGCGTTGTTGCCGCAGCTTTTGCCGAGTTTTAGCCACACTACTATGGGACATCTTCAAAGCTTTTGTTGCTGCTGCTGGTATTACTACTGCCTGTCAGTGTGCAGCAGCAACAGAAGCCTTGAAAGTGTTGCATAAAAGCGTGGACGAAATGCCGGCAAAACCTATGACAATGATATAGTTCCAGCATAGAAACAAAGGAAAGAATGTAATCGATAACCACGGAGGTTACGTACCAGAAGAAGTATAGACAACTATAATTAAAAATATACAAAGAAATGGGAATACGATTGCACTACTATTGTGAATATTACAGAAGCCACGACTGTATGTTTTTAGGTTATGAGTTACGACCAGCGAGAAGGATAACGTTGGGTTTGCGAAATCAGCACTTGTTGGGTGTAATCGACCATAAATCGCTTCTCGATCGACTTGTTGGCCACGCCTGATACTGATACCTGATCTTAAAATAACAAGGTAGGTACTTGGTTCGATACTTCTTCATTACTCTATATTTATGTATGGAAATATTTTTGGAAGATACTCTATGAGGTGAAAATTTTAGCTTCCTACTATTTACACAATAGGCGTAATATTACAATTCCAGAAGGTTGGGAAACCTGTATGTAAAAATCCAACATTGGTTTCGTTTAAAATGGAGAAGAATGATACACTTACTTAATTAAACCAAACAACATTCACCAGAAATATTTTATCGTTACAAAGACAATTCTTTTCCCAATATTTTCTGAAGTATTTGGAATTTACAATTTTTTTTTAATTAATAATGTATTGAATTTGTGACATATTGCATAAATAGAAAGCTGTCTGCATATTTGAAAATGTACATTGGTTGTGTTGATTTGCTTAAATTGTATAACTAACATCTTCTAGTGCCTAATATTGTTTAATGCAATTAGTAAACTAGTCAAACAAAATTGAAACGCAGCCCAAATAGTGAAATTTTTTACAATTTAAAGAAAAGCATATGATAATATTATTAACAATACTGATTAGAGCTTACGTGTGAGCCAATACATGTTTACAATAATGCAGTAAGGTTAATTAATGGCGGAAGAGAGTTGCAGTTTTTTAGTTGATTAAAGCTTCGAAAGTAAGTGAGATAGATAACACGCTCATTCGGTAAATAATTGATAACGTCGCGTTAGACATGTGTACTTTTATTCTACATTCGCTGAACAGGTGTGTCTGTCATAAAAAGTTTATCGCCCCCTTTCTGTCCTGAATAATAAATAGGACAATCCAACTTTTATGAAGATATTGAATTTACTACTGCATCACTAAATATAAATTCGCTTATACTAAAACAATGTGAAAATCAATAGGTCGACCTTGTCACGCCAGGATGAAAAATTGAATTAAAATAAAATTGGATAAAGGTGTAAATATTGAAACACGAATATTTGTTTTGATTGACAAATAATAAAGTGATTCATATGCAATTTTTAGCAGACATGTATGTACATGGCCCACAAAATTTATCGATACTAAATTAATAACACTTCTGTTTGTACAGTAAAGCTATCTGTAGGTTGTTCGATACATGCGCGCCGGTGCCTTCGCCCATTTACTTACACGTAACGATGTGTGGGCATAACGTGACAGATGTTTTTAGATTAAATGGGTACGTCGCTTTATCATTTATATCCAGCATGGTAAACAATGAATATTGTGTACCTTTATAAAATATTTACTCAAGCAGTTGGCTACGGGTGAAGTGATTATGACAGCCCGGCTTGATAAAGTTAACCTGGCAATTTTGAGTTTCTATTGAATTTTAGGGTGGGACAGATAAAAAAGTTACATCGATAGATATCAGCATTGAAAACTAGCGACAAAAGTTTCATATTAACGTTTAGCATCTGTACAAAAATTATTTTTGTTTATTTTGTAGTCAATTACAAGAGAGAGCAAAAACTAATAATCGCTATCTATTCCGATAATGAATTTTTGATATTTTCTTTCGAGAGCTTCCGAATAACAAGAAAGAATCACCATCAAAACACCAAGTTGGAAAATACGACCAGGGATATTCCCGAAAGACACTTCCATAATAATGCGAAAAGCAAGTAAAGAATTTTTCTACTCCCATAAGAAAGTTATGTGATTAACTAATAAAATACTTCCTACCGTTTCCCGCAAATCATGAAATATTTATATTAATAGCGAAATATAGAAATATAGAAATACTAAGTAAGTAAATGTGAGAAAGACAGTTAGATCTTACAACACGGTTTATTGGACACCAAAAGATTATCAACAAGCAACAAAATTAATTTTCCCATTAAACTAAAATTTTATTTCGCACGATTTATTATAATATGACATGCAACGCCTATGCCTAAAAATAGTATTGATAATAGAAGGTAAAGTAACTATAATAAATTAATATTTATAGTATTTTAAACATTAATGCTTGATTGCATAACTCTTAATTTTAGTAATCACTCCATCCACGGGGATTACTTAATTAGCTGTCTCATAATTCAGCGACATTGATATGTTTTTTGTTATTTAGAGCCTTCTTTAGATCAATCTATAAATTTCCTATCGGATTGATATCCGGCTATTCAGCTGGCTACGACATCACATTGACATTATTTTCTTTAAAAGAATTTTGAGGCTTCTCGCGGTATGTTTTGGGTCGTATCCCGCTGAAAAAACCAACGAAGCGTAAAGTAATTTGATGTTGGTTAATAAATATATTCATGATATCAGGAATTCCAAGAATTGATCCTGGACCATACCAAAAAGAAAATTGTCCCACCCGATATTACGAGGACTTCCATGTTTACTAGTTTTTTTTTTGTAAACTATGGAAGAAATGCCATGTTTGGAGGAGCATATGTTGCGTCGATTCTTCTTAACCTCGATAATTCCTTAGATGATTTGATGCAATTTTTCATAACACTGTCGATGTTGAGATATTTAAGTCTCTCTATTTTAGTAAAAATTACATCAAAGAAGAAATCGTCAAGCAATAAAAAATTATTTGGTAAATTACTTTTTCTACACCGCACTGCTATTCTTCTGCAAAAGTTAATAATTTAATATTACGTGACAGTACCTGAAGCTGCTGGTTGAATAATTTATACACTTTGGATTGGAAAATCAATCTACATTCGTTGCAATTGTTTCTGTGAATTTCAAATTCCCGAAAAAACTGTTCCAAACTAGTTAAATAAATTGTATGGTGCTGATTACGCCGATACGGCTGATGAGTTGATTCAGTTGACTGCGTATGTAATCTACGAGAGTGATTCAAGAAGTCCGTAGATAATCTAAGAGACGGCCCTCGTAGTATCGAAAATGATTTGTTTCTAGTAAGGATCATTAGTCAGTAGGCAGCTATCAAAGTTTCAATTATATCCATCGTACGCTTTCATTTTTATTGTCAATATAAGCAAAGAATTTTTGTTTATTTTTGTAGAAAAATGGAAAAAAAGCGAGTTTGGAGTGGTGATTAAACACACATATTTAAAAGGTTTAACACGGAAAAAGATCAAACCTGAGTTGGATGAAGTTCATAGCACATCTGCTCCTGTATTAGCAACTGTTTGCAATTGGGTAAATATGTTTAAACGTGGCCGGAAATCCACAAAATATGAGGTAGAGTGGACTACCCCAGAAATGATCGACAAAACCAAAACGCGCGAAATAGTTGAGGTCACAGACATATCGCAAGGTATAATGTTTTCAATTTTGCACGAAAAATTGGGTATAAAAAAAATCTCGGCAAGATGGATGTCGCGCTTTCTCTCAGTGGCAATCGTATAGTTAACTTTAGGGCTGTTTTGACGAGACAGACGGGTTTTCCCGTCGATACATAACTATGGACGAAACATGGATACACTACTACACCCCGGAGACAAAGGAAAGCGCAAGGCGAATGGTAGAAGACGAAAGGACTTGTGGTTTTTTTTTGTTTTATAGATTACTGTGTATTTTGTATCTTAATATTCAATATATCAATAATAAATCCTGCAATAATAAATACCTAACAAGAATATATAAGATATTGATTTATTCCTGTTTTAAAAATGCGTTTAGTTGCATCAAATGATGATTATTTTTACTGTCAAAGACTCGGTTTTTGTTGTTAATGGCCTCGTAATATGATCTCATTTTAACGTGGTTAAAAGGATATAGTACTCCTTGAATGTACTCATACTGGATGGCATTGACGATCTTATATCGTTGATTCGAAATTTTGAGCCAGAGGAAACAAGAGATAGATAATAAGTATAACTTATGCATTAGGAAGAGGTGAAATCCTATCTAGTAGGATGTATAACCTGATCGAAGATGTCCACAATCCCAAACATTTGTCAAATTAAAAAATTCGATGTTACTGGAATTATTCATTCTACCGAAATAGAAATAAGAAAAAAATGCGAATGCATCTTCCTATCGAAAAAGAACAAACAATATTTCAACAAAAAATCATGCAGGCTAACAATAAGTAGTGTAAGCGAAGTTAGTATCTGAAATCGAAACAAAAAACAATTGATATACGCTATAAACCAACTTAATAACCTTTATTGTAATTTTTATTGCAATAATTAATAGCTATGTATCTATTTATTTGCCTATTCATAGTGTACGATTGAAATTCTTTACTCCTACCTGCCTATATTTGGCCAAACATTAAAACTGTTCTGCACCTTTTTTAGGACATTAGTTGTAAGTGTTGCATTCCGGAATAATTGCGTTAATCAACAGTTATCTTTAACTTTGAAATACACCTACGACATCCTAACGCAAATTTTGCAAACCTAGCTTCAATGCAAAAATAATTATTGTAGGCCAAATCATATGCACATCGAGTATGTTTTCGTCCATTTAACGTCCATCAAAGCAATGGTCGAATTCTTCCAGGGAATGTAGAACAGTGGAACCATCTTGTGGATGTTTAGAGATTAATAAGTGTTTTGTGTTGGTTAAACTGGTCTGATTTAGATGGCAGTATCTGCTGCAAGCACTGTACCATTTTTTCTTTGGTTATTCTTCTAGGTGATATCCGTCGGGATTACTTGGAAATATTTCAGGCACACTTGTACGTATCTCCTGGAAATAACAACGTCGATAGCGATCAAGGATCAATATTTAGTTGGGAAGGCGACCTTCAATGCTGTTACGCAAAATCTCCAAAGAAATGAAAGAAATTTCATACACGATCTATTACCAGACATTACTACATACGAAAATGAAAGATATCTTGTAAGATATTTACAACAAAAGTATCAAGGAGAAGTGTTCATCTGGGTCTAGCATGCCGACCATGCACACATCGTACACGATTGCTCTTCGAGTGGAGGATATTGCCGATGCATCTAATTATTCGGAATCCCTTATAAACGCCGTTCTCAAAGAATTAGATGGAATTATGCCATACTTCTACAATCTCGCAAATTATTTCCTGGAATCACCCACACGGATACTATACTTTTCAATCGCTGAGCGAAAAAAAAGCGAAAAACCTAGTAAAGTTGGATCTTTACGAGTGCAAGAAATTACGTCAGATACCGTTTTATTTATTGTTGTCAACCAAACAATGCTAACACCAGAAACCACTGGAATATTATATCCAAATGGGACTTGCGATTAATTGTAAATATCAACACAGTATACGGTAGACACAGATAAAATATAATAATTAATAATAACTAATAATAACTAATTTCTGATATTTATATTTGAAAAAGGTTGCCATGTAGGAGATCGAATGATAAGACTTCCAAATTTGCAATTTTGACATCCGATCATTTGCACAATAACAATCTTTACAATCTCAGAAGGTCAGGCCATCCTGTATACGCAACAATATATGCAAATTTATCATAAATTTGCGTGTTTTTGATGATTTACCATAGTGTTACTCCATACATACCCCAGTATATGATTGCCAGGTGCAATGCGATATGCGGGTACCTACACGCCAGATGTAAATCAAACTAAACGTTTATACAACCGAATAATGGGGAAAATTGTCCTTGAAACCACATATCGTACAAAAAAGCGAAAACGACTATTTAATTACTATAATGGTATGAATTCCTATTTACTAGTAATGTAAGAGCATATCTAATTCAAATTCATGTATTTCAATAGAATCGTTTCTTAAAACTAATTAGTAACGTACTAAAATTGCGTAGATTGAATCTGAATTGCGAACATTTGTAATTCATGATAAATAATATTTGATTATTTGTTTATTTTTTTTTATTATTATTTATTAACTGAAATTCCTTCTCAACATATAGCGCAAATTCATAACATTTTCGTAGATAATTATGAATACCTTTGGTTAGCTTATTTAAAATATTTTCTAGGAGCAAATGAAATTCTGAAAATTGAAAGACTTAGAAATCGGTCGCATTTTGGTCTTCGGTTGAAGATGAGGCTCGATGCATCCTCGAAACAGCTGTCCCGGAAACTTGTGTGGTGCGGAGTGTGCCGATACTTTTGTGTTGTTTGCCATTAAATTGGATATTTAAGAAAGTAAGGAAAATGAACAGAAGAAATACTATTATTGCTTTCCATCACTGCCGTCGTAGGCTGGACTTATAATATTCTCTCTCTGGTTAGCTAGATAATAGGAGATGGAAAGAGTTGCAGCTTCCGAAAACAAACTCACACCACCCAGAGGAATCTTAAGCCTTGATCAAGTGGACATACTGGACTCGCTATGCGTGATGATAGGGATGGCGCTAATGATACGTAACCTCGATGTTGCGAATTATGTAATAATGTAAGAGTATTCTAGAAAATATGGTTTAGATAATCCTAGATTAAAGATTAACCTAACTAGTTGTCTTTGTAACAATAATCAGGCTATTGCTATGATGCAATGTTAAACAAATTTAATTTAATGTCGCTTCAAAACAGAGATGTACAAGAGTAAAATTTTTATGCAATTTATTTAATAATAGAATAGATTGTATGTATGTATACTGGCTGAATTTAAAAGCGAAAATACTGGTCTTTTCCGAAGTTATTATAGATACAAAAAAACTTGCAAACCTGGTAGATAGGACTAGTCTCATACTTTTTAAATGGCACACGCTGTATATTTTTAATATAAAATAATTTTTGCTTTAAAAAGGTACATCGAGTTTGCCCTCTAAACTTGATAGTTTTTGAGATTGTGTCTTGAGAGCGAAATTTAACAGTTTTATGTTATTTTTGCGATACATTAAAGTTGGCGTGGCCTAAATACATTATTAATATGTGCCAATAATGGCAGATTATTCAATTATTTATGAAATAACAATTCGAGGCAAGCCTTATCACAATATCCGAATCGCTTTCATCCAAACCAATCGTTTTTTTTTTTCAAACTAGAAAATCAATTGTGTAGAACTGGATCCCCATGGAGAATTCACGAACTCCATGAAATAAGTAAAAATTTAGAAGTTCATGTGTGATATTGACCTTAGAAATTCAGTTTGACAAGTTGCACTTGAGTTAAATACAACAAATATGGAGTTTTTTTTGCAATTATTTAATACTGCAAAATATTGCAAATCCAAACTTGTAAAATTCTCTTGTAAGATGAATTGAATTTATCTAATAATGGTATATTAAATAGACAGAATACACATCAGTGCAAAACAAAAGATACAAACACACGTGAAACATTTAATACGAATTTCCAAATACGTTTCTTGATCAATGTGTGGTATGGAATTATAAATAGTACTATTACATGTCCATGTTTAAATACAAATAATGTCATAAGTCATATTGTTTAATAAAGGTTTTATTTATGTGCGCGAGAAAACGGTGGCAATTTTGAACAGTTTTTGTAGTTTAACAATATCAATTCTGTTGTGTGCTACTATCGTTACTATAATAATAAAATAATTTGTTTCTATTTTGTGCCTTGTTTTCAAAAGTAAGCTTGTTCTAAACGCACACCTTTTGAAAAAGGTACATCTTCCTTTTTTTTAATATCCCAAAAATGATTAAATTTACAAGGAAAATGCCTTATACTTTTTAAAGCAAAAGTTATATTACTTAATGTACAATATTCGTAAACAGATCTAGATAGCTTATTAGAAATATTAAAAACATTATTTGAACAATTTTTTTGTATCTAGAATAACTTCGGAGAAAAACGGCGTTTCCAATTTTCATTTCTATCGTGTACATACGGTAAGAAAAGGGGGTACATTTAAGTCTGCATTAATAATGACAACAAGAACTGTGGAATAGTGCGGCAAACAACACCAAAGTTGAACTAACCAATCCAGAACAGCTGTATGACCGGTCATATAATAAACTTATGTGGTGCGGAGTCTGCCGATACGTTAGTATTGTTTAAGTCTTTTTTTATTACAGAAGAAGTATACCTTTTCAATACAAATATACTTAAGTAATTTTCCCGTAAAGCTTTATTATTTATATAAAATTATGATTGTCATGAAAATTTCACAGAAATTTTCAAATCTGATATTTTAAAAGCGCGTTCGAAATTATGACGAAAAATTCTTAATTGTATCAAAGTTCCTGTACGTATATTTGCTTTTCTTTCAAGTATTTGTTTCTCCCAGTAGCCGTTTGTTAGAAGTTTCCGTGGTTAGAAAAAACTAAGAATTCTGAATTTTTGAACTCCAGGGTTATTTTTAAATATTTTCGAGGTCGTACCACTCCTAATTATACCGGAAGTCAGCATTAACTTCCTTATTTTAAATGGTTCCGCTATACCTATTCTCATTTGTTTTTTAGATATCTTGATTATTTTGAAAATGTTGAAATATGTAGCCTTATATTTAATACTGCGCCTTTCATCCATTTTCGACTGGTGGTAAGCGCTTCTGGGGTAGGCGCAAGCACAAGAATGGTACTTTCGAAATTTACATTGACAATTGATTTATCGCATAGAGGAGTCCAAAATTTGATGACCAATTACATCATCTTCAAGGTTGAAAAAGTTCGGTTTTTCAAATGTAACACTCGTTACGCCTTCCCCTACACCTATTTCCAAGGGTTTTTTTGTTACTCCATATTTTCTATTTTCATGTGATTTTTGGCAGAAACAGAAATATCGTTTATTTTTTGAAACAAAATGAATATGACTGAAACTGCAGAAATTCAGTTTAATTAGAATAGTAGAACAAAATAGAAACCTAACAACGTTTAGAACGTAATAGCAAATGAAAAACATAAAAACTTGGGACATAATGACATGAAATAATAAATTAATGTAAACGAAATCATTACAATAATTGTTCTATATGACCGCCATTTTGATTCAAATAACAATAACACTGTCATATACTGTCATATACTCTTCGAGAAACAGATCTCTGAAGTTCGTCTGGACTTAGATTTGTAAAGGCATCGTGAACACGGTTCAATAATTTCTCTCAAGTATATACAGACCCAGAGTACACTAGTTCTTTTATACGGCCCCGGAGGTGAAAGTCCAAGAGCATCAAATCGGGTGATCTGGGTGGCCAGTTCCATGGTCCCTATGGGCCAATCCACCGATCCTCGAACATCAAGGTCAACTGCTGATGTACAACTATACTGGAATGTAATGGAGCACCATCCAGGTGATACCAACTGTTTGCTTTGTCACGTGCAGGTAGAGCATTTAGGAAATCACTAACAAACTCTCTGAGTATCTCCAGATATCTAGCTCCATTCAAATTTTCATCGTACGCATGATATGCTACTCTCTTGTCCATAATTAAACAAAAAAACATTAAGACTAAAGTGGTTCTGATGATTATTTATTGACATGTGGATTATATTGTGCCCAGTAGTGATTATTTCGGTGATTTATAATTCCTTGCCTGCTGAATTTTGATTCATCAATCCACAAAAGTATACAAGAAAGAAAAAATAATATCAAAAAGTATACAAAATAAATAATGCAATATAAAAAAAAGGGAAGAAAAAATATTACTAATACTTCCCTGTAAAAAATAAATGAAAATAAAAAAAGTAACTAGTATCAAACGTAAGGAAAAGTTTTAAAATGGAAAGAAATTAAAAATCATCAAATACTACCACGTACATCGTAAGTAAATCTTACTGTACGTGTAAACATATAGTAGATATAAAACCGCAGCTCGCTATAGCAAGAGAAGGACATTCATTATAGTAGTACACGAAGTCTTCCCTATCATTTACGCAGATTTCCTCAATTTAATGCATGCGTTTCTGTTCCTGTACCGAACTAGGGTTGTATGATTTATAATATGCCAATTACTATTACATTAACTATAAATACTCAAACACCTACTTTTCTTATTTTCTTCCACCTTCATTAACTTTCTTTTCTAAGTTATGTCTATCGATGTACAAATACGAATTTTTTGTGTATACAGCCTGACTCATTTTCGCGACCTCACTATAGCGATTGCGCTCATTATTGGAGATACGGATTTTTAAAGAAACAAGAAAAGTGCATTTCCTTCCTTCACCTCTAGTATCTTTATTTGGCCTTGCAGAGAAACTCTGAAAACACATTCTCAGGCCACTTTCGAATGGTGTACCCGAAAATTTTATGACATTGAGATTCTCTCTGCTTTATCAACTTTTCTATTTTTTATCGATTCCATATTGGGTTTTTTTTTATACTTTAACCATGTATAACATATTGACCAAAGTTTTTAATATTATGCTCTAATTTGGCTAATATATTTCAGGATTAAATAAGGTTGCCATGAAATTTGAAACTCAAGGCCGATTTTTCGATTTTCCATGTAATTGTGTTTTGTTTTTTTTTTGACTAGCATCAATTTTCTTACTTCTTATCGCCACCATATTTGATTTTAACATCGTCAGAAAGAGGTTTTTTTCGATTTCAACACTCAATATTAGGCTTTAAGAAGACATTGTGGGATGAAATAAGGGGTCAACGAATAAGTATTCCAATTCAAATATTCCAATCAAGAAATACAACAGTAGCGACTACAAGATATTTATTTGTATTCAACAGCCACATCGTAGATCTTGATAGAAACTTGTTCGAAAATGAACCGTTTACCAAGCTGCGTAATATTTATGTTTCTGAAGTTTATGTAAATTTTGCGCCTTATTTGTAACAATGAACTATTAAAGTAAATTAAGACGAGTGAAGTAGTGCAACTAATTAACTGTTTTTAACAAAGTCACCTGACGAATGCAAATTTATCCACTCTGGAATCTTTAACAGAACAACGGAGCATTACTGAGCAATACAGTATCCTACACAAAATCAGACAAGGAGACCACAGCATTGTTTTGGTTAAGGTTTTATTACATCATTGACATATTTCTTTTTATCAAGTCATCGAGTCAGTCAAAGAGTGAAAAACAGTTAAACAATTGTGAAGGTGTATACGTTGTATTTTCATAAAAACCTGTTAGAAAAATAAGTAGATGAGCATATTCAAAGTAACTTCAAATTAAATAAATAGAATACGATTCCTATAAATTATGAATTCTCCAATCAAATAATATTTATCTTGTCATTTTTGTTTTTAAAGGGGCTCTGGCACATGCTATCGCACGATTCTGGAAGAGCAAATTAATGAAATTTTTAATGGTGCGTGAACTTCTTGTCGCTCTTTATTATTTTCAGAAAAGCGTTTGAAAAGCAAAAAAAGCGCAGTTGCCTTTTTCCTTCTCGTTTAAACATTACTTGCTGCATGGTATATATGCACAATAAATGAAAAAGTTTCACAAAATGTTACTTTTATTTATCCAATTGTAGCGGAATATTGTTAAGAAAAGATACACACTAACATGTAAACCATCGTAGCATTTCGAAACGTACGTATGATGCTAAAAATAGTTTTCGAATTCGATAAAATTTTGGAGCCAAACGATTCGACTTTTTTAACAATATCGACCAAACCACACAACTAAAGTCTATACTTGTTCCAGATTTATTTTTTGCGGAAATGTTACATGAGATTTACGTTCGAAAGTGAAGCTAAAATATAATTTTTCTTCTGACTGTATACGCCTATAAATTTCGAACTGGCGGTTAAAAGGATGAAACTTAGAAGTTTTAGAATATGCTACATAAATCTGAACGAAATTTTCATTATGGTAATAATGATGAAATATGGTAATAATAATGAATAGTAGATGAATTTTTAGCTTTTTCCTCGGAAAAACATAACGTAAAATTATTACATTAAATCTAAATTTTGACAATTTGAAGTAATTACAAGGCTGTCAAATTACAAGTATTGCATTGGTAAATTTTATCTTACATTTATATATATTTAGTATTGTTTATTGTTACCTTTAATTTTTCTATATTTGGGCCATAACCACTTGTAAATAAACTATTATTATCACTATTATTGCAAGTCAAGGAAAAATCACTCTATAAACGTTTCGTGTTTGTTGTCAACAAACGTGCAACAAAATTCGGTTTTATAAAAAATTCTTCATTTGCTTTTGTATTAACAATTTATCTTGCTTGTGCCATTTTCTGACGTTATTTAATATATTACTGCAAGGTATTCGAATTTTCTCAAGATTTTTTTTTAGTTCACATCACCACTGAAGGATTATCAGGAAGCAATGTTACCTGTGCAGTTTCTTTATGGGTTGCTAAATCATTTATATAGATCCAGAAGAGAAAAGTATAAAGGAAGAATTTCATAGGGCTCACATTTTCACTACAACTTGCCTTTCAAATAAATAAAATTTTAGATTCTACACTTTTCAACAAATGTTTATGACAAAAAATCGGTATTAATAGAATCGAATGTTGATATGTCACTCACATATCTACGTTGAGATTTAGTTAATATATTGCATAAGTTATTCTTCCGAGCTGAATTCAAGATAAAATAGAAATTATGCATCTATTTCTTGAATAGAAGCCTTTACAAAACGTGACAATAAATTGGTTGTCTTAGTCATTGGTATTAGATGACCAATAATCACTATTGATTTTCTTTCTTCTTCCTGTGCATTATAGAACTTTTACGAAAGAAATCGACTACAAAACTTATTCAAATTTGTAATCTCCTCTCATTAGGAGATAATACAAGAGAAAGGCAGGTTGTTATACCATTATTGAATTATAACCAAAATTATTTACACGGATAAGAAGACAAACATAGGGGATATGAAATTCAAACTGGTAGGAATGTTATCGAAGAATAGAAGTGAAAAGGCCATTTTAAGAACAACATATATCAAGATCGGCTTTTTAGCATGTGTAAGTTTCCTAACGATACAACATAAATCCCAGTGTATAAAGCAAGTGACGTACAACTGTGACATAAGAAAAGCACATATGGAAGATGAAAAATATACTAATTTCAAAAGAATTGTGGTACCGCAATCAAGGAGAGCGCGCGGGTAAGGTACGTACATTATTCCATTAGAATAGTATTACGTTTATTTAAATTTTATTGGGTGTAAGAGAAAATGTTTTAAGTAAGTTACCGGATAAGATTTCCCGAAATTTAGGAGTTTGTGCAAAAAATAAGCAGGAAACTTGCAAAATCTGTACCAATTTAGCGCAGACAGCCTGTCTAAAAGAAAAATGTTTAAAAGAAACACACGAATCTGCCTTAAAATATTCGATAGTTCCTCTATTTGCCAGAACTGAACTATGTAAAGTATGAAGAGAATTAATACTCTATAATGCAGGAGCTCCTTGGTTTGTGAGGAACAACAAGACTTCAAACATCACCAGGGAGCTACCTAAAGACATATGGTTGAGAGCCAATACTTCCGATAGTGCCCCTCTTGCTAAAGTCGTTGAATGACCTCAAGACCCAACTTCCCCCAGAACCAGAATCGTCCGAATAGCTAACAAAATTCTTGTGAATGACTTCGCGTATCCGCCCCAATTGGTTCAATCCACAATAACCCAGAAATAGACCACAAAAAGTCACAAACGAGCGTACAGGTCTCAACCTAGCTCGCGAAAAAGAAGTTGGATCTCAGAACTATGTAAAGATGATGTTACCGATAATTTGTTCGTAACCGGTAAGTCCTCCAAAGTAACGCGAGAAAACTACATACCTTTAAAATATCCGCAACAAACAACACTTTTTCCAAGTAAAAAGGCGTAAAAATTCACGTTAAAGAATAGAACAAATGCGATTTAATGCAATTTAAATATGTTGCAGAACAACGATGACGTTCCAATAACTACGACTGATGAAAACTAGATATTAACGATATTCAATCCTACAGAAGCATTTTTAAAAGAACACTGCTTATAATCTTATTTATATTGTTTATTTGAATTTATTGTAATAAAGCATTTCCGCAATTCCTTCTTAATGATTTTAGAAACAACGCATAGTGTTGAATTAAATAAGAGCAAGCACGTCTTATATATTATTTAAGAACCACAATAATTCGGTATGAATACATCGTGCCTGTTAAAAAAAATAATAAAAGCAATGGTTTTAGAAATGAATGATTCAAGTGTTTTTAAAAATATGTAAACCGAGTCTGGTGGCACTGGAAAAAAGTCTATCGAGAAGTATTGAATGCTTGTAAAAATAAAGATGTGAAGTTGATTCAGATAAAAATTGTTTTCAGCTTGAAATTGCTCAATGCAATATAATCAAATAAAGAGATTACACTTCTACTGTCGAATACCATGGATACCTACATAAAGTCTTTTGTCCAGAGGAATTAAAGTGATGCATCCAACCAGATTAACCAGCTGAGGGTAGGTATCAATTACTGTTTCATGATAGGGCTTTGAAAAAGATACTTGGATGCAGTAAGCGACGGATTCAATACTCCTAAAACCGTTCCTCATGAAACGATAAAAATGCGCTCAAATAAAAATCCTGGCTCAAATTGTACGTACTAAAAGGCGTATTGTGAATGCCAAAGGTTTGCATACGTATAATTTATCGTTAAATAGTTTAATTTTCCATTTTCTCGGTTAAATCCTTTGCGACAGAGCTTTTAAGGTTGAACCAAATTACATTTAATAAAAATTTAAATTACGCTCGACGTCAGACGAACAATTTACACACGCGTAATTCTTCTCATTATATTCATTTCACTGACCTAATCATATTAACTTTTTAGAAATCATGCATTCACTTTGAAATGTGGACAAATAATAAAAACAATGTAATTTTTCAAACTTACCCCCTAAACAAGCACGCCTAACCTCAAAAGGACAGAGCGACTGGTGTATATATATACGTGTAAGTGTATGGAGTTGGTATTGGTGGTTGCGATTTCGGACCAGCTGTCGTATATACTGAGGCAAGCTTTGCCGTTGTGGACATCTCGACTTCGACACAAGTAACTGAGACGCGGTGGTAAGCCGGCGTCCGCCACACCCCAACGACGACGACGGCGCCGGCGTCGCTACCCCCACTTCAGGTCCACGGTAGCCCAAACCAAACCCCAAAAACATACTCTACCTTGTATTCCGAATACATCGCGGAAGAGTCAGAAGCGTCGGGTGGTGGGGAAAATTAGGATAAAATCTCATTAGAGACTCTTTCGAAACGAGTAAATATAGAACGGAACATGTTTATAGGTTTAAAAATTGACGATTTCATATTTGAATAGTCGTTTGTTCCACAAGCGAATAAGAGGGTGGAAGCATGTTTAACTTATTACCTTTTAAGCGGGTTTAATACTCAAAGTGGAAATGTCGACAGAAATAATTTTCTTCATTACACAACAACTTTTATCTTTGCTAATGCATAATTAGCTTATTTTTCAAGTATGCAGGCAAATATTGTTCTTCACTTACCTGACTAACACGCGTTAACATATTATACAACCTGTCGTCTATGGAAAAGATATAACTTCTTTCTTGAGTAATATAGAGAAAAGATTTTCAAATAAAACATATCGGAGGCTAACCCTGTACAATATAAAATGATGTTGAAGTATACACGGTGTTCAATTTCTGCTACGCGAGATACAAGTACATCGCCTTAAATTTCTCGATTGCTCTCCAGTTTATGTTAACTTTCATCGCTATACCCATCTATCATAGTTTTTAAGATAATTGAGATAACCTTTTTCCGAAATCCTACCTTAAACGCCTTAAAAAGTGCTAGAGCGGTGATTCAAATTCTATTTAGTTGAGTATTTCTCGACGTTTCCGACAGTATCTCGACATATTGTTTATATTGTCATGTTCAATTTATGCTAACATTTTCATATACTTACAATAGGTCGTCTTTCAGTAAATCGAACATTACGCTGGTAAGGTTGTCGTCTAAAGTCATAGTGATGCGACGAAGTGCTGTAAAGTTTTGTTTCGCCAAAGATATCCATTACAACTAATGTCTGAACGTTATCTTCTTTGGTACAAATCTACCATCTACTAGAAGTGACCATCATCTTCCAAAATACATCATCTAACAAGATAAGCTCGTATAGATGAAAAATAGCGAAAATAAGCGAACAAATGTTAATTAGAGTTTAGCATAAAATCATCAATTTTCTGGATGAATTTTTTAAGGCAGCGTATTGAACATTACACAAACGGCTACTCCTGAAATGTTCAATAAAATGCAAAGAATTGCATTTTGCATGAAGGGAAATTGTGCTCATTTCGAATGGAGTTTGCAGTTGCGTCTATAAATTATTTTCGTTTTTTTCCGAAGTAATCGAGTATAACATAACTATTAAACAGTATCGCCGTCAACTGACTCCACAAATTAGAAGGCAAAAAGTTGTAAAACGTTATTTTCTTTATTAGAAACACTAACATTTTCCTACTCTTTATCAAAGTGACCCTATCAAAAACAAGATAACTTAAGATATGAAGAACATTGGGATACACAAATATACAGCGGCCGCAATTAAAAATGCACCACTAAGCATTTTTGCAAAATAGTATATCAAAAATTCACTTGACAAACTTGTAAATAAAACACAATTCAACAAAAGAAAAGTAAAAAATAGTACCGACTGAAACCGGTGTTGCACAACTAAGCGCTTCAAATTGAAATCTTCTCGGAGGTGGTCCTTCTGGATGCGCCTGAACCTGCTCTACGTGCTTTACCTTGATTTGCAATCCACAGGTTCCAACAGTCGAACAATTACGATTAAGTCTGCGTGTAATTTCGCGGAAACCAACACCGCCCAATAATCCGACCACGTTCGAAGTGCATTGTTTGTAAGATGCGAGGTATCACTTACGATTGCTGCAAACATTTCATTTATTTTTGTGTACTATCGGATTGTAGCAGGCGTTGCTGTAAAAACACGTGTAAATAATTTTATTTTAACAACACGCAAAAAACATGTTCCAAAACATGATGAAATTGCTCTCAATAACACAGTCTATGTCGGCTAGTTATTATATTGAGCAACACATTGCCGTACTGTCACAATACCTGTCAATGTAACAATTTAGAAGAAATGGCGAATTTATGAAACAGTACGAAATTAGTGCGAAAATTAAGGCAAAAATTTTCACAATGCAAATTGATACGAACATTCACATGGCGGTGTAGTACCAAATTAAGAGCCAGTATAATGTGAAACTATGCACATGTCAATCTTCGGCACTACCACGACGATACTTTCTATATTTGTTTTCGAATTTGTACGCCATAATTACTATATACTGCATATACCATCTAATGTTTCTGTGTGTGTACATTACAAAACCAATTATTGATACCAACAGATAAATTTAGGTTTTGTTGTGATAAAGCAAATCAGTGTTAGTTGTCAAATTAGTGCGAAAAAATGCACTAATTCTTACACCAATTTCTCCCACCACTCTAGGTAAACGCAGCCTAAGAATTAAGGTGGTGTGTCAAAGCCGTCATAATTCTGTTCTTTACAAAGTTGCGTACTACTGTCCTGGTATGTGTCACAGGCGATGTTATCAGTTTAAATTTTAGTTTTGCTAGCCTTTAGCAGAGCGTTCGACATTATCAATCCGATCTATCCCAAGCTATTAAATTGGATCAAAATATCTCGGAAATTCGCGATATTACTTTGTCCCTCAGGCTTCTTACTTTAGATTCTCTTCTATATATAGTGTACACCTCAGTGTTCTCTACTTGTCTTTTGTATTGTCGCTGCCATTACGCAGATGATGCACTTGCTTCAACAATTGATTTACTTAATCAAGATCTTAACAAACCTGCAAAGTATTCAACAATATTCTCTAGTTTTGAATCTACAGAGGTAGGTCTTTGTTTTACTTGGAAGGAGAAATAATCTCAGGCTGGATAATTTGCTCACTCAGATCAATAATATCTCCATTCCGGTTACAGAGAGTAGTATTAATTTTGGATTAATATGAACAACGCCTTTCTCTCTAAAAGAACTGTTTGTAAAAACTGGCAGCATGATAATGTCGTAACAAATAATTTGAAGATTTGCCTATTCACAAGTTAACACTTCTTAAGAACTTATTTTCTTATTGATCACTAAAATCTATAATGCTGTTCCTCCCAGTTTAAAGCCTTCGTCCTCTCAAGTATTTAATTTTTTTTTACAAAAGCACTTATTGCAAATGTCTTAAGTATTTCTTTGCGCCCCATGTGAAGACGACCACTTTATTTCTTTTTTGTACTCCTTTTTATACTTAAACTATGTACAAGTATATGTGCAATGAGACAAAAGAAAACTTGGACGATTAGCAACCGATAAGTATATATATATATATATATATATATTATTACCTTATTTTTAAGCCAATCACAAATTTTGTTTTCGATTTTCGCATAAAATATAATTCATTCCTGAAGAGCTTTCGTGTTACATTTTAACCAAGCTTTCGATAAATGTCCTCCTTTTGATAACAAAGCGATGTTTGTTATTCTAATGTGTCCCACGCAGTGTGCGAAGTGACTATTTATGTATTATAGTGATTCCCAAGCTGGTGGGTCCAGAGGCCTATTTTTGTTTTTTTCTTATTTTTATATTTTTGAGCTAATAAATACCGTATCCAAACTAGAAGTACATACGAGTAACATTTTCTTTTTAATATCCGATTACATTTTTAAAGGCTGACAAAGTAGCGAGTGGGTCGCAACTGTCCGTCTAAAAAGCTGGTCACAAGGGGAAACAGTTTGAGAAACACTGTTGTAATGCACATGCAAGCCGGCTAAAAATTCATAACTAAGGCTACTTGTTTGTTGCATTGATGATATTTTAACATGCAAGTTTGTTAAAGAATGTTTTAACGTTTTCTAACAATACTTGATACGATGTTTCAGGAAACTGCTTAATTTGTGATAAAAAGATTAAATTGTTAGTACATTAAAGTGAAGAATAAAACAGATATGCGTATTTTCTTTTCTACTTAAATCTACATTTTATATACTTAATATCTGCCACTACTGTTATTACTGATTTACAACCCAACATCAAGCAAGTTTGAGGCAAAGTAACATATGTATGTAGATAATTTTAAATGCTAACCACAATGTGTTACAACTTTTTTTTCTTTCGTTTTGGAGTATCACCAGTGCACCACATATCTAATTATCGTCGAAATTATTGAAAATATTAAAAAGATATGAAGCATCTCATAAGAAACATCGAAAACAAACTGTCCAGTTTTTGTGCTTGCCATTGCAATCAGTATTAGAAACTCGCTAGTAATAAAGTTGATGGGTTGATATATCTTTGAACGTCCCCGTATACGTTGATAATGGATAATACATGATATTTATGTAAATGCATTTAATTGAACTTTATTTCAGTTTCAAAATGAAAATAAGCCATCTTTACCTTTCACATTAAGTGGATCACTACCATTTACCAGAAGAACTGTTAATACCCCCCCCCCCTTTTTTTTTTTTTTAATTGATTTAATTGCAAAAAATGTAAATGTCCCAAAACATTAGTAAATTTCAGCAAAAACTCAAATAGAATCAGAATATATATTTGTGCTTAACATAAATTGAATTGTAGGGATTACAGAGCTTCTGAAAAGCAAAGCAGAGGATCTAGATAAATTTTGTTCTTGGACCATATTTAAATACAAAATATATTTGATCTTAATGTTACAAATACAAAATATATTTGATCTTAATGTTACAAATAAACATCTACGAGGTTAACTGTCACCAGCGCAATATTCACATCTTTCCTTGGCGTTTCACATTGTCCACCTATCAAGAATAAGGGTCCATTTATTGGTAGAAAAAAGCTCGGTTCGTATAAGAAGATTTTTGTTTTTAGCTCAATATCTTAGGGGCGTAGAAATAATAATAATAATAATAATAATAATATAAGTCCAGCCAACGACAATTGTAGTAAAGAGTCATATTAACTGCTTTTCTATTTGATTCTCCTTTTTATTAACTAATGTCAGGTCTTTCTACAGCATGTTCCAAGGTGAATCAATTAAATCAATTAAAAGTCTTTCGGCCCGCATCGAGATCCTCGGTGTCACTTAACGTTGTAGTATTTTGTTTGGTCAAGAACGTCATTTAGATGCATAGATTTTCATCATGACTTGCTTCCCTGCGTCATGCTACAGCAAAAATCATTAGTTTCAGCATCTGTTTCGATAATAATACATTTTAAATGGGGAAAAATTATCACAGATGACAATGGAATAAAAACAATTGCTAACACACTTAAACAATGGTTAAAAACAACGCGAATTTTATTTTGTGACTTTATGTTTAACTGTCGTCCAGGTATTCTGTGTCTCGATATCCTTCAAGTTTTACAGTGTTTATTTAAATATTCCAGTTCAAAAATTTAGAAGTGTGTTCAAATAAATGTCTATGTAGCGGAAACTTCGAAAATTTAAGGTTAGTAGGTATTTTCATATCTACATCTTAAAAGGTTTCAACTAATATTTTGTAAATTGCCGAAAGAGTGTCTAGGGACACACAAGCGTTCATAGTAAATTTTCAGGTTCAGGATTATTCTTTGTAAGAAATATCTAGGTGAATGCGCGCGTTTACTTTAGCTAACCATAATATATGACAAAATCTAAACAAAATAAAGAAATTACGTAAGTAACCTTAAGTGGAAAAGCTTATGAGAATAATACCATCATCCCAAGAATTCTTTAGGTTGGATAAACGTACTATATACCGTAGTGCAGAAACACCAAGCAATAATAAGTACCTTAAGCGTCATTTTATACCAGTAATATCAGCCTGACTGATTCTAAACTCACATTTTTGAAGTGATAAAAGTTTATGTGTTAGTTCATAGAGATTAAACTGCAAGCTAGAAATTAGTAAATTTAATGTTAATGGCAGACATGTTACTTTTAGCGCAAAACTAACTTAATTCCCATTGCATTATTCCGAAATAGTTTCGTATGTATTGTATGAAAATTATATATCGATGTTTTTTAAACAAGAAAGTTGGTATTTTAACTTTATTAAAAATTTTTCTTGCATTTTAATTAGTTGATATTTTTCATAGTTCTAAGAAAAGGCCAAACCCGTTCTCG
Organism: Oryctes borbonicus; assembly: GCA_902654985.2. Classification (NCBI taxonomy): domain Eukaryota; kingdom Metazoa; phylum Arthropoda; class Insecta; order Coleoptera; family Scarabaeidae; genus Oryctes; species Oryctes borbonicus. The sequence goes on along the minus strand of LR736867.1, from coordinate 4,969,781 downwards.
AATTGCTCAATAGCTTTAACAGTAATTTTGAAACCGCGCAATTTACCTCGACAAATATACGTTATCATTAACAGTTTAGCAATTTCTGTCGGATAATGCACGTTAAACCTAGTCCTGAAGCGGATCATTTTCACGGATGTATTAAAGTTCGTAATATCGATATTAAAGGCTCTGCAATGTTCATAAAGTAACAAACTCGAAGCATATATGCGTGGCGTTCATACATGTACTTATATCTATATATAGGTATATGCGAACACATTTACAGTAAATATCGTCGGATCATAATCAGAGAAACTGTTACATTGATACTCAGGGGAGGAGAATCCCTAAAACGATGACGTCGTCTAAGATTATCCTGTTGCGCTGTTTGCACTTGTTGCCGAGGAAACGGTCCCCGATTATTTCCAGCGACGTTCGATCTTTAACGGAAACGCTCTGGCTGCTTTTATTACGATGACTTACGAGATGTAGATTTCTGGAATATGATTATTAAAGTTTTATTTTACCAGGTGTGTCGGTAATTCCTTTCCGGTTTTTCCGGCAGATGTCACTGGCCATAAGTATGAAATGTTATGATTTGATACATATGTAATTTTATTCTACTGACATTAACCTTAAAACTACACAAGTTACGTTTCGCCAAAATAACAGCGTTATAGATTTATAATTTTTTGAAAATGTCGA
>LR736867.1:4882895-4959094 GCA_902654985.2 Oryctes borbonicus | reverse complement strand
TCGACATTTTCAAAAAATTATAAATCTATAACGCTGTTATTTTGGCGGAACGTAACTTGTGTAGTTTTAAGGTTAATGTCAGTAGAATAAAATTACATATGTATCAAATCATAACATTTCATACTTATGGCCAGTGACATCTGCCGGAAAAACCGGAAAGGAATTACCGACACACCTGGTATATACAGAGTGCATCGATCAATATATAGGAGTACACATTAGAAAATTCCGAAAGCCCTGTTTAATACAACTATACGAAGGAATTTTCCGGAAACGTTATATACATATATTGTAATGTTACAAAATAACAACGAGGTTAGCTGTCATCAGCGCCATATTCACTTCTCATCTTGGCATTTCACATTGTCCACCTGTCGGGTATGAGGGTCCATCTGTTGGTAGGAAGCCCGATCCCTAGGGAAAGATTCCTGTGTTTAGCCGAATATCTATGGGGCGTCAAAATAATAAAAATAATATCGAAAATTAATACAAGTCCATCCAACGACAATCGTGGGGAAGACTTATATTAACCACTTTTATCGGTCATTCTACTTTCATCAAATTAATGTCATAAATTTCTACAGCAAGCTCCCGTGCATACATTAGTCGTATAAAAGTTATCTCATCCAATTAAATGTCTTTCGGTCCGTTTCATCTAAATTCGCAGTATAATTTAACGTTGTAGTGTTGCATGTGGGCACGAGTGTCATCAGAGAACAGAATCCCAGCATCAGTTGCGTCTCTGCATCATGCTACATCAAAAATCATTCGTTTCGGCATATATTTCAATAATAGTATATTTTCAACGGCTCAAAATTATTATAGGTGACAATGGAATAAAACAATTGCCAACGTAAGCTAACAATGGCGAAAAACAACGCCAGTTTTATTTGTGACTTTAGGTCTTCCTGTCGTCCAGACATGTTGTACGTAGCATTTCCTCCAAGTTAAATAGTTTTGAATAAATATTTCAATTTAAAAGTTTTTAATAAGTGTGTTGAGTAGTCCATTAGTGAAGAAAAGAGGTTCGAAGAAGGACATAAACCTGGTGTTTATGTAATAGAAAGTCACGAGATTTAAGGTTAGTAGTTATTTTCATTTCTACGTCTTAACACGTGTCTTTTAATCTACTGAAAGAATGTCTAGGGACATTCCCGGATTCACGACCCTTAAAAAAAATTAATAATTTCGTAAAAATTTCAAAAATTTTCCAAATTTCATATTGTCAAAACATTACAAAATATATATATGTCACTTAATTTTGAATTATAAACAATACTGACGCGTTTAAATTAAACGAACGAAAATTATTTAAAGTTGTTTATTATCCATGGAGAATGCAATAAAGTGATATCAAGTTAATCATCTTCACAGTTGTTGAGCGTAGGCTTCTTCACAGTTATAAATGCTCACAAGCACTCCTCCATCTTCTAAAAATTTAAAGATCTCTCAAAAACATGTTTAGTCTTATTTAGCCACCTATTTTGCCAATACTCCACTCTATCCTAGAATGAGCTATGGAATCCTGTTGTGCGATTTGGTTAACACTGCAAATAGTCTTACTTTTAGAAAAAAGTACTCTCAGAATATTACGTAGTACCAAATACAGAGAATATTATAGACAACGATTTAAATCCAGTAGTCTACTAACATTTTATGACTTGCGTCGTGACACGTGTCGATGGGTGAAGGTGTCCTGAAGGTTGTCTTTAGCGCTAAGTGGCAATACATCTCTTTGAGTTACCTAAACGTGTGGCTGGAGTAAAACATACTTCAATTAATTAGCTATGTTAGCTGGTCTGACGTTTAAGAGCTGTCACTCAGGATGCCTCTAACGCTTCAGGCCCTCGTAAGCTATTATTTGTACTTATGAGTAGAAGAGGCAAATTCGGGTGCGCAGCTAACGAACGAACTCTCGCATGTGAAACACTAGTCAGTATCTAGTTTGGTGCCGCCTGGAGCGTATGTAATAGTAGCAGTAAAGTACTCTGTGTTCTGTTTTTAATAATGTCGAAGGTTCGTAGATTGAGAAAACAGCTTATTAATTAATTAATTAAAGTGAGTAGGTTCATTAAGGATTATCCGGATTTGACTTACGACGGCTAAAAATTAAATGTTTAGTGTGCGATATGTATCTAACGTGTTGTGCAAAAAAAAGTACAAAAATTTGAAATATCCAGAGATCAAGTCTTCATGTTTATGACTGATGGTGCCGCAACCATGCTTTCTGTAGGCCCGTCTCTTAAGGAACAGTGTGGTCACTTTTTACATATTACATGTAAAATTCATGCTCTACATCTTGTGGCAGAGACAATTCGTAGATGCTATCCATAGGTGGATGTGCTAATTGTGAGTACAAAAGCAGTGTTTCTGAAATTTCCAAAACGTATTCGCGAATTTCACAGACTATGTTCTCATACCTCTGAACCACCACAGCCGATCCTTACACGTTGTGGAACATGGTTACAAGCGGCATTTTACTATCACAAATATTTTGAGAGTATAAAGAAGGTGGTTCTATTATTCAATCCGAAAGAATGTGTAGCTATCAAAACAAGTCAGAAAAAATTTGAAGATAGTCAGATTAAAGGTGATTTACAAACTATTCATAGCAATTACATCAGAGTAGTGCAAGCAATAGAAAAATTACAAAATTCTTCACTGTCGTTAGAGGAATTACTGCAAATTGTGAAAGATGTACACGCACAGCTTTGTTCGGTATAAGACGCAAAAAATGAGTGTGTTCTAATTAAGTTTGAAAGTGTTTTAGACAAAGGTTCAGATTTTGCCACACTTAAGCAAATTTGTGGAGGTTGGTCTACAAATGCATTAAGTTGTTTCAAAAAATTTTTTAATCATGCAAATATAACATCACTAGATGTTAGAGAGCGATCATTTCCTTTATACAAGAACATATTTTCCTCACGGCGGAGGCGTTTTGCAGAAATAACTTTGGAAACGCACCTTATGTTAAAAATATTTAATCTCGCTTCTCCAGTTTTCTCCAGTCACGGAAGACGCTTAAGACGGTAAGTTTTTTTTAATCATCGAATTACACACACTCTCGAGTTTTTATACATATGACTACAGATGGCAATTTCCCGTATTCATTCAGTAACATAGAGATAATTTATCGATAATTTATTCGTTAGCTACGCTGATGGTACGCACCCGAATTTGCCCACTCTACTTATTACCCTCGTTCGCGCATACGCATGAGTATCAGTGATGTCGAGGCTAGGAGGAAAAGGAAGTACGAGAGACTTTGGCAGCGATTGCAGCCACCTAAAGAACGACTAAACTTGCTCCAACTAGCTAAGGCCAAACGAAAATTCCGGCCGAGGAACAAAGCCAGGAGATGGCGCAACCTGAACGTTCAGAGATGCACCCACCACCTATCAGTAACACCATGAAAAAAGGGGCAGTTCCAAACTATCTCAAAGCGGGCAAAAACTAGACAATTATGGATATGTCGATACGTGCTCCCTTTTCGCCCTTGCATCCTGACCGTATGTAGGTGAGATTCTTCACATAACGACGAGGTGCCCCTGGGGTAGCTCAGAGGACGTATTCTCAATGCTCTCCGTTCTTTTCTGTCTGCAAGATATAGAACGAACAGACAGCAGTCTCATCAAATCCAAAATATCCCAACTTAGGAAACAAAAGCTCGTAGTTTAAAATATCCAACGCTTTAGCTTAGCAAAGCAAACAGTCGTTTTGATGTCATGTAAAGCGGCTATTATATCGCCGACCGGTAAATGCATAACTTTTACTTTTATAAAAAAAAACCTATTGAATCTTGGAATGTTATTTAATTAACCCTAATACATTTTTGCAATACAATTTCTTTTCAAAAAGTTAAGTTAATTTTCTGTATTTTAACAAGGCAAAAATCGAAGAAAATCTGTACTACAGTATAATAAATAAATACATTTTAAGAAATTAATTACTGCTGAAAAACATAAACAATGAATAGATTGCATGGTGAAATTCCATCAATTCCCTTACTTCTCTCCCAATTTATTATTAAATACAATTGATTGCTGAAAGTGAACTAAAAAGTTTTTGCAAATGGAAACGGATACATTCGGCCCTATGCGCTTGATAGGATAAAACCTGATGAACAAGCATTTACCCGTACATAAAAAATGATAGTCGGTATACAGGTTGACCTCTCTCAGTATAAATAATCCCACGTCCATTGCCTTGACGTGCATATGAATAATACATTCGCTCATTGTACGTACGTTTGTATTTGTATGTATTTGTGCGTTAACATCCGTAGATGCATATGTTAAAAGTAATTTAATTTAAGTGCCTGTGAATTATCTGGCGCTTTAATATTCTCGATTCTGCTTTCGCTCGATTTCGTTTACGCAATAACAGTTCACGATGATGCCAAAAGGAATTAGTTTTTTGCATAACCTTTAATCTCCTCCTACGTTCTTTTTTAAGATTCTTAGGTTTAGAATTTTCTAGCAGAATAACAATTAACGGAAGTGACCCCAACTCTGATTTTTTTAAAAGATCACCCTGCACATTTTTACATTCTCGGAATCGAATGTTCTTTTGCGCCTAACTGCTTTATTTTAGGAGTCAAATACTTTCACTTGTTCTTTACTGTGTTAAGAAAGATAAGCTATAATAATACAACAATAGAAAATTTAGCCGTTCTTGTATCTTTAGAAACGTAAAGGTCACCCATAGAACGTCGGTCAAACTAAACTATCTGCACATATTTTTTTCAATCACGGCACTTTGTTTTTATTGTTTCAGGATAGTAAAAGGTGCTGTATGTATAATGGAAAGAAATGAACAAATGTGAAATAATGCAAAAATTATTAGGGGTTGGGACGAGAACTCCCTTAAGCATACATTAAAAGCTTTCATACTTTTATCGAAAAAGTCTAGTATAAAATGGCACTAGGAAAACGTAGAAAAAAGAATACGAAATTACTACACCTACATACGTAGGTATCTACACTTCTATATGGAAAGAAACGCATCGTCAGTGTAATATTAAAGCCAAACAAATGTTATAATGCATAGACATTACGGACGTTTTCCGAACGAGACGTGCTCTATTCGCGGCCTGCTGGGATACATTAACACACAGAGACCGCTCCCAGGTAATTTCGTAATGGCTGGGGTTTCACGTGACAAGTGCAAACAGACGTTAATCGCCCGTAATTTAGTAATTATCGATTACTGCTTTTTAATAACTTGTGCCAACGCATACGTTTGGATGGTATCTCCGTTCAGCTCTATTCGGCTTAAATCGTGATGGCTACTGTTATTATCATAATCAGCACGATGGCGCTTAGTAAACGACCTATTTATCAGAGAAAATAACAAAAGTAGGTTTCTTCGAATAATGTTGAAGGTAAAAAAGAGCTTAGTGATGAAGTACGAGTCTACTTTTATTAAAAGAAAATCGGGAAAAATAACATAGTCCCTTTTTTAATTGTATACAGGATTAGAAAAGCTTTGTATATGAGGTAATCCATGAGCAGATAAATTATATATAGAAAACCAACCGACCTTTGTGTAAATTACTGAAACACTTGTAGAGCGTTAGCGCCATGAAAACAGCTCCAGAATAATTTGTTCTGATTTTAGCAGTAAATGTGCATTTTGTCGCTCACGCAGTGGTGTGGTTCTGGGATGGTGGAGGCAGCCCGAAGATAGCAGACAGTTGGTCAAAATAGCAAGTGAAAGCAATTGAATTTACTCGCGTATATTCAGTTTATTTTAGCAATTAGATGGTTATGCAAACTCTACGAGTTTGATAAGGAATTAAATACATCTTTTAATTCTCAGTCTGCTTAAGTCACACATCGCGCCTCAATTTCTTCGATGGAAGTTAAAGCATTTCGAAATGTCGGTTTTTTTCACGTCAAAGCTCTACGACGCTCGCCGAATCAATCGCGGAGCTTCTGCGGCTTCATGGGTGACTGTATGTGTTGACCTAGACGGGCAAAACAAAGGACCGCGCGCGCCATCGGTGATGGTCTCGCGCTTGCTTTCCCGTAGACATTTACTTGGGGTCCATTTATTCTATTCTTGTTCTAACCCGCTTGAACATTCGTTCTCCCCGATCGTGAAGACTTTCCGTAACGCGGAAAGAAATTTATGTAACAAAACATGTTTCCTAAAAGATACTTTCTATCTGTGCATAAAAAAAGAACTGCTCAAGAGTTGGTTTAGAAACCGTAACCGGTTTTTATTTCTGCGCTGTAAAGGGCGGGCACGTATGATGGCACAAAAGCAAACTTGGACGAAACGCAATAAACCTGTACGAAAGCGAGCCTTGTATACACTGCCCATATTGCTTCGTCGCTTGCCGGCCGACCAAGTATACTTTTGTTCTATCATATCTCTTGGTACCGAAGATATCTCGAAGGGTAACAATGTAAAACTGAGAGGGATGCGAGGCAGAGAAGCACTCAGAGCAACGCTGATGACGCTGGGTAACCAGAAGCATGCTCATTGGCTAATTCCTTCTACGCCTACGTTGTTTTTACCGTGGGAGATTCCAATATCATGAGCTATACTGGTATTATTTTAGTTATTAGTTATGCACTATTTTGATGCAGTTTAGTTTAGTTTTATTAGTTATAAACATGTGCGAATGTGCTTAAGTTGTTCAAACACCCTTCGTTGCAATAAAAAGTGTAGATTGTGAGTCGAAAGCGCCAAATTGGTATTAATAATTTTATATATCGTACATGTATTTATGAAATTATGATGATGATACGGTGTGACCCATTTGAAATGAAAGCGTCTCTGTCAAACCTACATTTTACATTAAAATGGAACCACCTTTTGTTGAGTATATAGAGGATCAAAAAGCGCATTTCCAAACAACATTTCTCAAGATTATCTAAATTTTTAAGGCACACTATGATTATTTTTCGAGGTCGAAAGTAACTAAATTCTATTAGCGATTTCTTTTTATTAAAAATCTGGTTACACCACCGGATTCAAAAGACCCTGAAATGATTTTATTTTTTTTTTTTCAACTTTTACAATAAATTATCTTATAAGTATGCTTCTTACAACATCTACTGATCAAGATAGATCGAAATTTATTAACAAACAACAAAAAAAATAACTAAGTTTATTGTTAAATGCCACCAAATTGCAAATAATCATTTTTTTAAATCTAATTAAAGTAAAAAAAGTGAATATAATACTATAACTCCAATGTAATCCATCAAATTACAAATTAAAAAAAAATAAGTAATACCTGCTCTTTGTCTATAGCGTTTTATTAAGGCAGTCTATCTTCATCCAACGATAATTCCAGGCGAACGGCTAAACAACTCGTCTTCGTTCTATTTTCTTCGCATCTTTAAAGTTTATTACCTTAAAAACAAAGTAACTTCTCTCTACAAACGCTTAGAAAATATTTTCTTTTGTATTTTAACAATAATTTGGAAACAATACAAATGTATCGACACACTCCGCACCACACAAGTTTAATTAATTAATCCGTGACAGCCGTTTCCAGGATACATGGGATCCTCATTCGAAACTGTTGACCATTCCGTTCGTATTAATTAGTTAAACTTGTATGGTACGGAGTGTGTCAATACTTATGTGTTGTTTGTCATACTACGCCACAGTCCTTGCTATCATTATAATTTCGCAAATTAAGTATCATTGTAGCCCATGTTTTGTGGGAGTTGTACAGCGAAATGCTAGTATCTGCTAACAGCTCTCCTGGCTTCTCTTTCCAACAGTATGTGAAGAGGTATAAGATGCAAGAGCCAATGTAGAAGGTATCAGTGATTGTCAGACCGGTTAGGTAAGTTTAACTCCCGCTGCCACAATGTTGTGCTCTCCTCCATCAGGTAACAGCGCCGCCGGACGTTATTACAGTAGAACCAGTATCACATACAGCCAATACATCCTCTTGGAAAACATTCCCCAAGTCTTAGCACAAAGCCTACAGTTTGTACATTCCCCAAATATTGTTAACATGCCGATGGTCTCAGAGGGTGAAATCGTACCCCGGACCTTTGGCAAGTTAACAATATTTGAGGCATACAGGCGTAGAAATACAACTGGTAAAGTAGTTTATGGTACGACGAATAACACTGGAGATGTATTTTTTGAATGTGGAATTTTACAAAATTTCACACCCTAAGATCCTCGACAAGTTAACAATGCTTGGGGAATATAATTCGTGTAGACCGGGAAATATAACTGCTATAGCGGATTTCTGGCCGATGCATAACATCGCAGGTGCGTATGTGATTTTACAAAATTTGAACTCTTGGTACTCTCGGTAAGTTAATAATACTTGGGGACTCCGATATAATTCTTGTATAAACGATTTTCTTAAATCTTGCACCTTAGCATTCTGTGTTAATTACAATTAGTGATTTTCGAGGTATAGAAGATGTACTTGCTTTCCAATGTAACCGTAGATGCAATTTGTTGATTAGTGAAAAAATTGTAATGGTATATCTTAAATTATACTGTTATTACGGACGTCACTGGACGTTCGGGCGTTTCCGTAAAAATTTTCTGCTTTCTTAATTCACACCGTCTTGCACACAGTGTAGTACAGTATGACCGTTTCTTGTTAATATATTATGTAATTTCTGGCAGGCCATATTATTAAAAAATAGTTTTTTAACACCAGCAGGGATATTCGAAAATTATTACTCTAAGCACTGCAAATTCCATTGTTATGATAGGATACATAGCTGAAGTGTCGACTTCCTTTTATTACAAGACAATACACATCATTACTGCAGATCGTGGAATGTTGTTGAATGTTGTTAGAGCGAAATGCTGTTATATAAATACGAATTCCCTTGGCCGATTCAAAACAAACACACTCTCATTTTTTCCGCGAAGCTTTGTTCGTGTACCTCTCTTTACGTAAGCAAATAAATGTTCATGTCATCTGTGTTCGCTTTTCAGGCAGATTTGCCGGTTATTTCTTTTCTACTTTATTTTCCTAAATAAAGCACGAAAAGTATGAGCAAAAAATGAATAATATTACCGACTCAGCTGTCTTTAACATGTTGTAGCGTGTCATTGATATCGTATACACACGCACAATATTCACATATACACCCCGTCGAAATCTCGATACAAAATAATATAATACATGTGTCAGTTACATGAATTACATTTCCGGAGGAACGGTACAGAATTGGGATCCGGCGGAATGTAATATTAATAACGTCGTTTCGTTTTGTAAAATTACAATGCGAATTTTATTTTCAGCCCTTATTACGATATTATGTGTTCGTAGTTCAATAGCTGCTAATTATAAAATACTTACAGGGCGCGTCAACGTCCATTATTCTTCAACCAAAGGTGGAATTCATATTTCATATATATATTTTTTCTTCGAGGTATTTTTTTGTAAGTTTAAAATATTTACACAATAAAACCATTTACTATTACTATTATATATTTCTCCTCCACCCCAACACCTTCCCCAGAAGACGACCCCAAAGCTGAAACCGTCCACCGAGGTCTCCACACGAGAACTAGGCAAACCGCGCGGGAGCAAGCAAGTTAGCGTCCACGCCGTCTGCCCAGCCCCCCATGCACCTATTTTGTATTTGATATCTTATTTCAAAACATCATAATTTGCATAGTGGATTATTATTATTGTGTACAGGCTGCCTCGCAATGAACTGCATCGATTGACATATAAACAGTATATATATATATATATATATATATATTGATACTACTGAAGTATTAATTAGTCTTTTCGTGCTTTAACTTTTTATTTGTCGAATATTTCTTTTGCTGTACTGTTTTATATGTGACTATTATTCTATTATTAATTACAATATTTTCAATTATTTAAGAAGACTTCCGGTTACCCCGGAAATAGTTATTACCTACTTTTTAAAAGTTAAGTTTTACATGCACTTGTCCATCCATATATTTGTTTTATCAAACATACCTTAAAATTACTTTAGGAATTCAAAAATGTACTAATATATAGGTGTTTTGTTTAAAATAATAAGTAGACAGCTAGTTCCGGTATAATCGGAAATCTTAGATAATTAAAAATATTTTAATTCAATAGTACATGTAAGTTTTAGTGTGTTACCAAGTTTTTAGAATTTCCCAATGAATATTCTTTCATATATCTCGATTGAGGCAGTTTTTTGTGTCACCCTGTAAATATATAGCGTGCCCATCTAGCGCGTGAGTGGTGGACAACTCCTTTCCTGAATAATTTCGAGAAAATATTTCCAAGCAAAAAATTATTCGGAGTCAAGCTTCTGCTGGACACGATACACGCTTGACTTTTTAAAAACAACATCCTGTGTATTATTCATAACTTTCATCAACATTCCCTCTTCCTATCTCGTTTAATTAAACGCCTTAGACACCAGAGCGGTGATTAAAATCTAATTTGATTAAAGATATCTTGGAGTTTAAAACAATACATCGAAGTTTTTCGTATCAACCAGATTCTATCAACAACAATTTCAGACAGATATTGTTTTCGAAAGGCCAATCTACACTTCGTTCGTGAATATATATTGGTCGTTTTTGCTAGATTATAATAGTAATAATTTGGCCTTTAACTGATTTTATAAAAAGCTTTGCTCGGTTTTTGAGTACTCTGTTCAAGCAGTTTGAACTTCGAATCTTAGCTATCTAGTATGGCACACTACTAGTATCAAGAAGCTGATTCACACTAAAGTACCTTATTTTAAAAATGGAAAAATGGAAGGTCTGTATACTATCGTAATGAATTCCATCGTATTCGTAGAATACTAAAACAGGAAAATGCTGCATTTCCTATTTTAGCTCAACAATTATCTGCGAAAAGTTGAGTTTTGAACTTTCGTTGGCAACAAAAAAACTGGAACAAGAATAGCAAGTATATGGTTTTAGGTCAAATCAAATTGACTCAATCCACGTCCTTTCTTTGATATGTAAATGAGACGTCTTGATAAGCGTGCAGGTTGAAATCCGATTACATTTGGTGATGACCATATTCTTAGCTTTTTGATATGTAATTGTGCTGAAGCTTTCGTTTATCCATTAGCCATTTTATTTAATTTGATAGTGCGTACAGCTACATTTTCGTTAGTTAGCATATCTATCTCAGTCTTTGAAAAAGGTGATCCATTTAATATTAATAACTACGGACGCATCAGCATTATTTATAATTTTGCTAAAATATTTGTATATATTTTATATACTAGAATATATCCTAATTTAAAAACAATAATTAGCAGGATTTATGGCTGGCAGATCCACAGTTAATAATTTGACGTATATAACTCAGTATCTTTCTTTGAAACTCGACCAACGTGGAAAAGTTGACGTAGTGTACATTGACTTTACCTTTAGGCTTCCGATTCGACACGATAGATCATCAGATTGTACTTGCAAAGCTGGATGTCTTAGTCTTTTGTTCATCTTATCTGGCTAGATGTTTTACAACGGATTCTCATCTGATGTATTTTCTATATTTTCAGGTGTATCCCAGGGTTCAAACTTGGACTTTTTAGTATTTAACATCTACGTAAATGATCTCCTGCCTGATTTGACTTTTTAGCTTGTGCAGACGATCTGAAGGTTTACCACTCCATTGATTCCATTACTGATTGCATTCCTTTACAAAACAATTCATATGTTTGGTGTAAGCGCAATAGAATTAAGGTAAAGTAAATGTCTTGCGATTTCCTACAGCAAACGATCTAACCCTTTCCGCTACAATTTCCAAATAGTCTTCGAGTAGATTTATAGAGATGACAATGTAGACGGTTTAGTGCTTTTGTTTGACTCTCTGCTTAGTTTCTCCGAACATGTTTCGTCCATGTCAAAATCTTTGCGTTGTTGCTAGATCATGCAAAATGTCCACAATCCACTTTCAATTAAAAGCTATTACACTCTCGTAAGAAGTCAGCTTGAATATGTTTCTTCGATGTGATATTTTCAACACGCTGCAAGAGAAGAAGAAGTAATTGATGCAATGCTTGATGAACCAGGTATTGGTACCAGAAGAATTGCTTCGCGGTGGCAAGTTTCTCTGCACGCATTTAAAAGCCATCGTTTTCAGCACAGATTTTCAATTAACACGTGGTGTAGGGTTTCCAACGATCGCCTATTGCCAATACAAGTTCTTCCGCCTAGTTGGAATTGGTGGATAATAACTTGCACGAGTTATTAGCAAATGTTCCACTTGCATTGCGTAATGTGATGTAGTGTCAACACGATGGTGCGCTAGCACATTCTGCAAAAGTTGTTATAGAATCGCTAGACGCCTGTTAGTGGAAGATGGATAAGTGGCCGCGTAGATTTTTAATTTTGGGACCACACAAAACAATTTATGTACAGGAAATTCACAATGAAGAGCAATTACGAGAAAGAATTATGAATGCCGCACATGAAATTGGAAATAAACAAGATTTTGCCGCAGTTTATAATTCAGTGCTTCTACGTTGCTAGACTTGCGTCGCGGCTGGCGGTGGATGAGTTGAAGTTAAGGAAATTGTTTTGCTTTCTGTGTAACCGTTACAGTGATTCCATATGGCCTACTATTAGTTGACTAACTTGAAATTAATCCATCACAAGTTTGAACCTCGATATCTCCAAAACAAAGGGCAATCGGAAAAAATTAATCCAATCTTGAACACGAATTTTCATTTTTCACCTCCTCGTATAAATCACCATGTATAAGATTAATGGTACTTATTCCGAACGTACAACTGACCTCGCTTCTTTATTAGATGCTCATAACATTCGAAGTCTCTCTAAACGAATGTTGTGACAAAATGTATAGCACGAAATTTTTAATAAATTTGATCCTTAAGTAAATTGATTGCCCTTTGCTTCTTGGTACGCTTAATTTTAATAAATTGTTTTTTGAAGTCGACTAGCGGCAGTATATTTGTCTAATTCAAGTACTTACCTTAGTATTGTTCTTTAGTTTTTTTTTTAATTGTCTGTTTCTTTCTTTAAATAATGCATTTTTCTTCATATTGTATGTAATTTTAGATATATTTTGTCCTGTAAAAGGTTTGTAACTGTTCGGCAAATAAAGTTACTACTATGATAAAATCAAAGGATATATTGCGATGAATCAATCATTATTTAATTCAAACACTCCCAATATTCACTATTTTCCCAAAAAGTAATACAGACAAGTTAATCCTTCTATATTTATCCATATAATTTTTAAGTAATCATCCGATATTTATCCTAAGTGGGTATTTATTTAAGTAAATGCCAATTACTGACGACAATTGAACAACCTGCATAAGCGATTATAAATTTATGCTAAGCGTGACCTCTATAAATAGTTTTTATTTGGAAACTTTTCTGGAAATTGCGTAATAGATAGTACCGCCAATTCATTATCATGTCTGAAACGAACGTTATTTATACAATACGACAGTAGCTTCAATGACATCCACAAATTGAAATAATTAAATTTGAATACACCTATAAAATTTTGAATTATCAAGCGTAAACCAGTAAACCCCTCTAATACCTACAAATGGTAGTAAACAGAATACAACATATATGTAGTATGCGATTATTTCAAACGCGATTAATTTCTAAATGTCCACTGACAATGATTTTACATTGTACAACAAATCAGCAACACACAAGCAGCCGGTTAAAACCTTCAATTGTCCAGCCTTCTGTCGCCGGTTATAAATTTAGTTATAATCACGTGAATATATTACCGAATTCCATTGAGGGATTTTCTACTTCTCTATACTGATGGAAATAACAGAAATTTTAGTATGAGTAGGCTAACAAATTCTTAATGCACCGTTATAAATGTAATGGAAAGTTCTGGATATGTCCTATCATTAATTATTGTTTTTCTTTGTTATGTTATGTTGTTATTTTTAAAGCTGGAGTCGACGAAGTAGCGATTTTTTATGATATCCTGCATCTTGAAAACAAAAGGTTTACAGCCTTAGTGTATAAGACCTTTTTTATTATTTTATGGCCTTCTATCACGTGGCGCCACGCATTGTATTTTCTTCGATGTCACCTGTATATAGGGATACATATAATGTGACTTCAAAGAAAACAAAAAGCAACAACACTGGGGACATCAATAGAGCGCAACAAGTCGATTGCCTAGCAGTAGCGTCACTGCGCTGTGTTAACCGAAATAAACGTGCGCGTTATTTAGAACAAAAAACAATAAGAGAATTTATGAAAAGGCAAACATAATATAGTAAACAACTTACCGAATATGCTTAGATGGCTGAAAAGAAATCCGCAAGTGAGGCTTTCAACACCTATATCATAGCGTACGTTTCTACAGTGGGTCTTTGAGACTCGTCCGAGGCGGCGTATACACAGAAAAAAGACGTTCTACACCTAGCGATGTAATGTTCGCGTACTTAAAGTGGTCTTTGAATTTGTATAACTGATCTTCCGCAACACTATTGTTAAAAAGATGGCGTAATCTAGAAAAATCGACATTTTTCCGTAATATAGTCTTAAATTCTTCTCTGCCTGAAAACAGGTCAACAATTTCGTACAAATCCCGTAAGGATAACGAAGTGTTTTGTAATTTTTTATTGCGTCAGCTGGAACGTAATTGTCGTTAATAGTTTTTAAATATGGAACATTGTTAGTCCAATATTTGCAAACTGTATATTGCACGCACTTAACATCGTCATTAAATCACATGGAAATTCTCTATACGGTCTCCTTCCATTTTTTTTTAAATTTGTGTTGCGCTATTTACATGGTTCCTAGATATTTATGGTTTCCAACATAATAAACTCTTATCGCAAACTAAACACCTCATTACATATTAAGTCTGGAAATTGCCATAAATACGTGTTTACCCTGTTAGCAAACAGACAAGTTGATGCATTTCTACGCATTTTCAACATTTTTAATGCTTTTCGTTCAATTCCGACACTTAAACTTCGCACTGCGATATGTATTACACATAGCACACAGCATAGAAGGCCGGGTAGTGCCCATATCTAACGAAGTAGCTCTGTATCCCCCCAACCTCTCGCGGTTAAACACCACTGCAAGGCAAGCGAGAATGCTGCGCTCTAGAGATCATATACGCACAGTTGTTTAGTAGTTATATTATACTTTGTTGGACGCAGAAAGCACTGTTTGTTTACTTATTTACGGGACAACTTTTTATGATGAAATACCTTCACTAAATGGGCGGTTTGAAGCTAAAAATTATAACAAAATCGCATGCTCGTATATAATAATGGCGGCAACTTTCGCAATTAACTAGGAGTGTATTAATTTTGCAGGGATATTGCCTCGTGGTTATGGTATAAGAGCCGTGCGTCATAATAGCAGAGCTAAACAATTTAATCCTTCAACCGTATCATGGTATTAGACAAAAGCATTAATAATAAATTATTTGCTAGCACATTGTAGTTCAGTTGTTGACATGCTTTCATATCGTTGAAGAGAACCCGGTGCATTTAACTAGTGCACTAATCATGAGGTTTCCCTTTAAAACTCACCAGATACATCCACGAGGTTTACATAGGTTCCCGGTTTCAATTTGAAGAACGTGCTCTACGGCATGCAGTATAAACGTTAAATGTTCGAAATCCATTGGATAACGGTAAATTACGAGTATGAATCCAAAATAAATTCAATTTATCTTTGAAAAACAAGGAAACTGCGTGGTTTTAATTTTTTAGCAGTATAATTTTATATAGCGATTCTGTATTAAAAGTATATCGTGGATGTAAGAAATGTGTTGTGATATATTTTATTTTATTTACAAACAGGAACAGCTGCTTACAATTTTTATGGGTTAATAGCTGCAATATTTTATTATAACGATCATTTTACAATTTCTATTTGTAAACAGTTGCAAATAATTTGTTATATACAGAATGTTCATCTAGTCGGCGAGGGGAAAATAATTCTTTCCCTGAGCAATTCTGAAAAAAGTTTTTTTTAGACAATTCGTAATTTCCTTGGTATTGCCGGCATAATTAAATATTTAAAAGTCTGGCCCATTAAGGAATCGAATTTCACATCTCTGATTCCGGGGGTCTATGCTAAGGACGAAACACCTACGTTTTATTTATCTGTAATATTTCGACAGACATATTATATTCTTACGCGCCAAATATGCTACAACTAGCTTTTCTACAACATGGCCATTTTCTATAATTCTTTTTAGGGTTTCCTTAGACATCCAGGCCAAATAATTTTGTTGTTCTTGGTAAGATAGAGAAAGCTGCAAATAAAGAATGTAATTCATTCACATTGATTTGCAGGTTAAATGGAAAGTCTATCATGTTTTTCTTATTAATTTCTTAGTAATTTCTTAGTAAAATAACGTAGTAGTATAATAACAGAAAAGAAGTTGGAATGTAGTTGGCACTGCGCATCTAGATCTAGATCATGAGATTGCAGAGCAAGCATTATTTTTCAGAATGAACCATCAACATAGAAAGAAATGGATTGAGATAGCGGACAAAGAAATCAATATTAATGTAATTAATACAGTAGGTAGATGGTGACATCTTATTGCTTGGATTCTTGCCACTTTACAATGCATACCATATTACTCACATATGTATCTATAATGCATTAAATTTTATTAAGGTAAGTAGAATTTTTCGTTGGCTATACACTATTATGTGCAATAAATTTGCTTTCTGTTAAATGTGTCGTTATATAAAGAATGTTAAAATAAGAACGTTCTACATATGTGAACTCTGTTATATAATTGAGTTTCCAATTTTTTTTTTCTTCTTTGCAGCGTGATATTAGATATTGTAATAATTGTCACCATTTTCTTTTTGTTTATTTGAGTTACTGCAATCATACAGTTTGGCGGATCAATCTTATACTGTTTCGCTCAACCAAAATATTTGCATTCACATTATTTATATTGCAATTGGTATATTATATACGGCCACCTATTTTCTGGATTTAAGAAATATAGTTCTTATTTTAAATAAATTTATAATCTCTTTCACTTTTTTTCTTTTAAATAAGTTCTGAACAAACTATGGTTTTTTGTTTTTCTTTTCCGATCTTTAGTAGTTTCGATTATTGGAGAGCTGTTCCAACAACATTTATCTCCTGAAGGACCAACCTCAGTACTTGAACATTAAGAAACTAAGCTGATTTCCAACCTGCTGATACTAACTTTGGATACATGGTGAGGTCAATCCTGAGTAACCTGCCGAATTACCATCCGTCAATATACTCTTGAAGGGCAAACCTTGAGAACCGTTTGCTGTTCCTTCTTTAAAAATACCTGATGCCCTCTTTCTTTTGATGGTAACCTTCGGTCCCCACATCAAGAGCCACTGGCTGAAAATAAAATTGCTCAAGGATTGTTCTCGCTATTCTCCGCAATTCTGATGTAATCTGAAACGGAGAGCTTTTCTGTTGTACAGTATGTAACTGGAGAATTCGTTGGTAAATTTTATTACCTAAGTGTGTGGGTGAAACATCTTAAGATCGAACCATATAAGTTGTAGACCACAGAGGAAAGCAATAAAACCGAAAAAGTGAAATTTTTCACCACATGGGAAACACCCATTCGGAGATTTTTCTGACCGAATCGAATTATTTCACCGTTGGGGAAAATTCGTAATACCAAACCGGAGAAATTTTCTACCGAAACGGAGAAATTTCACTGAAACTGAGAAAATTTCTACCGAAACACAACATATGTAACACTGAAAGTTTCTGTTCCGTCGCTTACCAGGCGACAGTGTTGAAGCAACATCGGTAAATTTTTACTCAATCGATTCTTACTACACGAGAGCGGGGTGTTAAAACGGCGTTAAACCTTTACCTTCTTAATTGATATGATTTTATGCTACTGTAGATATTGCCTTTCGATATTTGCTAGATTTTAAATTTCATCATCGCTGTGTATCTGCAACCTTGACATGTGCACGTTTCCTAGTGAACCTGAGAACTTGTCAAATAGCCGTATCTAATTTGGGAAAATATTATTTTATGATGAGCCTCTACGTATTTCGGGGATAAAGTGACCCCAAATTTCAAAATTAAGAAATGAAAATGAAATCCTTGGGATGGAGATGAGGGAAAAGAAAGAGAGACTTGCTATGTACTCTGCTGCAACATCATCACCGTAGAGATAGCGTTACCTGAGTACATGTGGTGGGAAAGCAATATCTTCACACTTTTTATTTACCAGTCAGAATTAAATATAATACGCCAGGCATATCCACTTATTTCAAAGTAACAACTTTGTACTTTAATTTAGAATGTTTAATAGTGTTAATTAAGTTCGTCGATATCCACTACCTATCACGGTTATAGAATGAGAAAGCAATAAGGTGCTGTAATCCCTGTAAAATGAGTATTCGTTACTTGGCGAGATCCAAAATAACCATCACCGCCTGAGAAAATATTCCGTACCTTTTGCGCGGAGTTACCAATACTAAATACCGAATCTACTCGCCGAGAACTGAATGTAACTGTTATCTATATATGCACACAGTAACTGTTTCAAGAGAAGTAACGAAAGTACACAAAGTAACGAAAGTGACATTGTATTAAAAGTAAGTTAACTCCAATGTTCTTCTAAACAACTTCTTTTGAATTCGAATTATACAATAGTCACCAATGTATAGAGACCATTTAATACAATATTTTTGTCAGTAAGAAACAATTGGAACAGTTTAGAAAACCCCCGTTTGCTTTATGAATATTGCTTTCAATGCATTTAATATTATCTTGGGAATGTTCTGAACATCGAAGCCGAGCAGTAACGAGGATATC
The DNA here is from genome assembly GCA_902654985.2 of Oryctes borbonicus. Taxonomy (NCBI): domain Eukaryota; kingdom Metazoa; phylum Arthropoda; class Insecta; order Coleoptera; family Scarabaeidae; genus Oryctes; species Oryctes borbonicus. Next base: position 4,940,350 of record LR736867.1, on the reverse strand, counting down.
GTATAGCGTCCAATTGTAACTATTGCCGATATGTACCTGCATACAGTAACATTTCCGACAACAGTAAGGAAAGCAGCGTCGAGCTCCTATTGTAACTATTAACGATACAGTAACTTTCTCGACAGCAGTAGCGAAAGCACCGAACTCAGAGTAACGAAAGTAATGATTAGGTACAAGTAGCGAAAAGTAACGAATTTTAACAGCAAATAACCACAATATTTGCGTGTTTGTGACGACTTATTATTAATAAACTTTGCAAGTAATCCAAATGTATTGCTTGAATCCTAAAATGAAATTTGGTATCTTCGCCAAATTTTAATTATTGTATTGAAAGAATTTCTTCAACACAATTTAATTATTGATTCTTCGTGCGAAATCTATGACTAATTGAATATTAGGAGTAAAGCGAAATTACATCTTACATTAGTTGCGTGGTCATCTTTTTAAGTGCGCTGGAGACACTGTTTTAGAGTTTGTCATTAGTTAGCCGCATTACTGAAAACTACATTCTTAACAAGATAAAAGCTTATCGAACTTAAATTTTTATAAAAACATTTTTTTTTTATTTCGTTATTCACGTTACAAATTTTATATCCTCGGAAAACCCTTAAGACAATAACTACGTAGATCCCTGAGATAAATATCTTGTACATTACTCTACATATTAATAATTGCTTGTATCTAAATCTACATACATAGTGGGGTGGATGCATAAAGTGTTTATGTGCGCAAATTTCTATTGTTGGCATCATAATTGTTGGTTTCGTTGTTATGTTACTTACAGTTTCGGAACACGCAGACGACTAGACGTGTGACAGCTTCTTATTTCTCGCTACGCTACAGCACAATGTAGAAGCTTGATGGGTGGTTTGATTATGAATTCATCAAACAAACCGCACCTTTAATACCCCATGTCTCAACCAGCCTTATGTGGGAAACATCGCTTCGATTGACTTAGGTTATTATATGTACATAGGCTATTGCAAAGGTTCCAAATTTTTGAAATGCTGTAAATTAGCTATTATATAATGACTAATGCTATAAAAAGGAATTGAGAAAGTCGTTCGGATTTTTACATAACCACTAGTTTTTGGCTTTCTTTGTAATAATTACGAACGTATTTTAATGTATAAAATAAGTTTAGTAGTAATGGGATTAGGCGAGAAGTACTGTATAAACATAAGTACAGGATATCTTGTCGTTCACTGCATCAATCGATATATGGAAGAGTATATGTACATTGGAGGATACTCAAAACTTGGCTGTACACTAAAGCCGAAACTTTGCAGAACCGTTGATCGTGTGGGGTAGAATTAGAATTCGAATAAATTTTTAGAATATTTTCCAAAAAGTTTATTATTATTATATATAGCGTGTCCAAATGGAAATAGTGTCGAAACTTAATTTGTTTAAATACAACTACCCATTACATAATTTGTCGAAATATTTGGGAATATCTCTACAATTACGACCAATTGCGACCAATATTATTATTGGCTGAAGTTAGACCACCTAACCACTATGTACAGACGCTGGTCGGTAGGTCGAAGTACTTGCAAACAACTTTTACAATTGTGACCAAGAATTACTGGCATCAAGATCTGTGAAGGTTGCAAGAATAGACTAATAATGTTGGTGAACCGAAATCTATAACAACAATTATTTTTTATCGTTCAACCCTCAAAAGCAGAAATATGTACATCAGGATTTTATTATTTATGTAGAGGTATGGATTACTGACAGTAAAATACTTAAAATTTATTAAACCTATTTTTAATTCAGTTTGATAGATTTTTCACGAAAGGCGCAGACGTATAAAAAATATCGTTTCATCTTTGTAACTAGTGCCGAGTAGAATAGAAAACTATTACAAGTGGAATACTTGGTTGTCGAACACTTTCATGCATTGAATAATCAACAGAAAACCAAGAATATAATAGATATTTAAGATTTAAGATATTTAATATAAAGAACAAACTTTATTCGAGATTTTCCAGTTGTACACGCAAGAAAATAAATATTACAGAATACATGTTAATAACCTTTGTAACCATTTATCCATCAATAAGCTTTATTACAATTATTCTTTTAGTATCTGCTACGTGCATTGTAATATACAAGTTGGCTCATTTTCGACCGTAACTCTGAGGATCTCACTCATTGTTGGAGATAGAAGGTGGGTTTAAATTTGGCAATTTTGTGTTTATTATGAACTTAAAAAAATAAAATGGAGGCGTGATAAATGATGAAATTAAAAAAAAACGAAAAATATTTATTTTCTTCTGTTACCTCTAGTATCCTTATTTGGCCCTGCAGAGAAAACTAAAAACATATTCTCACTTTCGATCGGTTTATATTACGTTTTGGTCCTTTCTGGCCATCATCAACTTTCTATTTCTTATTGGTACTATATTGGATTTTGACACCGTCAGATAGTCTTGTTTCTGATTTCAACTATGTATAATACGTTGAAAAAAGTTTCTGATCCAAAAGAGATGATTTCCTAAAACGTCCATCCAAACGTTTAAATCAAAATGATGTAGCTCCGTTATCTTATTTTGTCTTGGATTCTCTACTACACAATAATACCCTGATTAACATATTTATAGTTTCCATTGGTAAATATTGAGAAATCGTTTTCTCAGCACTCTATATTAAAAATTCCAGAATTGGTGAATTTAGATTCATCTAACCGAATGATTTTGTTTAAAAAATATTCGTCGTCTTATAATCTCCCTACCAACTGGTTACAGTACTCCAGTCATCTTAAATTTTCACCAAAACATGACTGACGTGAGGACATTTCTCTATTACTAATAAATGGTAATTGAAATGTTTTAACAGTTTGAAATTTGATGTTTTCTTCGCGAATTAAAGCATAACAAGCTTTGAAAAGCCTTGAAAAGCTTTGTCCACATAAGCATCTAAAAAATGGGTGTTTTTTCGTTTTCTTTTTTTAATCTCGAACGTCATTTGCCACAAATCCATTCTCTCTTCGGGTTCATAGCAAAGACAAAATTTAGCTACTTGGCCAAATTTAAACCTAACCTCTGCCTCCAATAATAACCGAGATGCCCATGCTAAGGGTCGAGAGTGCATCAGCATGTTTTATTTAAGGTATAATAATTTAAATTAGAAGGCATTATATTTACCATTACTGATATTAGTGAATTTTTCAATTTGCATTTAGAGAGCAACAAGAACCTCCAGTCGTCGGCCATTCTAGCCTTGCTGTTTTCTATGTTTCCATCACTATTCTTAGTTAGTTATTCTTAGTACTCCAATATTTTCACCTGCATACTATGCACACTGAAACCATGAACAGGTGGCAAAACAGGTGTAGCACTGTTTGAAATGTCCCGCCCGCATACCAATTAAACATCAACGTTCTGTTGTTATTTAGTCCAGAATCGTACAGTAAATTTAATGTTTTTAATGTGTTTTTTTTTTGTGTATTTTTACGAAAAAGCGATGTCTCGCCGATGGAGTAACAAAGCCGCATCATCCTTTGCACCTAGTTACGTTCAAGCTAGTGTCCAATAATAGAATCAATAAAGTTGATTTTATGTGGTGGGTCTTGGATATTTATCGCTTTAACATTCTACTTTTTTCAAGAACAGAAATTATTCTCAAAAAAAAAACCGTTGTTGCTCGAGAACTGTACTTTATTCTGTAGTCATTCGTCTCCTTTCCCTTTTTGATTCAAATAACCACCAAGCAAGAACTCTTTTTTTCCTTTTTCACTGGCAACAATCAACGATCATTTCGCGATGTTAGTTGCAACGCAAACCTTTAATAAATAACAATTTGAAGAGATTGACATTCTTTTAAGACGAACAGAAGGCCATTACGTCGAATCCCTTTTTCTAAGCAATGAAATAAAGCGTGGAGGAGAGTTTATTATTGTCTGGAAATTCTCCATTCGGTGAATTGTTGGTCGAGAAATTGTACTCTCAGAGAATTCCGGTCGGGGAATTTGTTTATCAACGAACCGTTGGAGGGAAATTTTTCGTGGGCGAGGCATTTTCCTAGATTCGTTAAATAAATCTCTGACTTTAGTGATTATCCAAAAACATGAGACGACATTTTTCTATTATTAATGCAAAACTATAACAAAGCAACTTTCATCGCGCCCGACGTGTATTGTAAATGTGTATGTTGTATATACTTTACATTCTTCGTCGATATTACCCTCGGCAGCTTAATTTCCGTAGACCACGAAATCTTTAATTATTTTCAGTGACATTCCGTTAAGTGTATTTTAATTAAACGTTCGGGTTTTAAGACACAACGCCGTAGAGAGGGAAGCTGTTGCTTAAGGGCCAATAAAACTCTCAAACAAGATGCCTCCCGTATTGAGGGTATTAGCCTCATCGCCGATGTGATAGTACGCCGGAATTTGAAAGAATCCAGAAGCCCTTAAATGGAAATTTGAAAATTACGCCGACATCCCAAATTATGTTGAGATAGTGAACCGTATACATTAAATTAAGGAATTGTACGGTACTTGCATTCAACAACGTTATAAATAAACGTGAAAATCCGACCAAAAGATGGCGTTTTCGTAAAAGAATTTTGCCGTATAATTATCAATAGCTTGTAAAGTCTCAACAGGGAATTGAAAAATAAGATATAACTGGCGTGTATCAGCTTCATCCGTAGCAATTTTTTTTTAATATGATTATTTAACATCAATCATGAATCAATATCGTACATAAGAAAAAGATACATCATTATAACATAACGTAAATCCATTTAATAGATTACATCCTTCCATGATCGGCGGCAAATAGTCAAAAAGCTATCTATGTTCACTGTGTTCAGAATGCTACTTTTCCAAGACGATGAAGAAAGCAGTAAAAAAATTGCGAAGCTTGTGATGGATCTGGAGGGATTGAGTATACGATAAAGTAGTTTCCTTACGATAATGTGTAATTGTATAAAGTATAAAAGGAAAGTTACAAGTTATTAAATGGTACTGTATTGCTGGCAGTACTACAAATGAATTGTTAATTGAACATCTATTGTGATATTTTACAGTGTGTAAAAGGTTCCACTAATTTTTGTACAAATGCGATTTTATTGATATTTTAGGACAAACCAGCAGTTAAAAAAATTGTTTTGCAATAGAATTTATTTTAAAAAATATATTTATTTACTGGGCACTTTGTTATCTCAATAATTTTGTACATTGGATATTGGGCAATAAATAAATGCTATGTCATTTTATTTATTTACTTTTGGAATTTGACTTATTCACTTTTATTTTTCTCATTGAATGAATACGTTCTTTTACGTATACCTAATGACTTGCACTTGTGTCCAACATTCAACTAATTGCAATTTAGTCCTTTAGGTTGTTTAGAAAAACAGAGCAAGACTGGGGGCATTTTTTGATAAAAACAAATTTGTTCACAGACGCTGTCTCGTATTGATATCCAATAAAATTGAAATTGAACTCTCAGGATCCACGATTCTCGGATCCAGATGAGCTATTCGGTTTTTGGGCCTGGATCCGTCACTATTTTGCAATATACAAAGTGTTTATATATATGGAATTTACGTTATGTGCTGTTAGAATATAACATAAACATAGATATAAGGTATTTACAATCGAATGGATCGGGTTTTTCTCACATTGCCTCACATCTCGAAGAGAATGGTCATACTTTTGGCGTTAAGAGTAACTTCATCATTTTACATACTGCTAAAAGACAACTTAGAACTGTTAGAAATTTTACATCAACAAATAACAAATAAACAGTATTCACTTAATTCCCAATTGCAATTTAATGTGACTCTAGTGAGCTTTTCAACGCATGAGTTCTGTCGTATGCGGCTTTCAACTTAGTCTGATCATTTGTTTCAACTATTCGTTCTGATACCTATCCAAAGATGCCTCTAAAAAGTTTTCTGATTTAGGAATTTCAAAAACAATTTTTATACATTTACAAATACACATAATTAACGAAAACTTTATGTTAACGTTAATTCTATCTAATTAACATATTCAGATTTCCTTGTATTTAGTATGAATTGCTGTTTCAGCTGGCCTCAAGATGCCGGTTGAATTTTTTAAAGACTTAATTAAATAGAATTTTGCGAGGTTCATTATACAATAAATTAGTTTCAAAAAATATCTTTTGTTGCTTTATTAAGAAGAAATGCTACTTTTTTCATTACAAAAAAAAAAAAACAAAAAACCTTGACGCAAAGATGCATACTATTCTTCTATGGTGAACGTCAATATCATCTTTTCATGGATTGACCTTATGGATTAAAGATTTGTAGTACTGTTCAACATGGTTCATAAGGAGATGTTGGGCCATTAATTTGTTTTAAACTAATTAGGCAAATTCGAGATCTGACGGTGTTAAAGTGTCTGCAAACCAAGTTAAGAATGAAATTTTAAATTCGGACTTTGTTTGCATTAAATTTGTTAGGGACCTTTAGATCTATAATCGCATCATCACGCTGAATTTTATTTACTAATTGTGAGTTTGGTAAATTGCCAAAATACGAGAAAATTGCGAGTTTAGTAAACATATATAGTGTAATTTCATGTAATATTCCGTTTAAGCTTCAAAACACTTTTATAAGAAACTAACAAACTAACAAACAAGGCATTATTATATCTATAGCAGCAGTGAATAAATGTGATAAATAAATAAATAAAATTCTTTAAAAATTCATTCAGCGCAGTTAAAAATTCCATCAAATTCATTCACTTTAAACTAAAGTCGATGTACTTTCATCGCGTTACGACAGTGCAATGTTTTTCAAACGACTCTGGGCTCTACTCGGTTTAAGTTGCATAAGTGCGTCACAATTAGTCAGCAACGAAGTCTGCAACGAGCCACTAGAGAGAACTCTTGTCTCACGCCAATCTGCAAGAGCCACTGATATCCATTGCTTCCTGTTTACTGATTTCCCCTGTGTGTAATCGATTGGTAAAGGCAACACCTATTTCTTATATACTTTCTATATAAAGTTCACTTTTTTTCGTCAGAATGGTCAGAGTGTTTTCCACGCGGCACTATGTTTGTCACAGAATGCTGTGGAAGCTGAGATTTTTTTAACGAATATAAATCGAAATAGCTCTTCCCTAACTTCCAAATTGAACGTTATTAAATAAAGAGTTCAGGGCAACCGTTCAATAAACGTTTTGGGAAAGAGAAACATATTTGAACTAACGGACTTTTAAACATCTAAATATACTTGTAAAGTGAGGTTCTAAGTACTAAAGCGTAAATATATGGTATACGTTACAAATTTAAACGACAGGAATAATATCTGTGGTAATTTGTTTTATTTTTATGCAAAGTTAGCTAAAAAATTAAAGCCAAATTATCTCTTTTTTTTTTGTAAAGCTGTTAGGTATTAAATAATAATAATTATTACTAACTCGTTGTTAAGCAACCTAAACACAGCAATCATTGTCATTCAAACCCCCTAAAAGTGAAAATTTTTCTTGTTATCTATTATATACTTTGGGTTCCATATTCTCATTTTTTATTCCGCTTATTTTTTTTACGTATTTAATGCTGTTTTGCTAATTGTTACATATATAAATCAACAGGAGACCGGTAGATAGCAATGAAGGTTAAAACAAATGAAGAGAAAAGAGAACGGACTTACCTTTAGTAACATAGAATCAGCAGCGTATGATTTGCTAAATAAAAATAAAACCAATTCAGAAGACATCTTCATTAGCTTGTAAGAGATCTCCTTCTTCCAGTAGACGATGTTACAATAGTCGTAGGTGAAATTTGGTTGGCTGCAACATATTCCCTATGGGATGAAAACATTGTGATCAGAGCTACGAAATGCTCTATGAGACGCTCTTTATTACTAGCAATTGTTAAATCGAGACATTCGAAGAGATTTCTCACATGGCAAAACACAAGCGAACTAAACTACAATATACTAATATAGGGAAAGAAGACACATGTGAACTATTAACAAAACAGAAGATTTGAAAAAGCTTTAAGGAAGAATGATACCAATAAAAAGAATTATTGTGCACCAAGGAAATTCAGTAAATTTCAGCAAAGGAGCGATACGAATATTATGGCTACTGCTGTATGAATGGAATAATTAACACAATAGGAGGAATATTAGGCAAGAAGAAGATGGAAGTTATACTTGAAACAAATAGTAGATGGATAATATAGAATAAACGAGTGGGCTCTATAAAGGAAGCTAGCAGTGGTGATGATTGAAACCAGTGGCATATAGCAAAATCCTAGCTTCTCAATTGCATTTCTCATTATGCTATTTTATATTTACATAATAGCCACACCAATTCTTCGCAATGCGCCAGTGGAACATTTTTGTGTTTTTGAAGAGCATGTGACCCTTTAGTTGAGTTTTCACATGTTTCAAATGAGAGAATTACTCGATTGCATTTATATCATGCCAATACAGAAGATGGAATCACGTACCAAATCATTAATTTTTGAGCTATGTGACAAGAAGTATTATTTTCTTGGAAATAAATGTCATCTAAAAGCTACTCAGAAAAAAGTTTTGCATATAATGGCCTTAAAGCGATTTAGAAGTTCTGTATACATCCTCTATGATAGCTTTCAGCTCCGTATCGTAATATTACCACCTTCTTGCTTCTTTATGAAATTCCTCGTTAACTCTGTGACGCGCAAAGGTTCTCCTAGAGCCATCAAAAAGCTGGACATGAATTACGGATGCGTATTAAAAATAATGTTTATCCTTTAAAATTGGCACGATGATAGCATTCAGTTTGAAAGTAAAATCTTTTTAATGATTACCTCTATACCTATTCGTTTCGTTGAACCAAAACACCCTTTCCCAGTTTTCAACTACCCAATGTTGTGCGTCCTTTTGATCTCGAGCAATAATGATTTTTTTCTTGGCATACAACATTTTAATCCTGCACCACTTAAGCGTTTTCTCACTGTTTAAACCGTTTTTGCACCACTACACTAATCTCTGCAAACAGCTGCAAGAGGCTTTCTTCCTATTCCCATTCTACTACACCATTTTTTCTGGCTGTTATTATTTTAGAACATCCGTTTCCTCGCTTATTCTTAAAACACTAGCTTTTGAGAAACCTTAATTTTTGAGATTCCTGTGTAGCTGCTTAGTTTTACTTAATTGCTGCGTTTTTACCTTAATAATTGGAAATATTTATTAAAAAAACAGTTACTGACTGAAACCCGAGTACTACTAAACATTGAATAGCCGATTTTGATTCTTAGAATCATTTATGTCTGGATTTCATTAGGTTTGTCAGAGGAACATCTGCATACTACTTTGGAGTAATTCGTAGAATAACATTTTGTGATCTTTTTCCTAGTATTAAAATAATAAGTCTGTAAATATTTCCAATTTCTCCAAAGTATTTGAGAGTATGTTCTATAATCCACTGATCAACAAATGCAAACGTCAGTTTCCTCTCCAACAGCATGGTTTATTAGTGACCGATCTACTATAACTAATCTAGTAGAAATTATACAATATATCAGTGAGGCTATTGACACTAGGAACCAAGTTGTCGTCATTTACACTGATTTTACGAAAGCTTTCGATTATACAGATCACTCCATATTTATATCTAAATTGGATGCATTTGGTTTCTCTGGTACTTTTTTGCAGTTTATATCTTTGTATCTAGCTAATAGATCATGCTACGTTTCCTTCAACGGATTTAATTCCAGGCATTACATGCTGTCTTCTGGCATAGCACAGGGAACAAACCTTGGTCCCTTCCTATTCAATATATGTACATATTAATGATCTTCTTGAAGCATTGAGCTGTAGAGCTCTGGCATATGCAGATGGTCTCAAGATTTTTACAAGAATAGAAACACTGGATGATTGCAAGAAGCTGTTGGAGATCCTTCAGATCATCCAGAGTTGGTGCGACCGTAATAGAATTAGTCCAAACATTGAAAAATGTGCGATAGTGAGTTACTCGAGAACCACAACACCCATTTCTCCATTTTCTCTTACGCAATAAGTGAAGTCCTTATACCACTAGTGAAAATATTTAGAGACTTGGGTATTTTGTTTGACTCATCATTACGTTTCAATGACCACATCCGTGATATTTGTGCATCAACCAAGAAAGCCTTGGGCTTTATTATAAGATCCTGCAGAAAATTTACTAATTCCACAGTTTTGAAGTCCCTATATTATGCTTTTGTGAGAAGTAAATTGCAATACGCTAGCGTTGTATGGCATCCACACTATTTGTACCTTCAGCTTTCCGTGGAACCTGTGCAGAGACGATTTTGAAAGTATCTGTCATTTAAGTTGGATGGTTCATACCCGGAGAGAAATATAGATTACGATAGTCTCTTGGATCGCCATTCATTAGAATCATTGGGTAACAGGAGAGAAAAACAAAGCGCCAAATTTGTAATACAGCTGATCTACAATAAGGTTGACTCTTCGTCCGTGCCAGCCCAGATAAACTTTGTAGTGCCAACACATTTAACACGGTCCTTCGATACATTTCTAACACTCAAGGCAAGAACCAACATGTTGGTGATGGCTCCGTTGTACCATATGGCTAGTAATTGTAATAGACTTTATCCGGATCCATTTCTCCAACATATTACTACTGTTTCACATGTTACTTCATTATTTAACCTAGTATATGTCGTTTCTACCTTTGTATTTCACTTTCCTTCCACTTTTTCAATGTTTACGTTATTATTACTTTTTATATATCTATATTCAGTTGTCCGGTAAATTGATTTTTATCTGTTGGACAATAAAGATTATTATTATTATTATTATTATTAATTTAGGAAACAATTTTCAACTGTAATACTTTATTTGTTTACTTCTATAACAATGCCTTTAACCTCGATATAAGACCTATCCTAACACATTGAAAAAATGAATTTAATAAATCACTTCTATTGACCACGCCTTATTAAAGCTATAAGAAAAAAAAATTAGGATGTTAATTAATAAATTGATTACAACAACGAATTTATCAAATTGATACTTGTCTATCAATATAATAAAATCGTTTTATTAATTTATTTTATGAAAAGCGAAACAAACATTTTGGAATTTTCATTTGAGATTAACAAATATATTTTTTATATTAATAAATTCGTTTATTGTTAATTTTCCCAAAATAGAATACCCCATTCCTAAATTTTTACGTCAACTCTAACATCTTTCACTCTCGTAGCCAGAAAGTTGTGTCTTTAACGCAGACTTTTAATTGATTAGCAACAACTAACAAAAACAATTACACAACACAATGCAGAATCTTGTACATATAACTGCGCTTATAGTAATATCTAGTTGTTTACTTTATTAACAAATTCAATTATTATTTCTTTTAGTAATTTTGAATATTCCATACGCATACGTGTGTGGAATAGAGATCATTGAAATTAATCAAAATGAATGGGAGGGCACAATAAAAAAAGGAAAGATATACATAAATATAACAAAATGAGTCACATTGCAAACGTAGCGTACTGCGCTAACGTTAAAGCGAAGTGAAATTATTACAAGATAACCACCTGCCTGCTCAGCTATCTTTTATCGCAATCGCTGAGCACTTTATCCATTCTCATCGGAGAGATGTCGAAATCATCGCTTATCACTTCAATTGCTTCTGTCCTAGTTCCGTCGTGATGTTTCTTTCCGGTGCCTTTAATATGAGAGTGCAATTGTAAGGATACACCTGTAGGATTTATTATTTGGTTATGTCGTAAATCAGTTTGACGCAGATACCGCTTTCCTTGTTAGAATTTTTCCGAATTGTTTGCTCTGCGATGTTGAATTTTCTAGTAATAAAATTTTCTCTTTGATTGCAATCATTGTCAGTAATGCTTACCCAAATCGACAAGTTTATTATAGCTTCATTATTAAGCATTGTGCTGCATACATTATCTGATAATTCATCAGAAATTAAAAGAACAATTATTAAAATACAATAACATTAATTATTTAAGATCTAGCAAGATGGGAAATTCATAGCTGTGTCTTCTTTAAGTAATAAAAAAATATGAAAAAAATGGTTTCTGCCAAATGTGATCCTTGGTTACTTCTGCGTTGAACACAACGGAACACATGAGACGAAATCCTCAATGCTGCTTGAAGGTACCGTTGTTTATATTAAAACTTTCCCTCTTCTAGTGTGGATGCTAAGTAACAATCAATTTAGTTTGGGGAAATTTCCTTCAACTTTAAAAGCTTCAAAAGTTACGCCCGTGTTTAAGGAAGAACGCCAAGAGACAGTTTTCAATTATAGACCAATATCATCATTATGTGTTTTTATAACTTGTTTGATCTGATTGAAAATCTGCTGAAACTGCTTCTATTGACTTTATGCAATTCGTTTATAACGAATTAGATAAAGGCGGGAATTTTTTATGATCTATCACAAGCACATGATGATTTGGAGTTTTCCTTCGTTATTGAGAAACTATACTCTCTCGGTATTCATGGAGCCCACTTTTTTATCGAGTCGAACAATATATATTTGTATGTCGGGTGTATCATTGCAATCAGGCACTTGCACTAGCATTTATAAATGAATAATAATGATAGCAATGACTGTGGGGTAGTATGGCAAACAATACAAAAGTATCGGCACACTCCGCACCACATAGTTGTGTGGTGCGGGTACTTTTGTATTATTTATAAATGGTTTGCCTTCTGCAAAACTGTTGGGGTCGTTAGGAATGTTGTAATATATGCTGATACACTTCTGTTGATATAGCCGGCAAGGATACTAGTATATTTCGATCGACATAAAACAATCTTCATTTCGTTCGCAAAAATATAATACACTTTATTAATACATGAGGAAGTTCAAGGAAGAGGGATTTAAATAGTAAATGACAACTCTAATTAGTTACTAAATGTCTCTACAAGAAAAGTAGAAACATGATTCTGCATTAAACAACGGCTGCGAGAGGCGGGAAGTTTAAATCCACTTGTTTTCATTATTTTTATGGATGATTTAATAAAAGAAACAAAACAAATGACAAAAGAAAAATAAATATTGATTATAGGAACCCAGAAAGTGTTGACATCACGGAATGCATATCTGCAGATGATATCGCAATTATAGCAAGAAGGGAAAAAACCTACAACTAAATTTAAATGTATGCAATGAGGACGACCAAAGGAGTCATGAGATATTGAAGTAGGGAATGTTTTACAGAAGAAAGGAGAAACTAAGAAACTAACAACAAAGAGAAAGGAGAATTAGTTTATTCAGTTATTAAGTATGGTGTTTTTTAATACCCCCTCGCATAGCTATTTAACAAGGGCTACAAACCTCCTTTATCATCAACATTACAAAACCGAATTATACGAAAGGTTACCTTACCTCTTCATTCGTCAAATTATACAATAAATTACCTGAAACTATTAAACCTACAACTGATATAAAAATGTTCAAAAACAGCGTAAAATATTTAATTTTCATATCTGTATATTTCTTTGTTTGACATCCCTTTGTAACGGCCTTGTGAATGAATTATTGTTACTATTAGTTCTACGAACAATTGCTCATGAACTATGCCCGAAGAGAACACATTGGTTGACTTAACGCTACTATAACGTTGCAGCCGATAAATTAACGTTACTTATTTTTTCCGAGAATAATTTGCATCATCGTTGCCCATATAATATACTTCAAATTGTCTTCTAAATAAGAAGAAATACATGTTATAGTTTCTGAGATATTTATAAAAATCTAAAATTTGTGCAAATTTATGGATGGAAATCGAAGGATTCATGATACTCTTTCAGTCTCTACAGTTTCGTTGAAATCTAAATTTACGAGTTGCTGGTATTCCCTTGTTAGCCCACCTCGCTTAATAACATATTAATGTTATAATATAACAATAACTGATCGACACCTACACGTCATGTAGTTATTTTAATGTTTACAAGAATATAGCCTAACATGATCAATGTTATTTTATATAGTTACAACAACATTATAATAGAATGTTTAGTTAATGTTCAATTAAATCATATTTTTCGGTATTAGTTGTTAACGAGAACTTTGAATTAGATAACATATGAAAGCGATGATTGAGAGGATGCTAAAGAATATTATTGTTTTATACATTTACATCAATGCCTTTGGAAAGCTATAAGTTAATGTTATTTTAATATTGATTAGAGTTTAATTTAATACGATCGATGTTATTTTACGCAGTTAGGTCCAACGACATTATATTAGAAGGTTTAATTAACGCTGAATTAAAATATATGTTCAACTAGTGGTTTCAATTATCAATAAGACATTTAACACTATGTAAGCGGCAATAAATTCAGTTACGTTACTGAGTTTTTTAAGTTAATGTCATTAAGTTAATGAAACATTTGCCCAATACCCTCACAATAAAAGAAATGAACAGTTCGCACAACTTAAAAGAGGATGACGCTATGAAACAGGTAACTCCAGTTAACGAGGGACGTAGCCACTGATATCTCGCTAATTTGTTACAGGAGTTGCATAACTTGAGAATTAAAAATTACTTTTAGATGAAATTAAAGTTCATTGCGCTCATGTTGAAAATGGAAAATTGCCACCATTTTCTTCTGTCAAATCAATTACCGAGTAAATATTTGCTTTGTTTGCAATCTGAATCAATGTTATCCTTAAATAGCTTTGTAGTAAAACTCTTCGCAATTTTGCAGTTTAATATATTTGGAAAATATACCTGGAGAAAGGATCGAAAAACCAAGCATCAGCCAAGTTAAAAATGAAAACTTTTAAATTTTTGAAGTATTTCTGTAGGTATACATAAATAATCAGACGCAAATAAAAACTACTTAACAAAACGCAAGGGTGAAATTATCCCTGTAGTAGCAAGTAGAAATGTTGGCTCCTATTTTCGAGATAATTTTCACTAATTTTCTCAAGGTGTAGTTTTTCATTCTAATTATTCATTGAAGTAGGAAAAATGCTGAACGAGTATATAACTAGCAATTACGCGTTTACTTAGTTTCAACCAAGTAAATTAATCTTTGCGTTCGTTCTGTGATCTTAAAAATAAAATACAACGTCGGAGGTTAATGTCATTACTCCATGTGGGTGACGTTCACCCAAGTGTGTCAAAGTGATTTTCCTACTGGCCCATTTTCGTTTCGTCAACAGTATAAGTTTATGTAGCCTCGGGCTGTCGCTGGCGTTTTCTCAGATAACGTAATTTCCAGCCAACGATCATCCCAGTGGATCGGCTAAGTAACTCATCTTCGCTCCATTTTCTTCAGGTCGTAAATGTTTGTTTTTAATGTAACATTTCTCTACAAGCGGATGGAGAATAAATTCTATTTTATATCACAGCTTCGCAAATTAAATATTAATTGGTAATGGACCGTAAAGTTCGATAAAAAATGTTCATATTGTGTAGTCCCTAGTGTCATATCGTTGGAAGATAGGTAGCAAACTCACGTAATGGGCCGAGATTTTTGATATCATCTATCATGCTACATAGCGTTAATTTCGGCAATTTTGATTGATTAGATATCTAGGTTTAAATATTCTCATCAGTTACGTCTAAAGTGATTTGTATTTTGTCATGCGGTAAAACAATCAAAAGCTCGTTCGCATACTGAAATATAAACGTAAAATGAAACTTAATGTGGTGTAATAAAGCATTCATCACGATTTTAGCAATAGACGGACCGATAGGACGACGATGGGGCAATCAATTTTTTTGAGGAAGAAAACATTGCCAAAGCAAAAGTAAGTTGAATTCATTAAATAAGTGATTATAAGTTGAATTGAATAAAAAAGTAATTATTTCTGAAAGGAAGTAAGGTAATGGTACTAATGTTCTGAGATTAAATCGAAGTTGACAGATATAATAGTAAGTATTAAGTCAAGTGGGATGTTGGTGAAAAGAGAAACAATTTATTTATTTAGAAAAAAATTTTTTGATGCTTTTATAAGTATCAAAAAATTTTGCGTTATCGCTACAGATCATACGAAAGATTTAGGTACATACATGAACCAAGACTGAGCAGGTTTAAATGAATTAAATATTTGTAGGCGTATCTAAAAATTTGCTACAACATCAAAACAACTTATAAGTTTATGGCATAAAGTTAAAACATTTTAAGAAGCAACGGCTTCTTTATTTTATTACATATGGTTTATGAGTATGTGTTTGATTTTATTATATTTATAAAAATGCGAAATCAAAATTCAACCATTCCCGTAACAATATCCGGCAATAGAGAAATTTTATACGGAAATTAAATGTTCCTCCATTCACTGCGAGGTCGTAAAAAGAAGAAAGAAGTAAAGAATACCGCCACATTACACAATGTGCCAAGAGGGAACGTAATAAAGTGTAAATAATAAGGGTGAAGCCTACGAGTGAACGAATTCAATCGGTTTTTGATTGAATTTCCGCCACCTGTTTACATTTTCCGTCACATAAAAATACTTTAAATGTAAAACCTTATTAAACAGAAACCCTAAAATGGAAAGATTGCAAACATTTAATTGAATTAAACTTCATTATTTCCTATTAAATGTGGCGAGTTGTAAATTCTCGACGAACATACGAACACATATTAAATGCACGGGAAAATAATAGAGCTATATAATAGAATAATAACAGAAAGTACGAAAATAGCAAACAGATCTTTTCTTTTGTTCAAACAAGCGCGATACGTGACAAACCAAATTTTTGTTCCCGTGATTGCTGCGGAAGTTGTTAACCATCTCACTATGTAAATAAAAATAGAAATGATGTTGATAGAAGCATTGTTTAATTTTATTAATTTTTATTGGTATTTGTATATATATTTTGAATTAATGTACAAGGTATGCATGGATTTATGTACCGGGTGGCCAAATAAGAATTGCAGCTGGCTATATTATAGGATCTAGTAACCACAGAGCTCTAGGGTAAAATCTCTTTTAATAATTGTGGCCAAAAGAAAATACTGGAATTGATTTTGGACTTTATAAGATGATCAGTAGATGACTCAACAGTCACGACTAAGTACGAAATTAAGTAAATATAATAATAAAATATATGCACTTTATTCCTATTTGCATTTTGTTGTATTTTCCAAAGTAAAATGGTGGGGAGATGTCAATTGCTTTCTTTAAATATTTTAAATATCGATTATTCTTGTTAGAGCTAACTGATCCTAACAATCTTGCTCCCGTTTAAAAAAGCTTCATTAGATGTATCAAATGCAGTTTTAGTCTAGCTCTGATGGCTTGTACCCTCACCATTAGAGGGCGTCATTTAACTTTATAACAAACAAAGGAGCTTTTCGCAAAAGAATTAAATGGGACGATGTTACTTTTCACCCGGAAAAGTAGAGAATTAAAAGCTTAAGGTGTCAGCGAAACTCGTGTCTCGACATTTTTTCTCGAAAAAATTTTAACGAAAAAATTTAAAAAAATTTTTGCACATGGGCGAGCTTTGCTGATTGTCTGCTACTTTATTTAAACTTCTAAATATAATCATATTAATTAATTAAAAAAGTATATCCCATTTCAAATGTAATTATTCATTTTAATGCTTTATATATAAACTGAATCTCATGTTGAATTTAGTAAGCCTAGTCGGCGCATGTCATAAGTAAATTTTTCTTTATATTGCTATATTCTTTGTTTAGATATTTTTTAGAAAATTAAAAAAAAATAAAATGTTCAATTATGAATTGTTTTTGGGATTCTGTATGCTGCTTACTTTAAATATCTAACTGCAATGATAACAATGACTCTTTTATTGGTCTATGGGTAAATCAAGTAGCAGGTGACCCAACAAGAAACCTACATTTAATTTTTCAATAAAACATATTTTTTTGGAAAAACTATGCTATTTTATTGCAACTTAAAGTACATTAACTCCATTTAACTATGAAACAGAACATCCAACAAATGGCTGCCATCATACTCCTGCTCTTTTAGTGAAATTTTCGACAATTATGCGTCGCATTCCATTCTTTGGGTCATCAACTGGTATTGGATAGTTATAGCCAAAATCAAATAACGTAAGAGCTCGGTAATCAATTATGGTTGCTATCGTACTCCGAAAATTTGGCAGCTGCATTGTTTCTTGTGCTATGTGATAGGTTGCTTCATCCTGCAAAAACCACTAATCCAATCTTTACGGACTATTGCAGATCATGAAAACTACTCTGCCATATCACGATAACGAATGTCGTTAACTGTAACTGCATTGCCGGTTTTGACCTCTAAGAAATGCGGCCCAATAACTTCGCCATCACAAAACTCACACCAAACTACCACTTTCTGTGGATGCATTTTTTACTCATGAATGGCGAGGATTGTTAGCAACCCAAACACCACTCTTCTGGCTGTTCACATACCAATTCGAATGAAAATATTCTCCATAGATACAGGTTCTTTTTTTCGAAATATCAGCGTACATTTCTTGATTTTGCAGTACCCAGTTAGCAAATGCAAGCCGTTGCCGCATGATCTACCGGCTTGATTTCTTGCGGAAAATTGGACCTTATAAGCGTAGGGAGGTAGATCATTAATATCCGCTGGTCGTTGAACGGTGGTGAATCAAGTTTGTGGGATTTTTATTGATAATTGAATCAATTTCTTCAAATTTTCCAATAAATCGCTTAACCGACGAACGATTTTGTGCGTTTCTCTAACAAGGGTTGTACGCAATCTGCGAACTGTTTCCGCGAAATTTTGAAGAAACGAATAAATGAATAAATGAATGCTTCATCAATACTTAAACGACATGACCAAATAAATAAGAAGAGTGTAAAGAACAAAAAACTATAGCTACATCTAAGACAAACCACAGAAAATAAAAGATATAAGGAATGAAACAGTACATGTAGATGTTAAAACGTTTTTGATAAAAATTCTTTAATATTTTACATTTTTTCTTTCACCAACAGCTCTTTCAACTTTTTTCGTATTTAAAATGGGTTTTAATAATTAAAGTGGCCGTCTTGATGGGCGCATACTTGCTTTTGAATTTGAACAACGCGGGTTCAAATCCGGTGGGAACGGTTACTTTCGCGAACAACGTTTGCGTATGCAGTCGTGTTGATTGTCTTTTTTCTCAATGGAATTCTGATCTATCCGTGAAAATGTTAATTATAGATTGAAATCACTATGTTCGGGACATTAAAAATACCTTCCGGTGGTTTTAAGAGGATTAATTCAGACTCGATCATCTTGTCCTGTCTCCAATAGTACTAATTTCAGAATAAAATTAAAGATCATCCACGTATAAAAGGAAACGAGAAAAAATTAAAATAGTATTAATATAATTAATAAGTAGTATAACAAAGCCCTGAGGAACGAAAAACGTTACTTCTATGTTTACCACAACAGTTTACCTCCTGTATCTAATGTATGAATCGATCTGTATATTCCTTATCTCGTTTTCAATTTTGACATTACTGATATGAATGATTTCTTTCATAATGTGGAATACTCTTTTGAAAAGAACCAACAGGGACGGACTAAATGAAAAATTATTATCCCTTATAAACGCGCTTATATCTTTTATAAAGCGCTTTCGTCATTTTATAGTAAGGATTTCGATGTGTCATATACACTATGCTTCTGTTTGTTATACGACGCAAGAGTAAATTAGTTTCAAGTTAAGTGCAATGTCGAAAATTTAAAGTGAAAGTCTTCAATGTTTTGACACATGTATGTATTTATATTTTACGCTAGAAATAGGGTCACCTTTTGAGAAATTTCCTACATCTAATTCTAAGCATTTTTTAATTATTTTGAAAAGTAAGTTTCTTTGCATTAATTTAGCTGTTATTCCTGTATATCAATGTTATAGGTATAAGCTGCAGAGGCAACAAAGTGATGATTGTTTCGCCCTGCTATAAGCGGGTCGATATGTTAACGTTAGATGCATTGATTTGGGATAAAATTCAACAGTCAATTTTTTAGAAAATCAAAAATACAAAAAGTAATAAATTTACCGATTTGTTGAACGTCTACTAAAATTTCTGGAGTAATATTTTCTATAATATAATAATAAAGTTACACATGTCATAAGAAATTCATTCAGAAACCTTTTTCAGTCGCTGCAGTATATGTATTTAAACAAAAACTTGGCTGTATAGTTTATTATTATTTAATAAAGAAAGACGCGTTTTAGGTAAAGGGAGATGTTTGGCAAGCCTCTCCTAGTAGGAATTAAGTATGCTATGGTAGTTACTGGGATTAATTCCAAATTAATTCCAGTAACTTCCATAATTTCTTTAATTCCACTTCCCAAGTGGACATTGGAATTAAAGAAAAAAGCGACATGATGAGAATATCTATGTAAGGTAAAACTCCGCTATTATCGCTTAAATGTAAGTTTGAAATAATACATATGACTAGAAAAACAACGTAATTAAATTAGGGAATAGTAAGATGTCGATTTACGTAATATTTGCTGTTGAGTGGACCCTCTTTTCAACAATACAAGTATTCTTATACAGCATTGTGTAGATTGAGGTACACAAATTTCCAGGGAAGAGCCACCAAGTCTTTCCTCACAGTTTTGCAACTGTGTGCAACAGAAATGTAAACATTAATGAATTTTGGGGAGAATCTGATCGATAGTTGTGTAATAAATTATTTTATGAAACTAAACATGGCGTTAACTTAAGTTTCTCTCAGCAATATTATGGTAAGATTTGGATCATCAAATTGAAGTTGTTATGTGACTTTTGTTAGTACAGAAAAAAATATGTAAGTATAGAAACTTATATTTTTTGAAAATCACTGCAAAAATTACATTTACTAAATAACGTAGAGAAAAATTTGTTTCCTATAGTAATTCATTCCTTTACATCCCTCAACAGCTTTCGCCAATTATAGTAGGTTTCGATCGGCCATGAATTATTGTTAAGCTTGCGCCCGAAAGATATTCATCCTCAGTGTTCGCCAAATTTTGAGTAAGAAAAGCTACGGAAACTTTGCTCTAAAAGTTGTGAGCCCGAGCCTCAAATCCGGTATCTCGATACTGATAGTGTGTCTTAGATTATTATTAAATTATTTCATGTGATTTCGCCAAAATCTCGATCATTTCACTATATAATTCATTATGCATTCCTTATACCTGTCAATAGCAATGTCTATACATGTAACAAAAAATAATAATTTCTTCTCTTATGGGTAATTAACGAATTGTTGACGTCAAATTGAAAATAATTAATTCAGTTTAAACAATCCCCAGCCATCAAATATTTTGTCAATTTAATTGGTTTGGGCAATTGTAAAATAACATTTATAGGGTTTTTATACAGGTAATTCGTTAACATAATAATAATAATATTTATTTCAAAGTATACAAGGTAGGTGTACAAGAAAAGTCAACAAAATCAAATAATTTTTAAATATTTAAATATTCGTTGTAGATTATTTAAGTATTCAAACAATCTGCCTTTTAACACTCTTAAATTGGCACTACTTTTCAGATTTTGACAATCTCGAAAAATCCCATTTTTAAACAACCAAACATCATTCGGTATATAGTAATAATAATAATAGTTGTTTATTGACGATAGTAAAATTAGTACAACAAAAAATCCTCAGTCATTATAACTAGTTAATAATTTTACCCAATTAGAGTAGCTGCTTACATATCGCCAAAAGGTGCGAGATCAGCTCGTGCAAAGCAAAAAGCTGTTCTAACTCTCGCACCTTATTAACCTTCCTTAAAAAACTACTAACCTAACTTAAATCCATATTCGAGTGCAAAAAAAGTAGTTAAACGTGTAAATATAAAATCAGCAATATACGTCAAATATACTAGATTATAGAGAAAAAAATGCTTTCCAAAGTGACGGGTAAAGGATGACGGAGCCAAAGCTCTAAAGAAGACCGGCAAAGCATTGTAAAAGAAAGAAGTAAAGTGATAGGTTTTCAAACAAACACAAACAACTTCCCTAATTTTTTAATATTAGAAATAAAAATGTTTCCCATTTGATGCCCACTGATGGTCACTGTGTCTTATTACAAGACAAATATACCAAATTTAAAATTTATGAAAGTAAGTGAGTAACTACTCAAAATCATAAAAGAGAAAACCTTAAATTGAAAGAAAAGAAAGAATAATCATGTCAAAAACGACGCCAAGAGTCATTAAACTATTACTGCAACTTGCTGTTTAATGTACTCGCTATTGCTACTACATGATCCGTATTAATATTTACTTTCCCTATTTTATAGTAAGCATTTAACGAAATTTCTACATCGTTAATTGCATTTGTGCCGGTTAACTTACAAACACATTAACAGAATTATTACCGGTCCATTACACGCACTCGTCGGCATTAAAATGTTGGAGCTTGTAGCTGGTTATTCTAACGGAATGTTTTGAAAGTTCCTTCATCGATACGGGTACACACGTAACAGCTGAAAGTAGTACACTGACGCCACTGTCATCGTTCGTCGTTTACGTTGGTAACGAAAAGATTCACTATTTTTTTTCCCTTCCCTTTACCATCGTTTGGACCATTAAATGCGACGCTACCCAGCCTTTTGTATTCATGAGATCTTGTTAAAATTTAAATACATTTCGCAAATTAAGTGTTAAATTGTGACACCATTAAACAATGCGTCTGCGGCCCAATGGACCGGAAGGAATTGGAACGACTTCTCCGCTCTACTGTTTCTCTCGCCGCGATGGCGAACAATATCTGTGATTGTTGATGCGAGTTGCCCTGCGAGAGAGTATCTATTAAAATGTAAATTGTACGTAATGCTAAAATGGTCGGACGCAAAGCTCCCAACCAGATTATTCTGACGAAGAATATATTCGCTCGCAAATTTTACTACCCGATCAGAGTCCCGAAGTGACTTAAATGTCACCGAATGAATTATTTCACTTATATTGCCAGGATTAATAATCTGTTGAAATAAAATGGCACTGCCCTCCAGACTATTAAACGGAAAAATCGACCGACCATTTCAAATGAATTCTGAACAGACATTGATACAAATATAAATTCAGATTAAGAGATATGTTTGAGAGACCTCCCATTAAACAGTAAATTAAGCAGCATTGTATCAGATTACCAAATAAGTTCATGCGGTTTTTGTATAAATCACATTGCGCTGAATATTTCCTAAGTTGTTCATCAATAGCACATGTTTGCTGCTTGTCTTCTACTTTTATTAAACCTTCTCTTTAATTTGACATTTTTGGTGACAACTGTTCATTCATATTTTAAAATAATTTAAAATGGCAACAAATGAAACTTTAATTTGAGGTTGTTTAATCTTTGAGTACAAACTCAGCACCAAAGCTGCAGCGGCAGCCTACTGCTGTAAATGATCGAACAACGCAGAAGTGATTCAAGACATTTTCTTTAGATTTCTGCTCGGCAAATGAAGCACGCTCTGGGAGGCCGAAAATCATTAACAACGAAGATATTCAACAGGTTGTGGAAGCAACCTTTGCACCCTTACTAGCTAGGAAAGATACGGAAGCTTGGCAAATAGGTCTTACATAACGATAACAAATTCCGTCTTACCATTTGTTCGGCAAACATTTCATGAACCTTGTTTTGATTGGTTGTTAACTTACGACGAAAAATGGATATTGTACTCAAATTCTAAGAATTCCTATTATTGGTACTCGCCAACTGATCCACTACCACAAAGTCTCAAGGTCTCCTTGCACCCAAAAATACTTTATTGTGAGTTTGGTAGACAGCAGACGGAATTGTCCATTATGAATTTTTGGAAATTGGTCAAACCAGCATTGCTAACTTGTATTGTGAACATGTTCAGTGAGTACAAGCAGGATACATCCAGAAGTAACCTTCTTTGATTAATCGAAAGAATGTGCTATTCTTACAGGATAACGCTGGACTTCATACCGATTCTGAAAACAAATTTTGAATATGGCTGGGAACATCACTGCACCCTCCTTATCCTCTTAACATTTTGCCAAGTGATTATCACGTTTTTCTGTTTTTTGGCAACTGTATGAGGTATAGACGGTTCCAAATTCGAGGTGATGTAATAAATGCAGTTCGTCAATTTTTTGATTCAAAATGCGTAAAGTTCTACAACACCAGCATACAAAAATTGATGTTACGCTGGCATTCCTGAACATTGATGACAACGACATGACAACTAAATTGGACATTTTTTTAATGAATGTTATTCAGTCTGAAATTCATAAAGATACTAGTATAAATTAGTATGCATTTACACCAAAAACAAGCGAAAATTTGGACCATTTAGTCACGTTTTATCACAGTTTTATCACACGACCAAATAAAGAATGTATCAAACCTGTGTTCCTGTGATAACTAAGCAATCCTAATACTGGAAACCACTTCGATGCAATATCCAAACTCAGAACTTGCGTTTAACTGTAAATATCTGTTTCATTTTCGTTTCGGTGCGATATTTCGGGGCGAACGTAGTCAGTTTATTATCAACAAGTTGTAGCTCTTTAGCCCTTAGTATATAGATGAAAAAATTGGAAAAATCTAGCGAAATGAGAAAATCTGTACTTGAGATCGGAATACTGTGTTTCTTTTTAAATTTATTTCAGTTTAATGGTTAACCATTTACATAAATTACATAAATTTACATAAATTATAGGTGGGATTTCTGGTACGAAGCAACAGGTCTAATTGGCATCTCAGAAAATACATTTGATTTGTGGACCTTGAAGAGGTCATATAAACGTGGGGTGAACTTAAAATCAGGTGAGAAATCCTTCTTTAAATTATCGCCAATAAGGAAAGTACTATCTACAAGAACTTTCTTGATTCTGTTAATAGGTACTTTAGATTTTTGGACAATATTGCCTTGATTAAATGTTAAATATTTTCTATTGCAATTCCTCTTCAGGGCAAGACGCAACTTTCTTTGTCTGATTTGGTAATCACCAAATTGTTAGTATTTATTTTGTCTTTAGCGTTCTTAATCGTCTTGTTATTAAAATTACATTGGAGGATGTTCTTAACTTTGTTAATCTTAGTCTTTTCGGATTTAAATATGTATTTAAGGTTCCAGACAGATTTTCCAGAGTCGACATCTACCTAGTTTCTAAAACTGCTGTTGTCGCTGTTGGAAGGAATGCTGAGGATATAAGTGAGATTCCCGTTTAGTCTTTGCATTTTATTTTGCTTTAAATTAAGTAAGAGTAAATGCCTGACAAGAAAAAATCAAAGGAAGTCTATAATGTACCACTTTCATTTTCAAATCTGGTGTATAAATTTTCTGGTATTGTTGTCTAATTTTTATCAGATTATAGAAGCAATTAAGAGTTGATCTTGTTAAAAACGTAAAGTTGACGTAGTATGGGTACTCTGAGAATGATATCCCACTGCAATAATGTTATTACATATGTAGTTATTTTACCAACCCTCTCCAGTTAGAAAGCAGCAATAGAAAGCTGAAAAAACGCAATTAAGCTATCCTACGTACAAGTAACGCGTCAGGTTTCCAGCCTT
This sequence comes from Oryctes borbonicus, assembly GCA_902654985.2. Classification (NCBI taxonomy): domain Eukaryota; kingdom Metazoa; phylum Arthropoda; class Insecta; order Coleoptera; family Scarabaeidae; genus Oryctes; species Oryctes borbonicus. The sequence goes on along the minus strand of LR736867.1, from coordinate 4,914,916 downwards.
CAACCAGCAGCAACACCCCTCCAATCTATATTGTTTTGAACGCCTCTTCCTGTTGTTATCGCTCGAAAACAAGAAACCGGGCAAATAATTTAATTCCATTCACAGTTTGGTGCCTAATTACCGCGTGAGTAATTGAAACCCCGCAAACAATTAGACTGTCACTTGTCTTGGGCAGTAGGTGGCGGCGCCTTGTTGCCTGTTGTCGAGACGACGACGACAACAGCGACATGGACGCCCGCCGCCCCCTGCTGTCGTCGTTGCCGCCCCGGACACCGCCGCTCGTCCTGGATGTTAAATAATGATTGCACGCTGGAAGAACGCCTATAAGGTGCCGCCTCTGCTACTACGCGCGCCGACAGCTGAAATCCTACGAAAGAAGCGATGAAGAGGAAAACACGCTTCTACTTTTATTACGATCGATAACTAATTGAAAGATTCAAATTTCTTACCATGCCTACAAATGTGTAAAAATATGTACGTTCTAAATATAGTGATGAATCCTGACTTTATTGTTAAGAAGATGCTTGGTTGTGTAAATTTTAATCGTTGTAAAAAACCGCTACTCTCACAAGGCCAACGTGAATTATTTGACATATATTTTTCGCCAATACTGGACTGTTTCCCGATAGTCATGACTAACGTGAATATTTCCAAAGTTAGATGATACTTTAGAAAGCATGTTACAATACGCATTTTCCTAAATAGAAAAGTACCTGGGAATTTAGGTATAATTTGTTTATTTCATCAATTTGCATTAATATTACAATGCAGTTTTTTACATAATCTCCATTTAATTGAATACAATTTATTCCAATGATAAACCAATTTTTTAAGCCGTCCTCGAAGAACTTATTCGGTGTATCCGCAGTCCAACTATTTATGACACGTTTTACGTCAATTAAAGACTCAAATCGAACACCCCGTAATGGTTTTTTCAAAACTAGGAAGAGATGAAAGTCACTGGGTGCGAGATCTGGTGAGTAATGTGGATACGGAAGCAATTCCCATCCTAAATCACTCAAAACATCCTTCGTCTTTTTTGCTGTATGGGGTCTTGCATTATCCTGTTGGAACAACGGGCGCTTATGCAACTTTCCAGGATGTTTTCTGACAAGTGCCTGCCGCAGTGGTCCAGATAATAAACTCGAATAATATTCTGCGTTAATTGTAGTACCTTTCGGCAGATAATCCATAAAATTAATCGCTTTGCAATCCCAGAATACAATAAGCATTACCTTTCCAACAGACGGAACTGTTCGCGCCTTAAGTGGAGGCCCTGCTTCCGGTTTACGCCATTCTTTGGATTGCCTTTTGGTCTCAGGATTGAAATAAGAAATTCACCTTTCCGCAGTGGTTATTATCCGTTGCCAAAATTCATCACCATAACGGGCTAACAGCTCTTGAAGTTAACGACAGACCTATTGAGTTTCTGTTCCGGTCTTAACAGTCTTGGCACCCAGCGGACGGAAATCTTGCCCAAGCAGTCATGTAAGATGTCATGAACTTGCGTGTACCTATTCCTAGGCGTACATTAATTTGACGAATAGTCATTCGCCTGTCCTCTTTCAGTAGGTCCTCCACGGCAGTAATGTTTCTTTCGTTTACCGACGTACTCGGGCGACCATTGCGTGGATCGTCTTCTAATAATGTTCTACTAGTTCTAAAACGATCGTTCCTCCGATATACACTGCTTTTAGTTTCTACAGACTCACCAAAAACTCCTTGCAGACGTTGAATAATTTCTTAAGTTTTCATACCCTTTTTCCACAAAAGAAAATTGAGATTTAACCGCGTCTTCCATTGTTACAAAAACAGTGCTACGAAAACGCGTCTATATCAGTCGAACTTCTCTCTCGTATAAATAGTTTCGTATTTTATTGAAACTCGTTTAGATTATCGAAGAATTTTGAAATAAATCTTGTTGTCGAAGCTTGTTTTCTCATTTTGTTTTCTAATATTTCAAATGACAATCTTACTGTTTTCAATATCCACCAAAAATGTCTTTCGCTTGCATGCAGATGTTATGTCAAAATTTTCAGGTACGGTATATCATAATGCTCAGAGCTTTGCTTAAGAAACAAATTCAAACAGCTTATAAAGTCCATACAACTAAAATTGAGGATAAATGATCCTTAGAAATGTTGGGGTTTTATTAGGTACAGAAATTATACCTGGTTCATTGCACTGGAATGATGCTACTTTTGAGAATTCGCTGAGACGGACGACGTGAATCATCTTTCAAATGCTTCATTTCACAATATTCATTGATTACAGATTCGGAGATTCAACTTGTCATTAAAAAACTAAAGAACGAAATGATATCCGGTTAAGATGGAGTTGGTAACTTCCTACTGTGGGATTGCAGCCATTAGCAACTATCTTCAATCTTGCACTAACAACTGTTGACCTTCCTACAATATGGAAAATGTCTAAGAAGTATCTGATCCTTAAGCCTGATTTAACTTCAGATATTGTTACCTACCATAGGTCTCCATCAATTCATAAAATTTTTGGTAAAATATTTGAAATGGCTTTGTACTAATATATATCCTCATGTAAAACCTATATCGCAAAATCCTCAAATATATAATTTTGAGGATTTATCTAATGCATGGTTTTGATCACAATGTACTTTTGCAACAGTTTAATACAGAATTATTACATCTTCCACGCAAACTTAAATTGAACAAAGTTTGCACAACCCTTGTGGATAACAATATCGATTGTACTTATATGTTATCCCATTTTATGTTACGCGGTTTTTGTCTCTGAATATTTTTTATTTGAAAACTTGTTCTCTAAAATAATCAGGAAAGGAATTGTCTTCACTCCACGCACTAGGTGGATTTTATTATCATTATTATTACTATTATTAATAATAACACAGATTGTCTGCTTTTATAATAATACTAACATTAATATTTAGTTAAGATTTGAGAGCAAAAAATTGATGAATGTCACCTTGTATCTATAGGCAGTAAATAGTTTGCTTTATTTATAAAAACAAGACAGTTAAGCCAACAAGAGCCAACAACTATTAAAAGTACATAGCTCACTCTTGTTCTCCAGTTACTCAACCGAATCCCTAATTACCAATTACTTTTAATTTACCACGTTGCAATATAAAGTTTTAATCTGCAGAAAATTATGACTTAATTTCTTTAAAAATGTAAGTTTCCTCGAAACGAGGATATTGAAAAACTTTTTACTACTTTTAGCTTTACGTAGGTACACATTTCGAAGCTTCTTAATCCAGAAATCTACGCCGGAATGATTAATTCTGACTTAATTTGTCCTCCCATCGAAGATTAGTTCTTCATGAGTGTAATTACAATAACTAAACAATTCAGTTTTTGTGTTTAATTGATAAGGTGTGCATACCAATAAAAAATTTGTTTAAGATTTTTTATATACGCTTTAAAGCCTTTATTTAGTAAGGCATAAAGTATTCCATGATTTTGTTGCAATGACCCCCATCGCTGTAGAAGGTAAAGCGGACTTTATTCGCCAATATGCGAATTATGCTTTGGGATTGCACCGTACGCATCAGAAAAATCTGCCAGTTGACCTTTGCGGGACTCACAACGAACAGCACCTGCTCTGCCACAGACAAAAGCAACCGCACTTACCACTGGGGCAATGAAACGTTTTATTTATTTATTAATAGTTTCTACTAACCTAGATGTACATGGTTTTAATGAAGCAAGCGTGACAATTAACGTCGATATGAATTATTCACTCTAAGTTGTTAAATTCTTACACTAATTTCGCGCTACCCTATGTGAACGTAGCTAGCGTAAACTAAATATGAAGCTATGTAGATAAGGTTTTCGAGATAACGTCATTAGTAGCACCGTTAACGATTACTGATACAATTTAGAACTAAACTTCGTTTTCGGACGATAGTGCTACTTCGTGCAAAAATAGTTCTAAATCAACTTTAGGAACACAATATAAACCACATACCATTTCCGCCCCATTCTCACGATTTAAATCCAGCAGAACATGTGTGGGATATATTGAAAACAGCATTAAAACACTACAATCCTCGACCAATAATAGATTTACTCAAAACATGGCACGTTTTTCTGCAGTAACAAATATAAAAATATACTGAAAGTTGCTTAAAAATTTCGCAATTGGACTAACAAAGGGATACAGGTAAGCGCCTCTCAGCGATTTAAGTGGAACTTGTGGGTATACGCTATCGTATACAGAAAAAGAAAACACCTCACTGGCTGGCTGGGCATAAGATATCTTAAATCTTGTACATAGTGAATTAGACCTCGTCTACTAATAAGAGACGATTTCGAACCAAGAAGTTCAAAGAATCATGGAAAAACACTTTGAGTGAGTGAAAAGAATTTTTGAAGATTGGAAATCTTTCTTCCATTGTGTCTATATGGATAACTCGTTAACGGTAAGAGATAGAAAAAAGTTTTAAGACGAAAACTGTTAGCCTGCATGAGTTTTATTAACCAAGCAAGAACAGAAACTTAGATATATCAACATTTCTACATATATTTTTTCGACGGGTAAACACGCTTGGGATTAATAATAGGTAATAGGGATTGGTTGATTGTTGGTTGATTTAATTGTAAAAATTAACAAAAATATTGATAACTTATTTTGTATTAGAGCTTACAATAATATACCAGCAGCGTCCTGTCAATTTTATTATACATTAAAATACCTACCCATATGAAATTTTTTATCAATGGATTATTCTACCTAGTGATGAAATTCCTCAAAGAAATTTTGAAAATAAAGGAATTTGTTACACCATGCACATCGCACGAGACGAGATAGCTATTACATATGGAACAACAAAGAAGATGCACAAAATCTCGTTGTGCCAAAGCAGTCTTTGGTCAACGTGTCCGTTTACAAACCAAGCGTAAGCAAATAAGTTGTGATATTTTGGCGCCGAAAGTTGATTTGGAAGAATCCAAGAACAAAGTGCTGCGAGCTCCCACATTTGGCAGATACACATCGGTTAACCATTGCTGAAATAATTCTTCTGTTAATTTTCTAGATGTGGATGCTGTTAAATGAACATTCCACGTCGCAATATACACTGTGATACATGCGGACCGAAATTACCAGTTTACTCTTTAAGGACAATGAATAGAGGTGAGAGTAGTTTTTCGAGCTGATATTGTTGGATGTATGGTATAACTATGTGTAATTGGCAATATAGACTGCTGTAATAGTTTTTGTTCCTTGCACAGCTAAAGAGCGGCCAGAATATAGCTCTAAATTAAAACCATTCTCATGGGCATGTAATGTATTATGCAATGTATTATCTATCGGGACCTGTCCTATATGATCTTTTACACTATTAACGAAAGCTGTGGCAATTTCCCTCAATTATTTGAAGTCTGTACCATATGATCGGGTAATAAATTTATTTATTCTTCTTAAAACTATTTTGTAAGCTTTCTTCAAATTCTAAACCCAGTGTCGTTATGTTTTAAAATTTTCTACACTAATGTTTGTGTTAGTTGGCAGTGTCCATCGCTGAACGTCCAAATCATGCATAATGGCACCTGAATCAACGCTGTCTACAAATTCATCAGAAAATTTTAGCAATTTTTCTCGTCGAATACCACCTTTTTTTTACTGTTTCTCACCTAGAAAAAATTTAAAAAATGATAAAACGATAAAGTAATAAAAGTAGGAACAAATCGTTGCTATGTCAAATTGTTACTTCATTATGTACCTGTACAATTGCTGCATAGATGAAATTTTGGGAAACTATTACTGGACGGTATTCAGCACAAGTCGTCTTTTGACTTGTCCAGTAATAGTTTCCCAAAATTTCATCTTCTCACTTTTTCAATACGTAACAGTGTTGGTTTTGTGTTCTAAAGTTACAATACTTCCTTGTTCTGGTATATATTCTTCTTCTTCAGCTTCTATTGCTTCTAATGTTTCTTCCCATGTGGGCGTATATAGCCTGTCTGCAAATTCTATGGAATGTGATCTCTGCGGTTGCAAAAATTTCAGGGTTGTATTAGTTTTCTGTGAATACGATGTTTCTTTATGAGCATTAAGAAGGATATCTTTTATTATATTGTGCAACTCGATATCGTTGATATTCGTACATATCTCATGATTACTACTGACAACTTCAAACGTTACCATCAGCAAATGAATTACATTTATAATATTTATGGCAATCATTTTCAACACTACAGGTCTATTACACAACCAACCAATTCACCAAATTCACCCCAAATGTAAGGAACTCTATATATACTTCCTTATCTCATTCACTTCATCTTTTTTCCAAAAACTTGTTGACTGTTTACCGGTTGAATGATGCTTCCATGGATCAATCTAATCTAATGAAACCAATACAGTAAATGTAATTAAAACAAATTTTACATTGCTACAAAACAGGTTGCATCTTCACTGGATTCGAAAATTATTAAGCTTGACATTATTTAACTCTAACTTTTTTTTCTTTGCTGCTTAATAAAACACATTCAAACAAACAATTTTTGTCTTAAAACTTTTTCTCTTCCTCTTACCGCATAGGCAGAATGGAAAGTTTACAATTTTCACAAATTCATTTCACGCACTCAGAGTGTTAGAGTGCTTTTTTTGCAAAAAAGAAACTGCGTACTGCATACCTATGTGTTCCTAAATTTTTATAATTTTTTGAATTCCGGGTTAGGGATCGTCCCTTGTAAAAACCACAAAACTTCTACAATTAGTGCTCACAATACCAGCTATAACCGTATATATGTAAGTAATAAAAGGAGTTTGGCTACACTTAAGCGTATTAAAAGCTACTTGGAGAATTCTATGACAATTGACTGACTATCAAACTTTCAAATGTGTCGTTTGTAAGTAGAGATGATAAAGGCATGTGAAATTATTTTTTTTTTGCGGCGACTAGACAGACTCGTGTTTTGTCTACTCTCGGGGAAACTAGTAGGCAACACGAACCCTTTCTTATGAGACGAACAGATACGAGTCTGTCTAGACCCTGCAAGAAAGTAATAATTTCACCAGCCTTGGTCATCTCTATTTATAAGTGAGCGATTTATCTGAGATAACAATACAACCTCAGCGATCTTTATTAGCGAATGCAATCCTATTTCAGGAAATAAAAATTACTTTGTTAGAAGTCCATAGCATATTTTTTTTTAATTCAATTTTCTATATCCCATTATATTTAAATCGCACATGTGTGTACAACATACATTACAATTGGTTTCGAAATTCCGAAATTTCGAAATAATCTCAAGTCCTGTTTATGACTTTCGACCTTAATTTACTTTCAGTAAAGTTTGTGTTTTTTGAAATTTTTGAAATTCCTGTTTTCTTCCTTTTTAGCTAATATTCCTTATCCTTTTTTATAAAGACGTATTTCTTAGCCTTTTGAGTTTATTTCTTTACTTGTTTTCTTTGTTTTTGAATTATTCTTGTTACATATGCCAATCCAATGATGCTTTTGTGTTTACCCTCATTTCCGATATTGGTGAATTTTGACTACTAGATTTCATATAATTTGCGTAATGTATGAATGTTGCATGTTTTTTCCAAAAAATAAATTATTGAAAATAATTTGTGACTTCGATTACACCCCATAAAGAATAGTCTTTCTCAAGGAATAAAAAATTAATAGTATAGATTATCAAAATGCCAGAATTCGAATTATTAAGAATAATTCGAATTCTGCAAATATTAAATTAAATTTTAATAATTGAAATTAAAATAATAAAAATGAACCGAGGTGCGAGGTATGCACTTCACCATAATATTCCACGACGTTGTATATATGTATAACCATTCCCAGAACAAATAAATGTCTGAGAAGTATGTCTATTAGAACTTCAGTAGAGCTTTCATGTATTGTGGAACATGTAATATATAAGTTAAGATAACAAGTCTGTTATACAATGTTCTTTAATCCATATACAGCGAACGCATTCCAAGTGAAAACAAATTGAGTTGCGGAAGCAATCCGTGAAATTGTACGGGACATGCAGTGGAGAAAATAAAATATCGCCAAGGTATCATTGTCTCATCACGATATCCATCAAATATGAATTGTAAACCGCAAAGGTTTTATTAAAAGGAATTATAGCGTAATTTAAGGGAACTTAGTATATTCCGCAAGTTAGTTTATCTCTTTGCTTTATTACCATCCATTCATGGAGTCGTCTACAAACGAAGCTAATCAAACAAATAGCAGGTTACAAACGCACCGCTATAATTTATACTTCGCCGACTTTGTGCGGAGGAACGAATTCGATGTCACACATTTATACTCGTTTTATAAACATATAAGTAATAATTAGCGCCCGAACGCAAACCAATCATTTAGAAATTATAGGCGGTTGCTTCATACCAATGCGCGTAATTAATTACACCAAATTATGCTCCATTTTGTTGATCACAAATACACCTATTGTTTGCTATTTCAATTATACACTAGGCACATAATCACTAAATAGAGATAATAATAAATTTACTTTTTAGCTAATTAGTATACGTAATGTGTAGTTTTCCATTGAAAATGGTTCTATAGTGACAAGAGATCACGAACCGAGGAAACCGGAAACCTTTCAATTTAGTTCTTTATTCAGATAAACACAAGTGAACGAACTTGTGTATGCGTTAAAGCCAGTGTAACATGATCAATTAATTAATCAATTAATATCCACTTTTTCCACATCACTTACTTTAAAATGCCAAAGTTCTTCATCACGTAAAGCTCCAGCAATGCCAAATACAACAAAAATCTAAATTGGTTTTTGAAAGTTTACATAAATTACCTTCATCATCAAATAGATTTCATTTGGTACATTTCGTAAATATTTCTTTCAAATATTTCTTCTTGTGAAAAAGTTTTGGTCTTTTCTGGAATACGATTTCTTCCTTTTTGCGTATGTTTCTTACATTTACCAGTATCACCATCAGGGTTACTTTCACCATGGAATAACAGTACCACATTGAAGAATGCGAATACTCTTACGATAAATCAGAAAAATACGGCAATAAAACGTTTTGAGTATATTTTTTGATCCGTGTTTTTTGCACCGCTCCATACTAGCGATTGTATTCTTCGACTTATCCGATTATTTTCTATAATTCGCGACAAACCTTTTACTGTTGAAGTCTTAACAGCGACAAACGGTTTCTGTTTATTGCCACACAATTCATGGTTCTATTAACGGTTGGAGATAAAAATACTGTTATTATTATATTTATGTATATCTATATGCAATTACTGTAATTACACAAAATGTTCATCCTAGATTTTAATATAGAAGATCGAGGGAACTGCGTATATCTTGTACAGTGCGGAAAGAAATTAAATTATCTAGCTCGATTAGCACCTATTAAATGGTGCCCAATGATACCACACATTTGTGCCAAGGTGGCCCTGTCTTTGAATTTCTCAGGTTACAAAGATTTTCACTAGGCCAATAATGGGTATTTCTTCTATTTGAAGGGCCGTCGCTAATAGAATGACTCTCGTCTATACATAATACGTGATTATATAAATTTGGATAATCATTTAAGACGATTAAGAACTAAAAAATAAAATTTTGTCGCCGTTCAATATTGAGATATCGGCGACGGCAAGCTTAGACTAAAAAAATTATTAGCAGAATAACTACTTATTCAGTAGTGCTTATACACACTAATAACACAAAACACTTCCCATGTTTAGATCCTTATCTTTAAACTTTTGAAAGCTCACTAGACATGACAAACAATAATTATTCTAGGTATGGTATAGGTAAACAGACACTTAACAAATTTTAATAAACATTTTACTGTGATGTTTTACGTAGGAAAAATTGATAAAACTTCTCTTCGGAAATTATTTGGATGAAATTGAGGGTCGTAGAGTCGGGAGTGCCTCTAAAACACTTTCTTGGCAATTTACATTTTTATTTGAATTAGTAAATGAAATTTTAGAGGAGTTATAGAAATTCATTTCCAGTTCCATTTAATAAACGGTATCTCTATTTGTTCCCTTTTGAGAATCAGCTACTTCAGAATACTAATTTGATGCAATTGGAGTTTAATTTCGTTGGTGATTGTTTTATTTCTACAACCACCTTTGATGATCTTTACTGTTTAAAAATGTATTGACAAGCGGAAATATGTTTTTGATGTAGTTGAGATTCTATGCTTTCCCCACTACCGTTATTGGCTGGACTTATATTATCCTTCTACCAACCATGCTCTAAAGGTAATAGGCCAGAAAAACGAATTTTCTTTTAGAAACGAGCTGGACAAACTGAAGCTAGTAGACGAGGTATGTGAATGGCGCTGATGACAGGTAACGTCTTAGTGAGTTGTAGCATTACAATACTTTCATATTGTTGCTTACATAAGATATTAAACAAACAAAAACTTAAGGTTTCTTCCTTTCTGACCAGACATTATTAACCTCTTCTATAAACTGTTATTTACTTTTTTTCACCTTGTTTATGTGCACACTTAATAGACATAACCCGCACAACTGACTTTCTTCCATTGTCGATCTTAGCTAGTCAAGTTTTCGTTCTCCCTAAGGTACTGAACGAACGTTCTACAAAGCATGTTAATGGTGGAATTGCTAGAAAATGGGTTTCTTATAGCAGGAAAACACATTCATTTGAAATTATTTATAATTAATTAATAATCTACAGAAATTCCGATATTTTTTTATCTTCCTAAATGTTCACCCACGTTAAATATTTTGCTTCCAAATTTTCGATATTGTACATCTATGCAATTTGTTAACAAAACAGTGCTCTTCATTTTTTCGATGTTATACTGGTATAAATGAGCTTCGGAGAGTGCGATACTTCTATGTTATCGGCGAATCCGGGTAGGGATTGAAAATACTTACTAAAATATTCTCCGATCGTCTTTGGCACAGCGTTCACTGTATATGTCTGACGTCCTGCGACCCTTGGTACTTTAATTTAAATATCAAATTTCGCTGCTAATATTGCGGTCTCTTAAAAAGTACTTGCAAATATCATTTTTGAATTATCTGTATCTTTCTTAAACAAAAAAATTAAAAATTTTAAATGTTTTTGTACGTCCAGCAAATCGCCACTGGTCTACTTTTAAGACAAGTCAAAAATTGGGTGGTTGAATTACAACAATATAACCGATTCCAGGCATAGTAGAACATCCATTAACATCCAGGCCACATTTCTCGGCGAATGTAAGGATAGCGTCAGATAGAATTTGGGCATCCATGTATTTGAAGACCATAAACCCTAAAAACCCGTCTTTGACTATGTTGTTTTTAGCGATAACCTTACCGCTAAGGAAGGTTGTCCTACTCCGCTGATATCACCAGTTTCAACGTTGCTACTAATATTCGAACCTCATAAGAAGTATATTTGTTTTGCTCGTTTTAGGTTTTCAATTGATCGTCAAGTAATTTATCTCTACTTTAAAATGTAAATTTAAGTAAATCTTCAAAGTCTTTTCTGTGAGAATTTTCTCCACGAAGCGAAATATGATTTAGTTGTTCGTTAAAGGCGGTTGACTTCTCTGTTGTAATTTATTTTAATTTTTGTGCTATTCTGGTTGTGTGTTTTCTAGCACATTCGTGTAAGTCTTTACGTTTATTACATTCTTTAATTATTAATACACCTAACAGACCTACAGGTTTAAATAGTATAATTTTAATTCCTTCGAATACTCAATTCAGTCATACTGTTCCAACCACTTCCTTTTGAAACACCTTTCTCCTTCTGCTACATCTTTTTTTATAGCGTGAAGGAAAATTCAAGGAGGTCGTCAAAAATTTGTATTTGATGTGAAGGGGTATATTAGTTTAACAAACATATTTCTCCAAACCCAAATCATATATTGCTTTATATTCGACAATATTTTGAAGAGAACTGACGCAAATCAATTGAAACTTGTCCTATTGATATGTTCTGGAGTACCTCAAGAGTCGCTGTTGATCTCGAACCTATTCTTATTACGCGTGAGTGATGTGTCGAACATCTCGCTGTTTTTGCTGACAATACTGCAGTTTGTGTGAGCAACCACAATGAGGTAATAATTGACCTGGCGTACCACCGCTAATTCACATCTGTAGCGATTGGAATCCCACCAAAGCATACTTCTGTGGTAGGATTCCAAGTTGGGTGTCAACGCCCCGTGATATATAACGAGTGCTCGCATAAGAGAAGATATTGGCATCCCCAGTGTGACCGAGTACTTCAAGGAGGCACCTCAGAGGTCATTGATTTGTAGAAGTGCTCCTAAAAATCTGCTTATTGGAGTTGTTGTCGAACCACCACCTTACAATATTGCTGACAGAAGCTTGAAAACGCTGATAGCACGAAGAAGCTGAGAGCTTACAAACTGCGGTCTAACTGCAATACCAGGTTGAAGATCATAGTTATATTTGCGTAAACTCCTCCAAAAACACCATTTACCGCAAAATTTGATTAACAACACTAATGTAAGTCAGTAATCTGAGTCATGTATGTATAATGCGGAAACAAATATGTCGATCGGGTATTGCCTTACTGTTAATCTGTTTCGCTCGAACAACAAATAAGAAGAATAACGTCTGCACTAAGAAAGCATATTTTCCCACGCTTAGTAAGCAAGTATCCCTCTCATAAATTAGTAAAAACGTTGGATCAAATAATCTCTTTTAATGATACCGGATCGTTTCTAGCCGGATATACATGTTCGTCAGAAATAATCTCGAATTGACAACCCACAGCACTGTTGGTTTCCTCATTATATTCCAGCGAAAACGTTATGTAAATTATAAAAACGTAATACGTTAAAACTGCCACTTCAAAATCACATTCTTTCTGCTATTACATCAAAGAAGAGCAATATGAGTAAAGCTAATAATTTTCTAAACTTCATTATCGTAATACCTCATTTCGTAGCTTTATGAACACGTTTATTTTTACTGTAATTCTTTTCGCCTGCACTTTATACTACCACTAATCTTCAAGATTCACCACAGATTAATATAAGGCTCCTATTTTTTCTACGGCACTCAAAGAAGAAGACAGTATAATCTCTAAACGTTTTTCCTCCACTTTATATTTGTAACGGTAAGTAAAGACTTTACCATTACAAATATTACGCATGAAAGATTGCTCGCATGCTTACTCAATTTGATTAAAACAATAATTAATTCAAGAACACAAAAATAAATAAGGGAAAAATAAAGAAAGCTTTACAGCTACAATTATGTTTTTATTTAGTTTCATTAACCTTCTGACTGTGAGTCAAATTGTCATCCAGGTAATACGTGGTTGGTTGTGTTTCCAAATTTTTAATACCCTTTTTATTTATTTGTTCAAAAGTATACCAATAGGATTCAAATGTTCCAATAACAAGCGAACATGTATGCTATAATAATAATAAGAAAAATAATATTATTTTCTAGAATATAACACATATATATGTACAAGTAATGCAGTTATCACTCTCTTTAAATTGAAGATTAACGATAGTTAAATATCCAACAGAAAACTATCACAATTTTAGTGAAATAGCGAAGGCAAAACCATTCTGGCATTTCTAAGTAATGTAGGAAACTTAATCATTACTCAATATAGAAACGCAATATTTTGGACAAAGGAAAATTTAGGCTGCAAAGTGGTATTTCATTTGGTCAAAAAGTGAACTTCTAATACTTACCGGTGCATTTAGGCCACTATCAAAAAGCAAAATTGGACAGCCTACGCGACCATTCAAAATTTTGTATACTACTAACGAAGTAGGTTGCAATTTTCTAGACTGAGTAAGTAATTGTTTGGGGATTTTTTTCCAAACTTCCTCTATACAAATTAGCACGGGCCCCAAACAGTCGACGCATAATTTAGCTTACTTCTTACGAAATCGAAGTAAATGCTTTCGATACTAACAACGTTAATAAATACTTTTATGCTGCGAAAGATAAACACCAACGCGCGATAACATTTCAGGCCGAGAGATTCAATATGAGCTCCACGCGTTAATTTATGCTCAAATATAGTGCCCAAATCAGATATGTTGATAACAGAACGAAACGTCTGACGGTTTATCGATAGCGATAATTAAATTGTTGTCAGAGCAATAACCAAATAGAAGAAATATTAATATCATTTTTTAACTAATGTGTAGCTTCTTGACTCAAAAGAGTAGTTTGTGCTAACTTCCGAAATTCATGGAACGCTCCGCGACAAAGCATTTGATTAAAAAATAGTGTAAGAGATAAAAGCAAAGAAGGTATGTTGTCATGGCTGGCTGCCCTATTATCTATCTAATAAGCCAATTTATGTGAGAGGATGTGCAACTGAGTAACACCATTGTCAAGAGAAGCTAAACTGTTGAAGTAAATGTCATTGATGCCAGCATCCACGGCTTCATATATAATTTCGAAATACCGCAGAAAGGTTACAAATTGATTGAACATCACATCATCACTAACAGTCTGGGTGTTAAAACTCATAATTGTTTTTTTTTTTCTTTCAATATAGAAATTCCCAACATTACTTTTTTCTTTCTATATAGAAATTTCCAACATTGCTTAGCTTGTTTAACTGGGCCCGCTGTAAAAGTAATATATTGTTGAAGTCCGTTTTCTTGGTAAAGGAAAAGATAATCTAAACGATTGTTGGTCCAACTACATTTTTTATGATATATATTTCTTCCATTCAAAACTTTAACCGGAAACCACCTGGCAGATGTTTTGCTAAAGCTTGATGCAAACAATTATAAAAAATCGAAACATTCTGATTTACATTTGTATTACTTAAAAGGTGATTTCAATTTAAATTATTTAAATTAAAATTTATTGCATCAAAGTCAGCGACTTTAAAATTTAATTCAATATACGCATTTCTAGATTTTACTAGTTTTAGTATTATATTGAAGATCATAGGAAGACTAGGATGATGAACATCCTCAGGAATAAAGACCACAGTTGGTATTTCGTTTAGAATACCTGACGCCCATTCTCTATGTGTCTCATGTTTTTCTAGATTTAGTCTCAAATTGTCGCAGATCTATCTCTCCCCGTGATAACTCTACTCAGGGTAATCACGCGCTCGGGCCAAATGCAACTATCTAATCTAAATATATTTAAATCTCATGAAATCCAAGGAAAATCAATTTAAAAAAATTATATTGCTTTTTTCGTTTCGTATATGTTGTCGAGAGAAAACTGAAAGAAAAAATGATTTTTTAGAAAAGAATACTACCGTTTGTGGAATTCGGGGGAGTTCCTAGGCACTCATTCGGTAATTTAAATTCAAATAAATATTGATGAAATTTAATAAGGATTAAAATCTGAAGAGGGAACTAGGATGTTCCTATATAAATTCTATGTTTATATGTTCCGTACCGGTACCCCATGTATTTTTAAACCACCACACTTGACTACAACTTCGTATTAATGGTAGAATTCAATAGATGAACACATAGAAAATGGGAACACAGCCAAGCACACGTTACCTGGATGAATATTAAACTAAAAGTGAGAAATTAGTTAGCGTAACTTCATTCCTTTATTTAATTTTGATAATTATATGTCTCCAAGTATAATTGGATTAGAAACTTGCATGTCATGCTGGGACGCAACTAAAAGACTGACTCTAAGCTATTCTATGATATTTAACACTACCAACAACTACACAATAAAATTTACTAACAAACAAGACGATTATTTGACGACCGATATTTAATTTACGAAATTACAACTGAGATACGACTGAAATTATTAATGAAATTATTGTAGGGAAATATTACATTAAATTGGAAGATTTAGGATGAGAAAAAATTGAACAGAAAATCGGTTATTCAACCCTTCCACCAAGACCGTCGTTGGCTGGACTTAAATAGTAAGAGACAAAAGTAGTTGGAGCTACTGAGAAAGAGCTTATAGGAAGTTTGATGTTGAACGTGGACGGGAATATTTGGCCAAACGTACAATAAATGACGCTAATGACTGTCTTCGATATAATGTAAATTGTAGCATTACAATATATTTATAAATGTTAAATTTATAATTTTAAACATAAGGATGTACTTGAACATTTTATATCACTTCTACACCTTCTTAGAAAATATCCTTGGTATTAAAGCACATGATTTTATAGATACTCACAAAGTGGAATACAAGACCCTCATTTACCCTTTATACATTTTATTTTTATGTACACTAGAACAAGCTGCGGCAATATGCCATTATCGACCAGAATCTAGGTTACTTAGTAGACTAATATTTAAAAGAAAGAAGATGTTGTAATACCTTGTTACTGCGTAAATAAATATTAAAATTTCTACGGACTGAAAGGGGATTTCGTATTTCATATTGATTTTATAAATAAACTGTTACAATTTGTAAGGTACACAGCCAATTTTATTTTCTTCTAGAGGGATGTATTCAATATGCTGGCTAGTACCAAAATGTGTAACTTCCATAATGCCTGGAAATTTTAAGCTTTACTGTACGTATACTATTAAGTATTATTTCAGCATTTTCAATAATTCTAGTGGATTGAAGCTACAAACATACCTTTCAATAAGTTGATACCTACACACAGGTTTTTATAAAAACATGTCAGAGAAAATATTTTTGTATATTACTTTAAACTAAGAAATTACTTTGCTGAAAGAATTAGATCCAATTTAAATACAAAGGCGCAATTGAGAGCTAGCAAATAAATTATCTTAACAGCATGCTTACGAACTTATAATGAACATAGATATGAGTTATTAGACAAAATAATTGCTGTGAAACACATACCAAATTTAAGGACAGTAAATGTGAAACCATCAACCCTAATATAAGAACAAATTATTTGGCGACTTGGATCCGGAAGTTATCCCAACTAATGAGAGCGGTCCCATTAACTATGATGATGATAATTTCATCGTCGTTGATAGTACTATGTAATATAGTTGACAGCTACGTGGTTTAGAAAAAAAATGAGAGCCTAGCTTAGGTAGCGATATGCTGCATTAAAGACACTGTGCAGCTAACAAAAATATCGAATGCAGACGTTTAGAATGCTGCATATAAACATAAAAAAAATAACTCTATTAAATCATTTCATCGTCTTTTTGTCTCTAGAAAAATATAGAAAAGGAGACAGGCATGGAGGTTTCAGACTAAAGGTATAATTCCAAAAACAAATATTCGAATTTATTATTTTTTATTTTAAATTTCTTACATTATTTATTTCTTATACATATATCGTTTTCTCCTTCACTTTCATCTTGATGAAGAAACCTTTTAATCCCTACATTTGCTATATCAGGAAATACTTAGTATGGCGAATTAAAAAACGTCTGCATTGCAAAAATTATTTTATATTTATTTTTTTAACAAATTTACAATATTACAGCTCTGTACTATGACACTAGACACTAGAAGTAACGTTTCTTGCCTTTTATAACATAATTTATTAATCCAGTCTGTCTGAAAAATATTCTAAAACAAAGCAGGAACAACGTCTGCCACTTGCATGAACTTATTTTTGGAGCCTAATTTAATACAACAACAAAGCCGGCGTGATTATATTATTTACGGCACTATTTTTTTACATTTTTCACGAGGTCTCGTTCGATATTACAGCAGTGCATTAAAACCAAAAACTCATATCGGTTACTTCACTCAATTCTTTACTTTTATCAACTTCCACCAAACAATGAAATCATTTAAAAATTATTACCAGAAACTCCCTAATTATTTCGTCTATGTTATGGCATTTAAAGATACACTCGCTTCTTTTAAATACTAAACTGAATCTATAGTGAAAATTTCACACAAAATATAGATTCTGTTTATCAAAATATAACAATAGAAATACCAGTAAATGTTCCATATTTTTCGATTTAAAAAGGTAATTGTTAGCAACATTAAGTTCTGGATTTAAATAGATCTAAATTATGTTACCAGGAAAAGTTTAATTGCTTTATACAACTTGAACACAATCTACTAAATATTTTAGCCGGATGTCTATTGATTGCTTTAGAGTTTTCTGATTAAAAGAATTTAGGTAAGCCATTTTTTGTTAGTGAGCACCGTAATTTTTATATTACTAGTGAACAATAATTGAAACGTTTGCCAGTTTGAAATTTCATAGCTGCCTTATTTAGTTTTAAAATATATTTTTCGTAAATTAAAGCATAATGACCACAGTTCGCCACTTTCCGTGCACTTCACGAAATTAGCAGAGACCAGACAGATTCGTGTTTTGTCGACTCTCGGGGACACCAGTAGGCAACACGGACCCAAACGCGAGTCTGTCTAGTCGCTGCTAATTTCATAAAGCTCACGGAAAGTGACGAAGGTTAATGACAAAAACTTCTATTAGTATGTTATACATGGCTGAAATCAGGAAGAAAATCTTCTGGCGGTGTCAAAATCCAATATGGCGTTGGTAAGAAATAAGAAAGTTGATGATGATTTCTAGTGGGAGGAAGTGGCCACGATAATGTGTTTTTAGTTTTTCTCTTTAGGGTCTCTCTTCAGCTATAGGTGTTAGAGATAAATAAAGGAAATGAGTTTTACTGTTTTTTTTTATCTCGTTTTTTAATGATGTCCATTTTCTCATCGGGCTAATACCATACACAGCATTTAGCAACTCTGTCAAATTTAAAACAACCTTTTATAGTCAATAACAGAGGGCCGCGGCCTTTATCTTTCATTATATAACGGGAAATATCTTAAAACATTAATTTTCGCAGAGAATTTTTCTTTGCGTATCAACACAGGTTGCTCCAGGTATGATTTTGAACCTTTACAATAACATCTCCGACTGATCAGCTTAAGTGATGTAGGATCACAAGAATAGTTCTTGTGATCCTATATCCTATTCTAAAATTTTAAGATTCCTAAAATTTTTAGACCATCTTTTAAGCTTTGACACAAGTAGGGTGTGTGTGAAGTTTGCTCTGTCTGGGTGTCTTTGTGAAAAGTTTTACGCTATAACGCGGCCTTATTATTACTCTGAGAAACACCGAACTTTGATTGATTTTAGTAGAGCGTAGTTAAGCTCTGGTATTTTGAACTTTGGATACGACGTAAATTTCACGGGTTTGGTATGGCGAATTCCGACATTGTGGTAGAACTCTAGTCAAGCATTAGGTGTGTACCATTGTTTTGCTATTCAAATTTTCGGCTTACGGTTATTTTCTACGGCTACAGAGTAACGATAATGTAACTGAAAACGTCCACTTGAGGATTCTTCCAAGATTTCCTATGTGTAGTTGAGGCCTTCTCGATTTAGGCTCGTACACCATCGTGAGGCTAATGCTACTTTCCGCTGGAGTACCCAACTAATTGAGGAAACGAAATCGTCAAGAGTGGTTACCCAGAGGATCAACTAAGTTGTTCCTCTCTTTTTGATTCGTCACGCGAGCTATCTTTAATTGCTTCGTTACTGAGTAATACACTTGGTTTTCTGTAATAATCACCCTACAAATTTTATTTTAATTAATAATTGGAATCCTTTACGTATGAGGCGGACCGAGTTTACCTTCCTTTATTTGATAATTTTTTTAATTTCGATTCTCTTGAATAATTTTGACGGTTTTTTAGTTGAATTTGAAGCTAATTTTGCACATCCCGCCACTAGAGAGTTTACACATCTAAATATTATTTTCGCGTACGAAACAAGGCGTGATAGAGCGCCTAACTTAATATTTTGAAGACCTTTATCGAATTTAAAATCTGTTATTAGCATTTTATATATTTCTGTGAATATACAAGATCTTGAGAGGTAACCAGTATACGGCGTATGCTTAAATTTAATACCTGTGCCGTGATTAATTAGAACCTTTTATATTTATATATGTAAGCCTTAGGCGCCTGCTTTGTTTCTTCTGAAATGCATATATTTAAACAAAAGGACGTAGCTTATACCAAATAATTTAATTTAATTGTGTATAATAAAGTTTACCTTGGAATTGAGAGATTATTCAAGATTAATAAACCTCAATCAGTCTTTCGCTAATTTAGACTGATCCTTTTTTTACCTCCCCTTTTATTATTCGTATTGTTTTTTTAATGAGCATTGTTATTTGTTTATTCATTTTATGTATCTTTCCACCATTGGTGGCTTGCGGTTTTAGAAGTATCAGTGACAAACTACTCAGGCAAGCCCATTATCTGACTCAAATTTTGAATCGAAATATGTCATTGTTGGACTTAGACTTTGGATCCCACGGCCAAGAAATACGGAAGGTGGCTCCTGCCACAGGAGCTGTTTTACGTTTTGAGTCTCAGACTAAAGTCACTTTAGTACGAAGGCTTCCAGCTGAGCACTTAAAGATTTCATGAGTTGAGTTTACGATCGGTAGGTGCGGCTGATAATTTAAGAATGTCCCTGTATATATGTATTGGAAGATGTAGCAGCAGCTTTAATTTATTTAAACAGTTAATCAGTACTTGATATAGTGGATTAAAGTAATTCTTTTTTTGGATTGAGATTGTATAATGTTGTTGGTTAGATAATTGTTCATGATGTCTCTTGTCCTATACACATGTATATTTTTTATATGCTTATTACATTCATGATTTTATTATATTTATTGTATTGACAATGTCTATATTATTTTCAACTTAAGACAATAAACATTATTATTATTGCTGTATCAAATGGCGAAAATAGGAACGAGTTCCCACAAAACAATAACCAAAAGGATGTAGTCATTAATTCTTTTTTTTTAGATAAAGTAATTAATTTATGTCCAGTTTTGTTAATTTGGATACAACTGAAACCAATCTAATTATCTTTTTGTTGTTATTGAAAATTACAAAAATCTGGATCGTGTTAATTATGCCAGAATTTCACATTTGCAGACAATTCTTATTGGGAATAAACCAGTTAGGAGACTAAGAAGTATCATTTTAAAATGGATCTATATTACGTTTATATAGTATTGGGGTTTTGGAGTTTAATTGTTATTTACTAAATAACTTCGAAAATTGCTGGAATATATCTCAACTTTACAATACACTCACTCATTGATCCTTATGAACAAGTTTTAATGATTATTGCAAGGTAGGTCTAATTAGTACGAAATGTAAATAAATTATTCTTTATGCATTACACACATATTTCTTCAGTAATTTCTTGCATGCCTATATAAACATTAATAAAAAGCCAGATTGATACGAATATTGCCATCTGATAACGAATGAAGAGTATGTACGGTAAATTCGATCAAAGCGGAAGAAATCAGTATTCAGTTACAAGAATCCATGCAGGTAGCTAGTATCCCGGTACAGAACCGGACTTCGTTTACTAGAAGGTTTACGCGTTCTCGAACAGAAGGCAGCACGATATCGCAGCACGGATTTAGAACAGCTGTTTAAGGAGGGGCAAAATTACAGATCAACACATTGAACTTCAGTCGCTGTGTAGTGTTGGTATGTGTATTTTTTCTTGTAAGAGTGTTGTGCGTGTGCAGTAACATTCTTCTTTCGAAAATCTCGTCAGCTACCGTTCACGATCGCCTCATAAGGTGAGATATGCAATTTTCACCCAATTTCGAGCGATGTTTATGTTATGAATTTAATAAAAACCATGTGGTTTCGCAGTACCGCATGTTCTATGTACTACGTACGATGCCGGCATAGTAATATCTCTCTTACCCTCTCCACGCACAACCCGTCTAGCCTTCTTCCCATCCTCGTCTGATTAATACAACTTTGAAAATGTTATATTTTAATAAGTTGGTTGAATATATTTATATACAAATAAAACTTAACAGAAATGATATTCATCTCTATATGTATAATAATAATCCTGAAAGCGCACTGTTATTCCATAAAGCTTTCCAAGGACGACGTGTTAAATGTATTTTTTTCCAAGTCCATTCATATGTACCGTAAACATTTATATTAAAAAGCATCTTCTTACGAACTGGTTAACAAACCTTTACTATCCTGCGTACATACCTTAGAATGCACAAGATACTAGGTACTTATTACATTTATCAATGTAGTCAAATTTAATACAAATTTTCTGTTTTTTTGAGTAATTTCAGAATGATAAGCTGTTCCGTGATTAATAAATGTACGCAGCAATCTCTAAAACCAAGTTTTGAATAATTCGCTTCACATTTGGAACTTCTTTAAAATTTACTTAATATTTGAGTACTCATTGAGAAACTGCTGAAGTTGCCCACGAGTTCAATGGACTACCCTCGATGTTGCGCAGTTGTTATTATGAATATTATTTTTATTCACATTGACTTTTAAGGTAGATTAAATGATAATAATAATAATAATTAAATAATAATTCCATAACTAAAAGTGGTTGAAATATACAGGGCCACTATTGCTGATGTTTCTTAAACTACCAAAGATGTAATTTTTTCGCTAATCACAATGACGTTCAAAGAAATGCACATCACTTTTCAGCGCTAACGCTAATATTTTTTAAATCGAAGGCCGTGTATATTTTTCAATTATTCGATAGGAATAGCCCTAAAATCAAAAACAAAGGAGATACGATAAAATCTACGTTGGACAGTTGAAACTGGAAAAACTTCTCTATTAAAGCAACTATTCAGATATTCAAAACATAAAGAATATGTAATTTATTCCGTCCAATAAATGGTGATTAGATAATACGCTTTTTCATTAAACAGGCTGTATATTTTTTCACAAATCGATAGGGAGTGACATTTCAAATAAATTACTCTTATGACAGACAAAAGAGATTTGATAAATTTTAAGATGAAAGTTTTAAAATTGGAATCAAAGCAAGTAAGCCTTGCTTTGTTGACACTTTCTTCATGGAGTAGGAACTGCGAAAGAAACAGTTACAGCGAAACATTTGCGGATAGGGTGTTAGTTAGTAGAACATACTTTCAACCGTTCTTCCGAAGATTTCGCAACAACTAGAACAACTTTAAAGCTAAACGACCTAATAAAGGAGTGATCATATGTGAGGAAGCGGAGTTAAGCCTTCTAGCCAACTTTGGGGCTAATACCACCAGTTCACTGGGACTACTCACGTAATTCCAAAAAAATGCAAATGAGCTCAAACGCTTTTGTCAACTGATTTGGACCGGCGGATGACCTTCTTTGAGTCTCTTTTAGAAAATCTCGTAAATAGCAGTAATTGTAAATGCATTCTATGGAGTAATAGAGCGAACTTTTCAAACTCCGATATGTGCTATTTGGATTGGAGCATCGTAAATCCCCTTGTTCCACAATCACGTGGTCCATAGCATCGATTTAATTAGTATATTTGGTGCGAGGGCTACATTTGAAACTGAATTGTCGGTTCGTATTTTTATAAAGGCATTCTTACAGGAGAACGGTATAATCCAGTCTTAGGCAGTATGTTAGAATTTTTGGGCAATTTAAATCTGGAGGGCTCTTTTAATAACTGAACCCTGTCTCCTGAAAAAGCATCTATTAGCTGTCTCATATAGTTTTGCAGTTTTATTTTATTTATAGCGCTAAAATCCGTTGAGATATAATTGCCTGATTTTTTGCAATGATTAAGGCAAACCTTTGAACGGTTTGATGTCTAACAACCTACGTTTTGTGTTCATAGTTTTCATGATTTAAATCATTCTTAGACCCCAGATCGATTTCGTGCTCGTTATATTCTTCACAACGTCAATGAAGTACCTAGTACCAATCTAATCAAGTCCTGGATACACAGATTTAATTTACTGTTTTTCGCATCTGAAAATAAGATAGAACTACAAGCTTTTAAAACTCAGTTAGTGCGAAAATTAAAAGTAACTGATTACCTTATATGATCCACGATTGCCAACCAAACGTTGGAAAGATTTAATGACGTTAACAGAATTTTCCTCTCTGATGAGGCACATTTTCATCTGCGTGGGTTACATCAGCAAACCTAATTGTCGTTATTGATCGTAAAAATATCTAGGAAGAAACATCGAACTCGATTATTCGGCCTGAAAGTTATAGCAATATCCCCTAGAGCCATTATAGGCAAAAAAAATAATAACACATAATCAGATACTGTAAATTTTGACAGATACGCCGCAATGCTTCGTGAATTTCTTGACTCTACCCTCCAAGAATTTGACGATTTTAATAACTGACGAAGCTGGGGTTATTAGCCGCACATCAAATACCTCATTACAAACCGCAAAGAAAGGTTTCCTGATCAATTCATATCAAGAAGAAGCGACATCAACGGGCTACCAAAAAGCTTGGACTTGATTCCAAACAATTTTTTATGGGGTTATCTTAAGGATCAAGTTTACAATAGTGCCCCAGCAAATTTGACTCAACCTAAAAATCGTATTCAGGAAGAGATTGAAGTCATTGTTCCTGACTTAAACACAAGCGTAATGGAAAATCTAAGTCATCGCTTGGAAGAATGTCAGCAGCAAAATGGGAGACGTCTAAATGATGTAATTTTCCCATACATGAATTTCCAGTAAATGTAGTTTTAAATTCTAAGTAAATTTAGGTGAGAAAACTAAAAATGATAGCCGAGCAAAATTAGAATGGAAAGTATAGAACTCGCAGAGAGTGCTTGAATATAACATAGATCAAGTAAGTGAACCGTGGTGTAAAACATGCAAGTTTCATGCGGTAACGAGTTTACGTGTAATCTGCACATGTGAGAAACTAACAATACTTAGGTAGAAATATTTCAGAGTGGATGTAATGCGTACTCAAATGTCCCTTGAGTAAGATAATTGCCTTTAAAGGGGACTCTGAGGGGTCTGTGCTACTGGCGACCAAAAAACAGTATGAATAAATGAGGGTTCTTTCAACAGGACGGTGTCTGTGCACAGTTCTTTGTATACTGCAGAAGCTTTCTTCTTGCAAATTTAATAAGTGAAAATTTCATCGTATCTCTTTTGCTTTTTACCTCCTCTATTCTATAACGCAACGTTTCTCTTTCCTATTTATTTATAATTATACTTTTATGAGATCGCTTAGCTTTAAACGTGTTCTCGTTGTCGGGAAATTTTCGGCCTGTATGTAAAGGGAGTTTGATTGATTCTCCTTACTGCTCTAGTTTGATTTATTCTGCTGATCATTTCCGTTACCAAGGATGTCAAATATTAATTTAAGAGAGTAATCTGCATTTATATTTTATATTTCAATGCGGAATAGTATTGAAAATAATGAGAATAACGTATTTATATTGGCGGAAAAATAAAACGTATTACGAAGAATTAAATTGCGGCGAAATGTAATATTATATGCACTACGTTTACATAGCTAAATGATAAATGTCAAATACAAAATAGTTACTCAAAGGTACCGAATGTAGTAGAAAATAACATTATTGAGTTGATCCAGAAATAGCATCTGTTTAGAACGTAAATCGTTCAATATTCGCAATGCCATAGAAGCTTTGTGGGCCTGTTATATCTACCATTAATATCTAGCTTTTGTTGTCATCTCTCAATAAACCGGTCAATGCTTCTTCCAGACAATTCAGCAGATTGCGGATGAGTTCCGCTTGCAAAATATTTACTGGCCAAAGCACCTTTGTAACGAAAGCATTGCCTGTTAAAATGTTGTTTGATGAGCACGATAAAAAGAATGAAACAGAAACGAACTTAGGGAAGCTATACAACAGGACAAACTTGAAACTTGAAGCCGTTATTACGCACATTAATACTTACTTTGATTTCATTGGCAACTGTGTATAATATATAATAACCTTTCAAGACTGTCCACAAATTCGTTTTTGTGAGTTTCAACGATGAAGTAATAAATCTTATCAACGCAAAGATAACCATCATTGTGTCACTGTTCGAACTTTCATCTCGCACTCGCAGACAAATCTTTCAGTAGTACTCGAAGAAACAAAAGAGCTGTGAACTCAAAACTATAATTGTTTATTGCTGTAGAACATTTTTACTATAAGAGTGGCAATATTTCCTAACGCTGTTATGCTAGATACAATTTAATATTGAAAAATTTCGTGATAATTATTTGTTAGTAACTCTTGTAGAGACTTGTTGGTTGTGAGATGACATATATCCCCATATTGTTACAATAAACGCATCTACTCATTGGAAATTCATTAAATTTTGCAAACCTTTTTCCTTAGAACGTGGCAGTATAGAATTAAATGAAGTAGCTTATATCAAGTTGCTGATAATGCCATTGAATACATATATCTGTATAGAAAGCACTGATAGAAATGATGAGTGACAAAAGGCAAGATATTCCAGCAAATAAAGTCCGTTTTTACCTTTCTTCCGCATATTTTCCGCAATGCACAAGTCAAAAAATAATATAATTTATTATTAAACAAAACACATTTCGGGTGGAGGAGATTTTTATAAAAAGATTCTAGAACAATTTCTCTATTCGACTCTGGAAATATATACAGGCTGTTCAATTTAAAACAATTCCAATAGCAAGAATCAAACATGGCAACGATTTCGATGGTCATCTCTAGTAGAAACTAGTTGAAAAAAATAGAGTAATTGTAAAATATATGAGACAAAAAGAAATGTATAAGACAAAGAGAAATACATTTTTGATATTTGTTTCGTTATTAGTTTCATTAAAATATTTAAGAATTATCTACAATATTGACCAACATTGGTAATATTTACAATTTTGTTGTTAATCTCAACAATCTTCGACTAAACATTACCTGACAATATTCAATCTGGTATACATTTTCCTCTAGAATTTTGAAAATTGATACTGCATTCGTCCGTACCTTGTATATAGGGACTGTAACTCCATCTGTGTTTTCAACAGTAAAATTAATTAAGTAAAAAACAATAACAATTGATTCTCATCTCACTAACCCACAATCTAGCAAAGAGTTTGTTAGATTAGGATCAATTGTTGTTCCTTTTTTGCTTAATTATGAATCACTCATACAGAGTCACTATGAATTATTTAATTGTAACGTTATTGAACAACTATGGTAGACATTATCGAAAATATAAAAATTGTTCGCATCTTATACAATACTATAATATGGTGTTAATTAATCCTATAGACATTAATGTTAACACATCATTATTTCTAGAATGGGCCAACTACACTAATAATGAATGGCATTCTAGATAATTTAATGTCGAAACGTGTAAAAGAAGCATCTTTTCTAATGTAGACGGATGTTGAGCTGGAATTTTTAAACATGCTGAAAGATATCAGAAGTATTACTTTAGAATATAAACAAAATGCTGTACATTATCAAAGCGATGGAGAAAAACGTCCTCTATCATTGTGTTCGGTTCAACATCACTTCAAGAAAGTTAAATCATTATCCTAATGCCATAGATAGGAAGTGTCGTTAGCGCAAGGTGGTACTAAAGGAAAACTTTTCCAAGTTTTGCATTATGTACGTAAGAAATTCAATGAAGTCATGGAAACAGGAGATATCGTACATATAGGAATTTACGAAAATGGGCAACAGAAGCTAAAGAACTCTCTTAACTTAATGGTCTTTGAGGCATTACATAAACGATTATTACATTTCAAAGGAAGATATAAAAGGATACGCTATCGTTTGGTACTGACGCTAAGTAATTAGAAGAGGTTGCGTCTATTTTTGCTAATGAAGCGAAGCAATATATTGAAAGGCAACAAACATAGCGCAGCAAGTGGATTTTCTTCTTCGCGTACTTTAACTCTACAGAACACCTAACAAATACAGGTAGTGACAATACCAATACCAATAGTTTCCGCTTTAAGAAAAGTCGTGTCACCTTTATGTACTATAGGAAGGAACCAGGAGGCAAATTTGGTCTTCGTGTTCTACACAGTTCATGCTCTCTCTGTAATGGTGAAGGCTCTAAGTTCCGATAAATTGACCACAGACCTATTAACGCTTGTTCACAATAGAATTATTAATTGTGCTGATAATATTTCATCAGAGAGTTAAATGACTTAATACTGGATGTCTCTTGAAATTTTGAAAAGTGGACAATCCTGATACGGTTTTGAAACCTCTTTCGTATACCATACTGCTCAAGCCGCTAAGTAATTATGAGAGTGCGGGTGGAAGCATAACTCACGCCTCCATTCCTCTATAACAACAACTTTTCAGATATTTGAAAGAGGTATGAAAATGATTTTTTTTAAAGAAATTATTATTTATCGAATTATTTCGCAACACCAAGAAATCGCCGCAAATTGAGAGAGCCTCATTCCTTATTATTGCCGTGCATACTACCTTTCCCCAGAGTTTCAATTTCCTTTGAATTTTTGTCGAATGTCCTATGCATATAACGAGTTAAGCAGATTCATAACTTGGCTATCAGTTCCACTTCGATTTGCAAAGGACGTATTTGTTAGTAAACGCACACGCGCTAATAAATATTTCGTCAGGAACAATATATTATGTTTAGATTAATAATTTCGATTTTCAATTTTAAAGCGAAGAACTAGTGTGGTCTAAATTTAGCGTGGGGCTGCGATAAACGCCGATGTACCCTGATGGATGCATTCGTAAGCTCAAAATGACAGGATTGCGCTTCAAAGGGATCTCCCGGATGTATTTTGTAATGAAATGATATATCACATTGTCAGTACGGAATAATAAATATTGCAAGTACTACGCTTTATTTTTTTTTTTTTCTTAATATTAACGTGTTATCTATAGACGGTGATTTATTTGATATACCCACTCTACTGTACTGAAAATGAAAACAATCTAAATGAAAATTAATTATACCTAAATATTAATTTAAATAGAGGCCTATTATTTTACGTTTCTATTATTTTGATTTGATTTCAATATGCGTCAGAGGCGTAGGACATAAACATGATTTTATAGTAGATACGAGATCCATGGAATTACATAAATCAGTTGTCAGGAAAAGGTACTTCCAACGAAAAGCAAACAATAAATTTCTCTGAATTTATTGAAAACCAGTTTCGATTTAAAATGGTTCGGCAGAATTATCGAAGAGAGATTATTTAGAAATAGCATCATGTAAAGAGCGCAGTTCGTTCAAGACAGTGCAATTGATTTGGATTTAGTAAATTTATTTCCCGACATAATTTCTTTGTAGCTTTATATGTTTAGTCTAACGATGTTTCAACTTTTTTAAATCATCCAAGTAATAGGATTTGTCGAACTCTGCAAAACACGCCTTTGCTTTTTTGACATCCACTCTCCGGCAAGCCGTTTTTTGAAGTTTGAAAAATGAAAGGAGTCACAGCGGATTAAATTTGGCAAATATGATGGATGGAGCACCAATTCCTACCACCTTTGTTATCGCAAATGCCAATGAGTGGGCCAGTGCGTTATCATGATGGTAGAGAATCTTCTTCGCTAGGCGAGACATTTTTCTCTTCAGTTCACCACCGGATCGGTCTAATATAATCAGTATAGTATTGTCCCGTAATTGTCCTCCCCTTCTCCAAATAATCAATTAAAATTTTGCTTGCGAATTCCAAAAAATCATGGCCATAACTTTTCCAACTGATGGAATGGTCGTCGCCTTCTTTGGAGCGCGTTTGCCAGGAAAAACCTATTTTGCTAACTAACCTTTGGTTGTATTGCGGGTATTACGTGTTAAGAGTGATTTGTACTTGAAGCAATTTTAATTGTAAACGGCAAACATTCCAAAAGTTCATTCTAGTCATCTTGGTTCATTTGGGAGAAACCGGAGTTTATGTTGGTGTTTGCTTAAATAAAGGGCACTTTCTAAGCGTCAAATTAGAAGGTTGGTTCTTCTTTAATTTATTAACTGCATGTAATACTATACTTCCGTTTAATTTTATTAAACGGCAAGTACATCCCCTAAATTTTCAATAACATTACAAGGCATCTCTAGCATTGAGTATGTTATCTTTAAAGAAAATACCTACGAAGCTTGATTGTATCATAAAGGAGGAAATGTAATAGGTTGGAGAAAATGTTTTTTCGTTTTCTAACTTGACAGGTTTTAGATTTATAGAATAGTAAAAAAAGTAAAAGTAAAATAGTTTTTATTGTTATTGCTACATTAAAAATCATTCCTGTAAATGTGTGTAACTGAGTTATTTTGAGATTTTATTGATACATTATTCGCTTTTCGTGGACCCAAAATGCCCAATCGGCCAGAGATTTTGGCAATTTTGCGGCTTACAGGAAATTAGTCAAAAACGCTGTTGATGCTGCTCGTGGACTCCATGATGTTAAGGTCAAGATGTTACCCCAGATCGAACTTATATAAACAATTCACCAATGATCAAACAGATCTTCGAGAAAAAGGACGTTTTGGAAACCTTTTATTGTTGATCAAGAGGTTCTTCGCCATAGAATTGAGAATGGAGTTCACGACGACTGTCACAAGAGCTTGATCCTTCCAGGTCGCCACCTTACAAACTGGAAAAGGTTAACAGGCCGTACAGAACTGTACAACTTCCTGTCAATCCACAAGATCTCTATTTCTATGGACGAATTATAACATGTGACGAAAAGTAGATCCACCTTCGCAACCCAAACGAAGCAAAGCGCTGATTAATCAGCAGTCAAGTTGTAAAACCTGTGGTTTTACGCGCCATAGCTTTGAAACAAAGGTGATGTTGCGTATTTGATGGAATTATGACGGTTATCCACTTCAAACTGGTACCAAAATGTAGGGCGTTAAATTCTGAACTATAACGCGAACAATTGAATCAAATATATACTGTTTTAAGAGAAAGACCCCACATTAATCAACAGAAATCGCCGCATACTGCCCAAAGAACTGGCCCAGTAACTAAATGAATTTGATGGGATCGAGATAGAGGCTTTTTTCAGCATCCTTATGCTGTGAAATTTTCGCTTCTGAACCAGCGGAATGATACAGGCGTGGCATCGGAAACCTTGCCAGACCATGGCAAAGAACTGTCGATCATAATGGGTTACATTTTTAATATTTTATATCTATATATATTATATATCTATTATACCTTTGCTCCACTCTGTTACACGTTCTGTTCTTATAATCTAGCCAACAACTAATCTCCGCAATTATAGTCTTTCAATGAGGTATAATTACCGTATTCGTTCTTAATGTTTGACACAACCTGTATCATTGATAATGTATAAGACACATAGACAACCTTTAAATGATAAACATAACATTTAAATAATGATAATAACTATAACAAGAATAAGATTCTTTTGTTTCCCTGAAGTTTACTATTCTTGTACATGATATGCAAATGGAAAGCTTAGAACTGGAGGTTGTTTATTGAATTGTGCGTAAGATTCTTTTATCGGATTAATATGCATTCAATAATGCACGATATACGTGGACTCGTTCCAATAAAATTAACAAGTTGCAGTTACGAAGAAATGAGGTATTTACGATTTGCTGCATATAGCTTACGATTAAACAGGTTGTATACTATATTTACCACATATAAACTGCTCAGTTCCCGCATTCAACGTTGCCAAACGTAGCTGGGGACGTAAAATTTCTATTACATACCGCAGTCATGTAACGTAGCTGGGGACATAAGATTCCATTACATCCTGCAATCATGTAACGTAGGTGCAGACGTAAAATTCCATTACATCCCGGAGTCAAACGTAGCTGGGGACGTAATATTCCATTACCTCCCGGAGTCAAACGTAGCTGGGGATGTAATATTCCATTACTCCCCGGAGTCAAACGTTGCTGGGGACGGAAAAATTCCATTACATCCCGGAGTCAAACGTAGCTGGGGACGTAATATTCCATTACTTCCCGGAGTCAAACGTAGCTGGGGATGTAATATTCCATTACTCCCCGGCGTCAAACGTTGCTGGGGACGGAAAAATTCCATTACATCCCGGAGTTAAACGAAGCTGGGAACGTAATATTCCATTACTTCCCGGAGTCAAACGTAGCTAGGGACGTAAAATTCCATTACATCCCGGAGTCAAACGAAGCTGGGGACGTAATACTCCATTACTTCCCGGAGTCAAACGTAGCTAGGGACGTAAAATTCCATTACATCCCGGAGTCAAACGTAGTTGGGGACGTAAAATTCTATTACATCCCGGAGTCAAACGTAGCTGGGGATGTAAAATTCCATTACATCCCGGCGTCAAACGTAGCGGAGGACGTAAAATTCCATTACATCCCGGAGTCAAACGTAGCTGGGGACGTAATAT